>CAJQUW010003777.1:0-242164 GCA_907163375.1 Prostheceraeus crozeri
GGATAATAGAACAGGTAACTAGAGAGAGAGAAAATGTGCGTCCGTCACTCGTGTGATTCAACGATGGAATGATTCTCACTGTGGAAGGCTCGCTATTTATAAAGAAATGCTTGATTCTCATTGGATGATGATCCTCATTGGACAATAACATCAAGCTGATTCGAAATCTAACTCTGTCGTTTTTCGCCAATGTCCCAAAATCTTAAATGGCGTCTCACATCTAAACGAAGACAGATAGGAATAAGCCGATTGTTTCACTGAATTTGTCTCACTCTTAGCTTTCAAACGAGCTATCGCACGACAAAATCCGTCCACTGGAAGCCAAAATCGAAGCAAGCTGTCCAGAGGGGGGGGGACGTCAGCCGAAAATTTTTTCTCTCCGATTTCGCTGGAAACATCCTTCCTAACCCAAAATTTCACGTCGATTCCGAATCTGGCCTCCGTTTTCTCATCCGATGCTTCGTTTGGGCGCTACACACCAAAACGTCCCAAATTCTAACTCTGTCGTTTTTTCGAAAAATGTTGAAAATTTTTTCTCGCCGATTGCCTTGAAACTCACTATACAGATAAAGAATTTCACGCTGATTCCAAATCTGAAATCCGTTTTCCAATCCGATGCTTCGTTTTGAAGCTAGAGCCCAAAACGTCCCAAATTCTAACTCTGTCGTTTTTCACCAATGTCCCAAAATCTTAAATGGCGTCTCACATCTAAACGAAGACAGATAGGAACAAGCCGATTCTTTCACTGAATTTGTCTCACTCTTAGCTTTCAAACGAGCTATCGCACGACAAAATCCGTCCACTGGAAGCCAAAATCGAAGCAAGCTGTCCAGAGGGGGGGGACGTCAGCCGAAAATTTTTTCTCTCCGATTTCGCTGGAAACATCCTTCCTAACCCAAAATTTCACGTAGATTCCGAATCTGGCCTCCGTTTTCTCATCCGATGCTTCGTTTGGGCGCTACACACCAAAACGTCCCAAATTCTAACTCTGTTAAAATTTTGAAGAAAAATTTTTTCTCGCCAATTGCCTTGAAACTCACCCTACCGATGCAGAATTTTACGCTGAATCCGAATCTGGCAGCCATTTCACCATCCACGACAACCTAGACGGTCGCCCACTTCAACCTAGGCGGTCGGCCACGTCAACCTAGGCGGTCGGTCACGTCAACCCATACGAGACCAACACATCCGAGTCTCACACTCTGTCGTTGCAGAGGGGGGGGGTCAGCGAACATGTTGTGAACCCACCTGGCCGGCACACCACGACAGAGTCTGTCGTTCCAGAGGGGGGGGGGACTCAGACCCGAAGCACCACGGCGGCCGACCACGACACTCTGCCGTTCCAGAGGGGGGGGGGACTCAGACCCGAAGCACCACGGCGGCCGACCACGACACTCTGCCGTTCCAGAGGGGGGGGGGCGCCGGTCGAGTGTTTGTCACTTGCTTACTACTCACCACACTCTAATATGACACCATCTGTAAAGGACGTCACCCAAGAGAGAGGGCTGAAGACTGCATAGAGATTATTCAAAAAATATATCTCAAGGAAAAATACGCGACTTTCATCCTGAATTTCAGGAGACAATCTCCTATTATAAAAGACATAGACGCTTCAAACCACTTACTTGCAGTTCCACAAAGAAGTTATCGACATGTCTACCAAGATTCTCTTCTTTTCCATTGAAATAATTATTGAGCTTTTGGTAAATGTCAATGATGATCTTCTTATGAGATAAATAGATGTAGCCGTAGGTCTTTGAATACAATTTGTCAAGAGTGTCGAATGAGTCGTTTAGAATTCGTTGCATCTCAGCTGAAATGAAAAGCAGATTTTCTATAAGAATTCAAGGACCTATTAAATGTCCCAAATATTCAATTCCCATTCACTATTCTGCTGTACATATTCAGCAGAGAAGTTGGTGATATAGAAATATTATAGTATAGTATTGTGTGTGTGTGTGTGATGGATACTGTGTGTCACACCGTCGATATTTGGCTATATCATTGGTGGTTCGATTGTATCTACTTGTTCTAACAACTCTCCTATCTCAATCGTCAAAAGTCTACGTGCTTCCTCCTGCCTTAATGATGTTTCTAAGCTCTGGGAACTTGAATGTATCGGGATCGAATCTCCTTCACTACGTGCAGCCAAGGCCGTCTATCCTCAATTCAATGATGACAGCTACGAAGTCTCTCTTCCGTGGGAAGACTCTGTTCGACCGTCTATGACAATGACTCAAGCTCATCAAAGAAATTCCCATTTCAAGCGCTTGTCTACAGAGAAGAAAGAATCATACAGTGAGACCCTCAAAGATTACCTCAAGTTTGGCATTTTAGATCCAGCCTCCGAAGATAGTGGACATTTCATCCCGCATCACGCTGTTTACCAAAACGGAAAACAAAGATCGTTTACTGAGCCTCCGCGAAGCCTCCGCGTCTCTCAACGACTGTCTTCAACCAGGACCGAATCTCCTATCTGACTTGACCGCTATCCTCCCACATTTTCGTTGCTATCGATGCCCCCTAGTGGTAGATGTGGAGAAGGATTTCTAGATGATAGGCGTCACACATGAGGATCGAATTTACTTGAATATTGTGGTTCGATAAACTCAACCGAAATGAGTGAGCCAATTCGCGAGCGTTCTTTTTGGTCCTTCCTATTGACCTTGTCTCTTACTCGAAGTCTTCCGAGTTCATCTGACCATGCCACCTGATTCTTCTGATTTCAATGTGAACCTTCGCAATGACCTCTATATGGAGAATGTCGTCTCTGGACAAGATGCCGTGCCTGATGTCACTCAATTCAAAGAATTCGCCCAATCCAAATTCGCTGAGGCAGGAATGAATCTTTGGAAGTTCCTGTCAACCAACGTAATGAAGACATGGACATGTGAGCCACCTCTTAACTCTCGTAAAGTGCTTGGCCTTTATTGGACTCATTCTACTGACAACTTATTAATCTCCTTGCGCCAATCACCTGCGACTACTCGTCGTCAAGTTGCCTCCGCCGTCGCTCAACTATTCGATTCACTTGGTTTAGCGTCCCTGTGGACAATCAGGTTTCGAATCTTTTTGCAAAATCTTTGGAAATCCTGCGAAGATTGGGATGGGCCTTTCTCCTCTAAGGATCAAAAAGAATACAGCTGTCTTCAAGAAAAGTCGACTGACAGCGCTATTTGTGTGTCCCGCCACGTGCCATTGAATTCGGACTCTGAGCTCCACGTCTACGCTGATGCTTCTAAGATGGCCTACGCTACCTGCGTTTACCTGAAAACCAACGACAGTGCTTTCTTCCTATATTCGCGAGCTCGAGTTGCTCATCTGAAGCCCGGTTTGACTCTTCCTCGTCTCGAGCTGATGGCTGCATTTTTCCTGTTCGAGTGCTGCGTTTTGTCAAGGAAAATCGGCCATTATCGTCACTTCGTGCTCAGTTGTACTCCGATTCAATGATAGTCCTCAGATTGATCCGCAAACCACCTTCAAACGTGTTTGTTCGAAATAGGGTGAAGGAGATCCTGAAAATTACAAGCCCCCACGATTGGTCACTTCTCAGGAGAACTCAATCCCGCTGATTTGCCCAGCCGTGGAATGAGAGCCATCGATCTTCATGTCTCCCACACTTTGTTTGATGGTCCGCTGTACCTTCAAGATTGTCCTCAATTATCTTCGACAATCACCGTTCGAGATGAGTCGTCCCCGACAACTACTAATTCGGTTGAAAATATGTTTCCTATGCAGAGATATGGTTCCTTGCGCAAAGCAGTTCGAATTGCCGCGTGGATGAAGTGATTCATAACGAACATCTTAACCGCCCAAAGGCAAACTGATAATCTTACAGCGACAGAAGAAGACAATGGATTTGTTATTCTAATTCGTGATCGTCAAAGGTCTTATGGCTGGCGAGAATACTGTGCTCTCACAGGGGGAGCTGAAATCCCTAGCAATTTTCCTATCTTCGATGGATGACGTGAATTGGACAAGGAGAAAGGAATTGTCTTCTGCCACCCCAAAATGGTGAAGCTCGACTGCCTTGGCTACCTCTACCCTTAAACTTAGCCCGCCTAATTGTTTTTGATGTTCATCACAAACTTTGCCACATGGGTGTCAGTTCTACCAACAATGACGTGAATCTCTCCTACTCGACTCGTCGATGCCGTCAATTTGTGAAGAAGACTATTTCTTCGTGTACGAGTGTGATTCTGATTAACTTACATTCATCAAGGGGGAGGATGTGATGGATTCTTTGTGATAATTTCTCTGACTTTAATTGACCTTGACTTTTGCTTTGTCTGCTGTCTGAAGCTACGTGTGTTGCTCTTTAAATCTAAATTGGTAACTGTTGTCAACTTAAAAAATGTAATAAAAACAGCTGTTCGACAACCCAAGTATATTTTGCCATCTCAAATCCGAAAGGTAGAACATCCGACGGGAAGCTAAGAGCCTCTTACCTCTTGACCGAGCCTTAAGTTGCTATAACCTGCATTTATTCCTCATAATATACATACATATATACCAATATACCTTGACATTGGTAGCAGTAGAAAAGCAAAGCATATTGAGAAATCCTAAGTTTTGATCGAAGAGACAATGGCTAAAATCATTCTCTGGGACTAGCATCCCTTAAATAATTTATACTTTCATTTTTGCTGGGTTGGGTAGTCGTAGTATACCCTCCACAGGAAGTTACGACATAAATCTGCATGGTGCTTTATAAAATTTTATCGGTATAATAAGTACTAGCGTCTAATCTTTGATTATTGATGTTCTTAACATCAACGATTAATTTCCTTGCTCTTTTCATATGCCCATTCTGCTCGTTTTTAGCAATCTGAGAGTGCAGATGACGGAGTTCAAGGTCAATCCTGAAATTATGAAGTACTTTCCTTAGACCGTCTTTTAAATTTAGATTAATGTTTCATGTTTTCATGCATCAGCTTATTCAAAATGGTCTTGAAGTTATTATATGCTATTTAATTCCATTTGCTTCAATGAAAACTGTGCATACCAAAGTAAGAAGTTCTATAATTCTGTATTCAAAGTGCACCATCAGTTTTGTCGCATTTCTATTTGGTTGTAAATAAATAAAGGCAAGCATAATTGAGGAGAACGAGAGTCACAAAATATCATTCAAACAAAACACGACTAGCAGTGAACTCTCAGCATTGTATCCATAGCCGAATAAAACAAGACGAATAATGTACAGTATCTCTAAATTCCGAAAAAAAGAGAAAAATTTTCAATGTGTATTCAAACGAGGAGCGTTTCTGTAGACGAACTAAATTCGCCAAGGTTCAGTCATATCATCGAATATTTCGTTACATCCAAAACAAGGAAACTTTAAACGAGTTCTCCATCATTGATTTCAATCGACAACACCGCGAGTCAAACTCGAACAGACAAGTCTATAGACAGAGACAGTTTACACAAAGTCGAACCTCGCGCAATACTTTGCAGTCAATGCATTGTGAAACTCGTCTCTCAAAACAATCTTCCTTTTTAGTCAGTAAATTCATTCATTTCCCTTGTAACCGCATTGCAAGGAAATTGAGGTCCCGCGCCAATTCTCTACTTCGTCTGTAACCGATGTATGTTATTCCTCATCTCTAAATGTCGATGACTCACTCAATAAATCGATACACTTTGAATTCATTAAGGTTTGAAAACTTCACACAATCTTCAAATTTCAGTTGTATTCGATTACGAGGACCGCCTTCAAAAATCGACAGAACGCTGGAGATGCAATTCTGATAGACTAAGTAATATTTAATGGCATATAGCTCACGAAAGAAGCGCTTAAAATTTTTCAACTGAGTAGTCAAATATTTCAATGGAACTTAACTGTGTGTCGTAACCGCTGTAACAAATACAAGCATTGAAACGATTCAGAGTTCAGCATTATCGCTAAACAACCATGATTTCAATTCAATTATTGTTATACCGTTCACCGCATGATTTGTATAATATCCCATGTGTGGACGAGAAGCTCCCAATTTACTTTGAGAAAGAGCCAAAAGAAGATGATTTGAGCTCCTTTGACCACGGTATTATGGCATTTCAGAATTGTGAAAATTATCTAAATAAGGAAATATATAATTTTCAAAACATGAAAAACACTCCGGTTCGAAAACTTTATTCACCAGCGTTGAGAACCAACGCAGTTGAAAATCTCTTTACTTTTCCACACAGGCTTCAAATTCCAAAGTACTGTCCTATGCGCTGTCATGCCGGCGGAGATGAGTAATACCGGCATACTAAATTTTTGGGAAGAATGAAACCGGAAAATGAAATTTAAAGTTTGAATTCACATTATATCCAATGAAAAAATTGCCTCTTCGATAATTTAACGCTGCAGTTGAGTTGGAGAAATCTAATCGCATGAACGAGTGTGCACCACACAATCAATAAAAATCAGCGGCAGTAGGCTATAATAATAATAATAGCGTATATTTGATTATGCCTCAAATGAAAATCGAGAGGCTGTACAGAGACATACCATAAGACATAAAATTACCAGTTCACGATGTCTTAACAAGTAATGTAGCATAAGGTAAACACCAAAAAGAAAATAAACACAAGAAATGCCGGGATAACGGAAGTAGTAGTAGTATTTCAGTTATATCGAGAAATTACTATTAGCTAACTTGGCCATTGTCACAATGAAGCAGTTTCCTCGAATCAATGTTCTACAGATAGGAATATCAAACTTCCCTGAGGTCGGCAATATACGAGGTGCGGGATGATGTAACGGATGGGAATCCTCATTAACTAAGGCCTCGAACATCTTGAATCCATGAACTATGCGCCGGTACTTAAGAGGTACAAAAGCCGCACACTCACATCGTGATGTACGACAGATTACTTTGTGGCGTCGAGATTGAATTCGCTCAATTTGATGCATGTTATGTCTGGATAAATTGGCAAAAAGAGGGGAACAATATTCCAATATAGAGCGTATGCAACTGTAATATACACGACATAGCTGATCTTTATTCATATAGAATTTTAGTTGCCGCAGAAAAAGGAGCTTCGGTGATGCTATGGCAATGTACAACTGATTGATGACAACCCAGACTTTGTATTCTGCGATGCCCGCACGGATCTAATGAGATTAATGTTCACCTATGTAATTTAGTGTGTGCCAGTTTGGAAAGTTGAGAGGTTAGGGGAGGGGGAAGGAATATTTACATGCAAGTTCATATCCACAAACTCAGAATTCGTAATGAAATTAAGAACACAGCTATTTAAGACTCAATCATCAGGAGTTATTTCATTGGGACGATATTTGAAGAGAAGAACGCTAAAATTTTGAATGTCAGACTTACATGGCATTGTTGACCTAGGCAGCAAACATCATGTCAATTGTCTGAAAACATTTTGCTTTCATCGTCAATTGATTGAATTATTTATTCCTATCCATTCATGTTAAGACTGCTATTGAGCTATATTTACACGACAAGAAGACAATGAATTTCAATCTTTCAAGAGAAGCCACAGGTTAGGAATTATTATAATTCTAGATTGGAACATGAATAATGTCAAAAGGAGGACAATAATATGCCACTGATTTGAAAAAAAGCTACAGTTTGACTTAAAATTCTAATTATAAAAGATGAGAGGATTTATATAGATGCTTTTAGCTTGCGAAGAGACTTTAATAAATACAAAATGTAAATTAGGGATGATCATCGTAATAATGTACAGAGTTGGATCCTGAAAGAAGCCGATAGAAGCAAACCACGCGTTTTCGAAATAAAGTGCCTCAGAGGAATTCTTGATATCTGCTGGCAAGACAGAATCAGTAACGAAGTCGTAATTAAGATGGTAGGTGGTTGGAGCAGTACATTCACACAACGGTCCCGTCATGCAGAGCGAATGAACGACAACCGCTGAGCGAGGATGCTGCTCCATGGAAGAGTGCACGGAACCCAATCGAACCCGAACCAGATCAGCGAATAGCCAAAGATCGACCCAACAGATAGAAAGCCTGGCGAAAAATCGGCAGAAGTGGAAGAAGCACCGCCCAGCGCCCATTCATTCGGGACCCAGCCTGATGAACTTTAGACGAGAATTAAGTCAAACCAATCAGGATTTGCTACAGTATCTGCAAGTAAAACAAAACGTTACAAAGCGGTCATCGCAAGCACGGCAGCGATAAAGTTCATCACAGAGATTACAATTGTCAAACTTTTTGACTTAAAAGCATTAGAAATCTAATTTCTAATTAATGCAGAAATACATGCAGGCTGTATAAATGGATAGCTTTAACAGGCATCGAAAATAAATTGATGAATTATAATTTCCTATTTAGTGCTTTAGAATGTCTCCACATGTGAATAAACGGCCTTATCCACATGATTGCTTATTTAAATATACTTAGCAGACTACTTACCATAGTCGCAAGCAATTTTATTAGGCAACTTTCATCTTGCTGGCTTCATTAATTAATTTAATTTATTGCTATTACATGTATGTGGCACTTTACACATCAGGATCATTATTTTATCCATACTTTTCTAATTGTTTTTTCAAAGATCGGCAATGATAAAATGATATCATTTTATTCTGAGGAAAAATGATATCATTTAATTTTTGAAACATGATATAAAATGACATCATCAAAAATTTTTTCTTCCCATTATATTTTCTAATATTTCTAATGTTCTACCGATTTTTAATCATAGATTCTTCGCATTTTGTATTGAAGCAAATTTAGTCTCTTTCGTTTGTTCTACGCATGTCCTTCCCCACTGGTTGATTCATCTAGCGAAAAGAAACAGGCTATTGTCTGTCAGTCTGTCTATCACACAAATTGTCAAACAACTCATTAATAACACTGTATTGATGTTTTTGAAGTCTTGACTGCAATCTAAATATTTTTAGCCTTATTGACTTTAGATACTGTTGGCCTAACCAACTGCACATTGTAGGCATACTTGTAATTCGAATGCATAAAGCTTAAATCAAAACTTGCGATGTCTAATGTAGAGGACATAGGCCCTGCCTAACTTTTGATATACAAGAAGCCTTGTATGACTAAACTGCGTTCTTCGGTCTTCCATTATTTGAGATATATCGATGCTGCATGCAATCTAATTTCAATTTCATTGCTAAGAGCAGTAGAAGTAGCATGATAGCAGTGTAAATCGAAAAATTTGCATGACAAGATCTATTTACGGTGTAGGCCTACGTATATTTCACTAAAAATTGTATATTTTCATTATAAAAAATGAAATGATGTCATTGCCCATCATAGGTTTTTTTCGCTTGCTGGTTTTCATTTATAGACACGCATTAAATGGTTCATATCGTATGGATTCAAGTATTGACACATTTGAAATTTACTGTGCCGCCGAAGATTAAGACCATGCGATCAAGGGTGCCGCGAAGGTTGAGAAACACTGTTAAACTGATATTTGCGTAATTCACAATGTCAATCTCTCGATGAAAGACGCCAAAGTCATCCACAAGGAAGGTTCCAATATTTGACCATCTCACACGAAAATCACACCTTCACATGGATTTCACCTGTAACATCAATCACGGCATCAGCAGCAGTTCACTCCTGCAATTAATGCATTCACAACAACACACAGTGCCGATTTTCACTCATCTCAATTGTCAACAATTTACCGTACCGCCCTTCCGCCCCACATCCCTCCCATGTAAACATTTCGCGCCAAGTTAACCTGCAGTTCGTCCTCAAGTGTTTGCGCCATTCACTTGTTGGAACAGAGGTGGGGTAAATACACACACACGAAAATCAGCAGACAGTGTGTACCAGACCCGAAGTCTGCCACGAATACCAACACTTTCCCACGCATTATCTCTGAAGCATGTTACTGATACCTCCAGTCTCTGCCAATGCCATGAAAAACCTTGCAATAACATTTAAGTTTTAGTTTGATGATAATAAGCGACATGACATTTTTGAGAGTTCTCAAGGAGAGCCATGGCTTCGATGATGTAATGAAGAGTAGCATTTCCGCAGAACTCTTGTTTATTAGGTTGACATTGTGTCCTTTCTTGTGGAATATAAAATTTTGAGTGCAAGAGTGATCATTTGATTTTACAGAATAGTGGCTAACAAATGACATGGAGATAACAACCATGCGATCGATGAATTTGAGTATTCTTTTTGTATGCTTCATCTAAATTCAATCATTCAAAATATATTTCGTGGCTTCCATCATATGCAAGATAATATAGAATACTTGGCTTACTTTTTTCAACATTAAATCAAAACGCCAATGACCGTATTTGACAATATTTAGTCGATCAAGGCAATACCGGATCGCTTTCACTTGGCACGAGGTCTGGGCCAGGATGGCATAAGAATCTCGGTGCGGGTGATAATATGCATCGTTTTATGAAGTTGATCGTTCTTAAAGAAAATGCCGATTATAGTTTAGCAGGATATACTAATCAATAAATATTCTATTCCTGTCAAATACATTAATCAATTGAAATAACAGATTATTGTACTAAATGATTATGTACCTTAAATCGAAAGAGTTAAATTCATCGAACAGTTCCCGTGATGTTGAGCACAACAATTAACCATCGAACTTCTGATCGGTGTGAAGTCTCAGTTAAAATCAATCGACACACAAGCAGAGCTGGAAAATTCCACTGAAATTTTTGATTCCAATTCCAATTCCACAGCAGAAATTTCAATTCCAACTCCAATTCCAATTCCAGTCGAAACAGTTCAATTCAATTCCAATTACATAATAAGATTCAATTCCGATAATTTCATGTCGCGTATAGTGCATTATGTTAATGTATCTAACGTTTGTTCGTTCCAATCTAACCCATGTGCCCTTATCCTATCCTCGTTGTTCCTGTGTGCCGTTTTCTGCGTCGTTCCTATGTGCGTTCTCATGTTCATAGTTCATATTTCTTGTGTACATGTACGTGTATACTAGTATATGTTAGCGGTCAGCCTACGCCATTTTCGTTTCGTAAACGAGATATTCAATATCTCGTGAAAAAAAGAAAGAAAAGAAAATTAACGGTCAGCAAAGAATCAGACGCTGAGAGAGAGATGAGATGCGAATAAATTGATTGATAAACTAACAGAAGAAAGAAATTCAATGTGCTAATAACGTGATTGTTGATGACAGAAAAAACGACGATAAAAATGATATCATGAAAACTGACTAATGGAATTTAAAAAAGGAGATTAAAAATTCCGTGATAAGAACGAAATGAAGTCGGGTCGAAAGCTAGCGGGCAGAGATTAAAGGAAACTCTTTCAATTTTCAAAAGAAAGTGGATTTATGGTCAAGTCTCAAAATTGGTATAACTTAGAAACGATGAGAAATTGACACAACAATAACTACCAGCAACGACACATACGACATCTTCAGCAGTTGCTAGAACAACTCCGGGCTCTCGCGGTGCAACTTAACTACAGCAATAACAACAAAAACTGCCCGCCAGCGAACAACAACACATCAGTGAGCGCGATTGAAGATTGACGGTATAAGTGACAGTGATATTTTTTGATATTATTTTGTTATAAAAAAGTCCGATCGAATTGAAGTGAATTCAACATTAAGAAGTGAACTGTAAGTTTAAAGTTTTTCTTTTATCGTTGCCTATCGTATCTATATAACAATAGTCTTAAAAATTAATATTGTTAATTGTTGTGATTGGACGTTGCAATTTCAATTTTTGTACAAATAGATTTATCACAGGTCAATCGAAAAAGTGGAATTGAGGTTTATCAGGGTCAATTCCAATTCCAATTCCAGTAGATTTGAATATCGTCAATTCCAATTCCGACGAAAAATGGAATTAATTCCGGATCGGAATTAATTCCAATTCCGACTTTTCCAACTCTGCACACAAGGGTGCGAAAAATGAGTGTCGCTGTCAATGTCCGACTTCTGTGCGAATAGTTTGCAGCATCGATGGCAATACTAAAGTGCATCCGCAGCGTGCTGGATGGGCCTTATCAATGAGATGCTCCATATGAGGCGGAATGCTAAAGATCATGTGATTCGTATGAGGACAGTGGTAATACAGTCAACAGTTATTATTATAGCACTAGAATACCAATGGCCTCTATACTGATGACTATCAGTGGATTCAAAGTCAGTGGACTAAACGAGGTAGGAGACAGATTATTGTCTTGATATCGTTCAATAATTTGCCAGCGTTTATGACAGCTTCACATGAATTCACGATAGTGCATTCCTAAAGTAACGATATGTGATACCTCATCACTTCCTAGAAAGTTGTACGCATAACGGTTACTCAAATGTCGTTATATATAAATCCTTGCCGATGTCTTTACAGCTATCCAATAAGAGGCACTAGTCATAACAGTCGTTTACGTGTAGAATCTGTAACAAGTCATCACTTGTCAACAATCAAAATGACTGACATTTGGTCGCAATGCAATCGTCATACATTACTGATTACTGGCAACTTGCATGAAGCGAATAACAACCCACTTATTTAACACTGTTTTAATGTCTTTTGCACTAGTGACCACTGAAAAAAGACTGCAGCATGCATACAAGCGCATAACGCTAGAAAGACTTTTGGTATACGCTTACCAGTGAGAGCATTGCGTTGAGACAAGATAACTGCTTGAGCTCTTCGAATCCTGCTAGTCATTAGCATCCGTATGTCTGTCCCAGATCGAATGACGAGTTCCTGCTCCATGTCTTTACTACAACAAGTCATACCAGAGCTGCAAACGGCGAGATCAGCACCTGTAAATAAAATAGGAGATGATACACGTCATCATGTATACGTACGATCTTTACTTTAAGTCAGTGATTCTCAACCGGGGTGCCGCGGCACACTTGTGTGCCGTGGAAGACCCTAGAGGTGTCGCCAACCACATGGTGCCGCAAAGGTACCGCCAACCTCGGTGTGCAATATATCGGTCAGTAACTAATCTACAAATTACACCTGTTTACACCACTGTGGTGGAACAAATAGAATAGTGGTATGCTTAGAATAAACTAGGCCAGTGGTGGGCAACCAAGTTGGGATAACGGGCCACAAGGAGTGGCCCACGAAAAGGCTCGCAGGCCACCAATTTTGAAAGGCAGTATTATAGGCTTTATAGCTTTATATTCTCTTATTCCGTACTTTTAAGTGTTCAAAAACCGTGCATGGGCTCCACAAATGGTAGTCGTGTGCTAACATATAGTAGTGTAGTAAATATATATTAGTGTTGTAGTATACAAATGGAATTCAGCAAGAACATTTGAAAAAATGTTGGCACGTCAAAAGCATGCGGTTGGATTCCTCCATTCGTAGTCAAGGTCTAATTAATATAGCTTCTTTCAAGGTTCATTGAGGCGTGGTTTATTACGTAGAGAAACATGCTCAGCAGGGCATTGAATACTATTGACTTGGCACAAACTCGCGCAGGTGATGACCATTTATCGCGTATGCGAGAGGATATTCATTACGAAAGGAGCATGGTTGGATAATTCGAATGTCAATGTTTGTTTTTTGTGCCATCATATTGCTCATTTAGTTGTTAATTAATGGTTTTGCAAATTCTAAAGAGGACACTTCACCTTAGATGCACCTCTCAAAGGTCGAAGTCGGAGTGAATCATTTTCACATGATCGATTCAAATAATGTCAGTGGGCCACTTTAGATATGAGAAGCGGTGGCGGGCCACCCAAAATGTCCCGGTGGGCCACCAAGTGGCCCGCGGGCCACGCGTTGCCCACCACTGAACTAGGCTATGTGTCAGCGCTGTATAAAATAGCTCATTATGCTTTCGAAAAACTTGAGATATGTAGGTATACATGAGATGAATAATACGAGTATACATTGAATAATTGATTGAATAACTTGAGATGTACAATATCAATATCGATTGCCGGAACTTGCGGAGGAATTCGTATAAGCATATACTTGACATAGGTTCACTAATCATGAATAATATCTATGGCTTAACAATCTCTGGCTTTCACGGGGTCGGAATGAGGTCAAAATACGCCTTGGTCCTGGCACCACCATGAAAAATGGTGGTGATCTTCAGGCCGCGTTAGCAGTTCGAGGACTGGGTTCGATTCCCAGCCGGCAAGGCGCATTTCGACCTCGTGAAAGCCAGGGGCATTGAATTGTTAGATCGATTCTCAGAGTTGTCAAGAGGGTATTGTGTCGACGAATATAAAAAGTCGCTTCAAGTAATCAGCGACAAGAGCATAGAGAGAAGAAATGATTCCCATTACTCCGTGATGGATATACTTAGAATAATATTTAAAATACGACGGTTCATAAATCAGAGAGATATTATCTATTAGAGACTGACAGACTTTACATGAGACTTTTAACGAAGACACATTATTCCTTAAAGCATTTGTAAATAATGCTGTCGCTGAGAACGTCTCACATCTAGACTCTGATACTGGGACATCTAAGAACGACTTGAGTTTACAAACCAAAAGACGAATCGAGTCTACTTAATAAACAGATTGATTCATGTGAGGTATACTGATATTTTCTATGGAATAACCATCATATTTGCTTTCAAATCAATTGACGAAAAACATCTTCAGCTAGCCAGAATGAACTTTGTGATCTTTCTCAAGCTGAAATTTTGCTACATGGGCTGCGTGCGGACAAGTTCACAAACATCGAAAAAGCAGCATGTACTACTCTTGCAATATCGATTTCATAGCATAAGCATGCATACAATTCCACACTTTAGCCATGATTAATCGGTTCGTAGCCCTTGTTACTAACTGTTACGATTCCAAGCTGAAGAACCACTGAAACGCTAACTATGGGAAATTTATCGTCCATGGATAAATTAGCGATTTATATACAATGCGTCTCTAATCAGCAATTTCAGCGATTATGCGGCTATTAATTCTTAATAAACGCTAAGACCAAATTTCCTTGCGCAACGTAATGTAATTTGAGGAAGCGATGAATTTTAATGACGATATTTTTTAGAAATTTTATTTTCTATCCAACAAGTAAACGAATGTCTAATTGGTTTAGTTTATAAATCATCATTTGTGTTTGCTTCAGAGGCTTCATACAAAGAAATTCTTTCAATCTCACCATAATTATTACTGCTTTCAAAGAAATTATCACTTCTTCACTAATTCACGGAAACAAAATTCAACTCCAACACAAGATCTCCCGTAGGAAGAGAGCAATAAGCAGGACGTAGAGGATGCATAGAAAAGTGGACGGTTACTGGATGATGATTATAGGAAACTTCTGCGCTTCTGATGCTGTTCAGTCAATAATTGAATTGCAAAGCACATGGTTTTGATAACACTTTCTACTTTTTATTTCGAATGAAAAGTAAAGGGAATGGTTCAACCAACGCCTATATAATGCATATCAAATTGAAATATGTTATATACAGCAAAAGCATGATCTAGATACATAAAAACGCATATTATAATAGGGAAAGTGCATGCATCTCAAACTATTACGTATAAAACGTCATACGAATAGTGTTCGACACGGAGAAGTTTTCAACCGAAAAATGAGATTTAATTGTTGACAAGCAGCCTTTCTGTAATGGTAGAAATTTGCTTCGCATCGAGAATCGATTATTGATGAAACGATCTGTTTAACATCGCATCATCAACTACCAAATCAATTTCTTCAATTTATTCTAATGTAATCTCCGTGGCTCAGTGGTTAAGTACTAGGCCTAGTCATCTTTGGATCTATTGTTCGAGCACTGAAAGTGTCATTAGAGGTGAACAGGAAGACACCCCAAAATATTTGCAATGCACCATAAAGCTGACCATGGAGGTTCATCATCCTTAGTTTTCATGACACATCGACATCATTTGCAAATATTCCATACTATTTGCGCATTGTAATAGCGCATGTGGATCTACATGTATGTGTTCTCATTCATCATTATTTATATCATCAGTGCCCACACTGACTTGCGAATTTCATTGGTAATCATTTTACGCATCACCCAAGAAACGTGTTGTAAGTTTGAGAATAAACGTTCAGATGTTCTATGTCACTAGAGAGGGAGTAGTGAAGTTAAAGTTCCAGGTTAACACAATACACAAAAATTACCAAATACCTAGAAATAAAAGCAATGCATATATAGAAAGAATAATTCGATAGAAAAAATTAGAACATCTAATATATATAATCGGTACTTATGGGTTATCTCCCCCCCCCACGTTTTCAAATTTGTCTAAAATCCGCAGAAATGAATCAATCGTCACAAAACTTTAAGCACAAGTAAGTGAGGTTATTTTCTACCAACATGCAAAAACTTAAACATATCGGACAAGTACTTTTTGAATTATGAGCGATAGTTTGAAGTGCAGGGATGCCGGCAGCTTGATCTGACTTCTTATGACCTCATCGTCGGAGCAGAAAGCACTTAAGGTCAACAAAGTCATCTCCCGACAGCTCGTGAAGCGATGATGACCAGGCCACATTCCTTTTATTAATATGCTTGGCTTATGAAAGAAGCTTATGGAAGGTGTGGCAAGGTGGTGGTCGTGAGAAGATTTCAAATAACAGTGGATGAGACGAAGAAGGAGACAGAGCAATGCATGAGAGCAATAATAATGCATCGAACAGACGAAGTCAGATCAAGCAGTAGACCTCACTACACTTCACGTGATCGTCTCTCATGCAAAAAGTACTTGTCTGATGTGTATCAAATTTTGTATGTGGGTAGAAAATATACTTAACTACGTTTACCTGAAGCTTGGTGACGATTGATTTATTTTTGAAGATTCTAGACAAATTTGAAAACCTGGGGGGGAGATAGCCCATAAGTACCAAAATTAGAACATCTGATCTATGATCTTTTAAAATTTCATTGTAATGATTAGACGTCAAATACTTGACACGATACTACATTAACAACACGCTGCGTCTACGGCTGCCAAGGTATTTTCGTGCTTGATTTGTTCAAGTCTGAGGACATCTTTCTATTCTATGCCCAGGTGAACTGGCACTATGCAATCTTTATGATAAATAAAATAATGGTGGATTCACAGAGTAAGAACTGCAAGTCATCTAAATGAGAAGAGTCATGACGAAGAAACACATGAATCATCTCTTCTAGTTACTATCTGAGAGCGGCATTAATCACAGTGAAGGAAGGCGCTCCTGTCCTCAAAATTCTTTGTCATCTCTTATCAACGAATTGTTCGTCAGCCAGACGCAAAAAGGACATCACACAAAACAATGCACACATCGTAGCGGAAATGGGGCACCACCGTCGGCACAGTTAAAGGCATCAACGTCAGGTCTAAATTTAGTCAGCTTACAATGCTTTTAAGACGCAACGTAAAACCAACTGACCGTAAATTGAAGATGGAATTTGGCATTGGTCATCAAACCATCTTGAACGACTAAAACCAGTAGTGAGTGTGACATAAGAAATCATTGCACCATTAAAGCGAGCTCATGATTTAAAGATAGCAGAACATGGTACTTATGGGTCATCACCCCCCACGTTTTCAAATTTGTCTAAAATCCGTAGAAGTGAATCAACCGTCGCAAAACTTCAGAAACACGCATTTGAGTATATTTTCTAAACACACACACACACACACAAAACATTATGCAGATGGGACAAGTACTTTTTGAATTAGAGACGATAACGTGAAGTGGAGCGATACCAGCAGCTTGATCTGACTTTGTCTGTTTGACGCATTATTGTCATTCGTGTGTGCATTGTTCTCTCCCTCTTCGTCTCATCCACTTCTATTTGAAATCTTCCCACGACCACTACCTTGCCACACATTTTTTAAGTTAAAAATGTTAATGTAGGGATGTGGCCTGGTCATCATCACTTCACAAGTTGTCGGGAAATTACTTTGTTGACTTCAATTGCTTTCTGATCAAACGATGACACCAGAAGAAGTCAGATCAAGCTGCAGATATCGCTACACTTCAAATGATTGCCCCTAATTCAAAAAGTACTTGTCTGATTTGCACAAATTTTGGCATTTGAGTATCCTCACTTACAAGTGCCTCAAGTTTTGTGACGGCTGCTTCATTTCTACGGATTTTAGACAAATTTGAAAACGTGGGGGGGGGGAAATAAACCATAAGTACCCAGAACATAACTCTAACCAGAACAACAATAATGAGCAGACTACCTAAACCTAGAAGGGCTACTGACTCATGTTGGTGTCTGTCGGAACGGGCAATTCTTCAAGGTCATTTGAATTCCAAGACATAAATGCTTGAAAGCGATCAATGCCCAGCTGCCTTGACACAATCCAAAGGGTGAAAAGGGAGAAAGTTTGTATAGCTTTCATCGCAAAATGGTCCACTTGTAAAAATGAAGTAATGATCGCTTTCAAGAATTCAATTTTTTTAAAATTCAAAAAACTGTCTTGTAACTTACACAATTCTTGGTCATTTTATGTAATGATCATTAAGTGTATAACTTAATAATTATTATAAAGGACGAATAAATCGACTTGCCTCAGTTTCGGCTCGGGTTTTTACTGATCCCGGGATTTATCCCGAGGGATCAGCCAGCTTGATGTATTTACTGATAGTATGCTTAGGCTAGCGTAGGCTGAACAATGTTAGGCGTTGTTAGAAAAATCTTAAACGAGCATTTTGAACGATGCACTGTACAATACAACTCATGATATCAGATACACATACGCCTAAATGTCCGTGACTTAATAATTTTTTTTTCACATGCACAATAACTATAACAATAAGTAGATCTGGTTATTGTTCACAATGTACGTTGTCACATTAAAACTTGGTATGTGATTTTCAAATCGAAATGCAAGTCCCGCGACTTTTGTGACGTTTGGTAGAAACCCGATATTGTATAATAATTGCTTCAAAAATTCATTAAATATTAATACGCTTGACGTATGAATAACGCTCTCTCTTTCTTCCTCTCGACTGACCGATCAATGAAAGAAAGTAAATTTTGGCATAATGCACAAAGATAACAATAAAAAGATCAATTAACATTCACATTTCACGCATTGCATCTTTGCAGTACACACCATAGATGACTCACAGGCGCTCTTGTTCATTCTTACATGTGATGCCTATGAAATGGCACAAGCTGCTGACATAACACCATAGCAATCGAACAATGACCAGCTAGTTCAACATTGAACACGCCAAATTGTGTGAAGTTTCCGTGACTGTTATCAACCGGATCACACAGCAAAGAGACACAATCGATGTAAAGTTCTGCAGAGAAGTTTGTGAGCGTTTTTCGTGCGCCTGCTAACTTTTTTAGTAATGATCGGAAGGCCCAACATAATCGAGAAAACTCTTGCGCAATGATCTGAATTCTTCGAATCTGAAGGAATCGTGGCGATCGGAGCATTTTGAAGGAATTCACCGCAATCGGCAAGCGGCGCACGAGTATTTTTCCTATCTCTGCAAGGTATTAAAAATTTATTTTTTCCCAATTAGTAAGTTCCTGCATTTGCCATCGTTTTGAATCAGTTTGCACTTCTAGCAAAGTGATACACTTAAACAATCTAATTCTGTGATTTGCACACTTATAGTTTTAATAGGGCCTCACTGTTTGACAAACACTTGTTAACCTGATTTCAGCAATAAGCAATTCTATCAAAAATGGATCGTTCACATAATTTCTAAATCGCCAAATTTCATTCAATATGATTGGTCACTACGCAAAGGAGTCACAGCGTTGCTGTAAATCGTGTCTCGTCGGACCACTCAAGGGACTTACGGAGCCAACAGCGGAAGACATAAAAGAGATGCGTTGTAGACGGTGCTGATAATGAGGAAGGATACTTCATCGTTGTTTTCTATTTTCCCTGAAAGCAGCGAAGCCTCTCGGCAGAAATCACAGACTCAAAAGAACTAAGAGAAAGTAAGCAGGTCAACACATGACGTTTCGATCGCACCGATCTAATCTATTCCATCAAGTTTTCTCTACCATGTGTCAACTCTGCATGGTACTGGTAAGGGGACTGCATTTCATTGTGAATAGGTAGATAAAATGTGAAGAACGTTGTCGCCGGAGACAATATTTTCTGATGCTCACTACGCATGTTCGTCATCTTAATTATCCATCGTATCTAAATAATCTGTATCACATCAGACCGATCTAAATGAGTTGCTTTTCTTCCATAATGAAACACGAACGCCATCATAACTGACTATTGCAGATTGGACGGCTATGATAAAGCGATGAGAAATTATCGGAGCTGCTCAGATGCCTTTCTCGATAATTTCAAAGATGCTGAAGGTCGGATTCAACCATTTTATCATGAAATTGGCGATCAATAATTGATGATGACGATTGAAACTGGGTAAGTCAGAACAAACCAGTGTTGGCGACATTTTCCTTTTTTAACAAAAAAAAATTTAAATTTAAAACACGTATTCTATTAGCATCCACAGATATTCTGCAAGGCATGTCTGTTCTCATCAAAAGCTGAAAGCCAAAAACTAAGCGTTTTATGGACTCTTTTATATAGTTTGCTTGACATTTATTCGAGTTTTGTTTTAATACATTCCGTTTTACATTCTATTGTCCTGATTGTACTGCCACTTCTGACTGATCATTTGAGGTGCAAATAAAGCAATGATTATTATTATTATTCTGTTAGTTAAAACACATTTATTTATATAAAAAAATCTAGAAGTGGGAAGGGAATTGTCTTCAGCTGAAGTCAAGTATGTAGTCAAGCGGTTAATTAGAGGACTTCCAAGTCAATGTTGCAACTCACGTAACGAGAATTGAATAATTCCTTCTATACAATTACGTATTTCATCTTGATGAGTATATGTATCAACGGTAAAAGCATTTTGATAGTAACAAAAATTACTTCTCCATTTTCTTTATGCATTCTCCCACCTCCAAAACGACAGAAATGAATAATTTCATTTAAATGAATATTTTTAGTCATGCATCGGATCTTAAATAGGGATGATCGAATATTAGATAAAAAATGATCCTCCAAAAAAAATCAGTACAACTTACATATTTACCAAAACCTTTGAGAACCGAAGATAATGAAATTTGCTGTTTCGGTAGTGAGAGGCGCAGTTAACCTATTCCGCTAGATTAGTTGTGCGACGGAATCAATCACGCGATTCCTCAATAACCAGTAATCAAGAGAATTTTTTCTACGTAACTGCTCATTGAAACTGGCTTGATGGGTAAAAAAATTAGGCTATTTTCCTATTCACTCGCTCAAGATTTGAGATAATTGCACAGAAGGAGCTTGCTGGTCATAAAATGGGTAGCGAATTTCATGTATATATACAATGTGCAATTAGCCTTCATAGTGATAGCAATGATCTGTATTTTTTGTTTCATCGGCGCATGTACGCATTCGGTAAACGCAACTACACATATCTATTAATGTGCGCAATTTCATGTATTTTTAATACACCACAGAAGTCATGCAGGGCTCCAGTACACGAAAGAAATCATTTTAAAGCTAGCAGTAGGAGAATAAACCACCAAACAAGGAAAATGAAAAGTAATGTAGTGGATTAGCGATAGCGAAATTGCAAATTGCAGTGCAATGAGTGACAGCGACCACCTTTACATAGCTGCTGGCCAAATAGAGCAAATTAAAAAGCATAAAGAGGAAATTATAATTCAAAAGACGACATATTTATGAAGACATATTTGGGTTGTCAAAAAAAACACGTTATTATTTTATTTATAAAAAACAGTGTTTTTTAATGTTAAAAAAAGTATTCCTTTATCAATACATGTTTTTTATTTTCATTGCTCTAGAAAAATAATAGTTCATATTTTCTCAAAGAATTATAGAAAAAACATCATCAACAAGGCAGCCAAGTTTTAATAACTCCACAAAGAAACATGCCATCAAGCATTTTCATTGGACTCCCTATTCGGTGCTCTTAAAATGATTGGCTCCTTCATTGAAATCTTAAAGATTGCATGAAAATGAAAACAACATGTCTTTCTCTATAACTTTCTATTTACCATTTGCAATAAACCTGAAATCGATTATCACTTATAACTCATGCTCCATAACCATATATCTCTCTCATAAATACAGACACGTGTATAATAGCATTTAAGATTGATAGTACACATCATTGAACCATCATGATCACGGCCAAAACAGGCTGAAATTCTTCGTTTATTCATTGAAATCTTATGTTTAATTGAACATTTGAAGTTGAACAAGCGTCGGTATTAATCATTTAGAAAAATTAGAAACAATATATCCTTTTAATTAAAAAAAACAAAAATATGAAAAACATAAAAATACAAAAGAGCACGTGTTTTTTCATTAAAAAACATGTCATTTTTGATGGGATGGGAATTCCAATATTTTTTCGGTGGAAATGGAATGGGACGGAAAATTTCGTCAGCCGACAAGCCTGACTGGGTTCCCCATCCCCGATATAGAAAAACATGTTCAAATTTCCTTCATCAATTATCTACAGTTGAGGAGAGAATCATAATCACAGCTTTTGGCAGCATTTTGGAGATTCTTGTCGATGAACGTTTTATTTCCTTGTTTTCTAGGCTTGACAGTCACACATTTTTAAGAATTTCAAGGGTATTAGAAACTTTCTGAAAATGATACTGATCGATTGAGATAATACCAGGGCGACCCTTTACTCAATGATGAGTTCTAACAAGAAATTAATTATTTATGTAATGTGCTCTCTGCTCGTCTTCGATCAGCGACATAGTTGTCTCCGTCCACAATTGAAAGAAAAAGACAATAAGTCGACGTCATGGCAACGTGGGTGAAAAGACAGCGATGAAAGTTGCAATCGGAAGTGACATGTCAACTGATGAGCTTCTTATCCATCGAAATGGCTGCTGGACAAGGGGCCACATAACGACGAAAAGACGTAAGATTACATGATGACAGGAGGATTGAGATTTCTGTATCAATCGGCATGATCAAGGGAGCATGACAGAGCTAGTAAATGGATGAAGAGGTTGGCAGTGGGAGGAAGAGCAGTTTTAGGAAACGCCCTCATCAGTCATCGCAGACACTTTGAGAAATGGGAAGAATAGCTGTTCCCTCGACCTACTACAAAAAGAAATATCTACCTGCGGGCATGGAGGCACAGCATCACTACGATCTTCGATTTATCAGTTGAGTACACCGAGTTGCATCCCCTAAAGTGTATTCTCTCATATTCCTCCCGCTTGTCTTCTTCAGGTTAAAGCTTACGCACGGTTCCTTGCTGACGCTCAATCGATTTTTCTTCGCAGAATCCAAAATGATTGAAGTATTTCCATGAAGACAAATTCGATAGAGGCGATGTATCAGTCGACAGATTCACTTAGCTAGACGTAAATTGTTTGGAAAAGAAAACAAACAACATGTGTAACAGTGAAAGTCGCTTTCATGGCATATGACAAATTACTTAACTGTTCGTATTAAACTAACTTATCGCTTCATCACACTATGTTTCCCTGTAGATCATCAAGAAACATGTAGATCTGTCTGGAGTCGCTACTTCATCTCACTAGATTAGTCGGTAGTAATTCTCCAACAGCCACATAGGATACTCTACTAACTCTAGCCTGAGCATTGAGACGGGTCTCATGATTGAAACTTAACATGTGACTTATCCACTATGTGTAAATGTACAAGAAAACATCTTAGTATGTAGAGAAAAATCTATGACTGTTTACTTGAGTTGCGTAACTTACGCTCTTGTTTCTGAGACTGAACTTCACCCACATCGGTATAGAACACGCTACCTTTCTCGTTGTGCTCTCTAATCGATGGGTTGTCTACCTCGCTAGTAATTTTAATAAGTGCATAAATGGCAACTTTTTGTTTTTAAGAAAGCATAACTAAGCTGGTGTCACTAATGAAAGGTTGAAAGAAATCATCATTCACGGCTTGCAAGTATCTTTAATCTCATTTAAATAAGTAAGCATTTTCAAGTTTGTGCTTTTAGACACCGGTTTTCAAACATGTTTGCTATTGACATTCGGTTCATGTAATAGATAGAGCAATTGAAGAAAAGAAAACGACGCAAAATGCTAAGAAACAGGAAAAACATTAAAATCTTAAGATTATCTAAAACAAGCAGGTTTTCAGACCCTACTCTAAACTTGGTTCAATCGGGTCCCCACACATTTTGGAAATCAATTTTCCCTCCTTAAAAGTTCATCAATTTCAAAATGTCATGAGTAGCAAAGTGAGTTTGACTAATTGCGTAATTGATTTATGTACACATAATATAATTGTATTCACATAATGCTGCTGCAGACATTAAAACATCCCTGCATTTTACAAGCCAATTCCCAGTAGAAAGTAAATTTCTCAGGAAATTCCCTGTATTCACCAGATTTACCCAGCCGAGTGGGAATTTTGTTTAACCCTACTCCCCTACTTCCAATCCCTCCACCAGCAACTTGTATCTGAAAAAATGATTTCCTTGAATTTTGATGATTTTTGAATGTACTACAAATCTGGGATTCAGTCCATTTAAGGGTAACCTATTTTTGATAATTACAGATTTATTCAAAATTCTTCTATGCAACGTACTAGACGTTCTATGCATTGTACTAGATTGGGAATGGTACCAATAGAATCGTAATGATTTCCTTTTTCTTTCGGTTATAAATTTATGTAGTTATGGGGTCGAAGTCGCTGCAAAATTGATGCAAGAACTCCTGGTCGGAATGCTCGTTTAAACGTGAAATGCGCTTGAATGGGTTAATGGGTCTAGTCTTCTCTGATATCCCATATTCCAAGGCAATCAAGGTGGGTACTACATTAACAACTTTCGGCCTTCAATTCCTTCACTTTATATAAAGAAATTACACGTGTTGAATATATTGTCTAGGCTATTTCTTCATGTTTTGGATGGAACTGGAAAGAGTCAATATTGAAAGATGGTAATTTTGTTTTCTTTTTCGTTATTTTTACGGTGTAAAATCACCATCTTTCAATATTGGCTCTTTCCAATTCCATTCAAAATAAAGAAAGTACTTTATACTATTTCTTAGGCTTGCATTTTGCTAGTTTCTCATGCTCCATCTTTCAGAACTGCTGCTATAAAAGTACATGTACTACACGCATGTCAATTCTGGAGTAAATCATGTCCATAGGCAGTTCACATATTTGTGTCAAATTCCAAGGTATTTCACTGTGTAAACTGGTTGCGATAAGTGTTGCGCTAAATTTACAAGGAAAGATATTTACCTAACTTTCTTCCCACGTGTTTATCTAAAAATGAAGAAATCTCACGTCTGCCAACGACTTGCAATCTGTTTTCGATATCTATGCGAATTTTTCATTTACTTAGCCGTCGCAATCCGAAAACTGGACAGCACACGCTCTAAAGACCAAAGTCCTCCGTGAGGGAGAGAACGTTTACTAAGATTTACATAAAATTCCGAACATTCGATGATTCAGAGAACCTGAATTTCATTATGTTGAGAGATTCGCTCCTAAATGTAACTGCGGTAGGGTAAGAATTTTTTCATGAGACAGAAATTATGCATTTGACAAGCGAAGAAAGATGCAAGATAAAGCACTGGAACCATGTTAGAGCTAGGATTGGGTATGGTATAACTTCACCTGACTTATTTCTCAACATGTCCAGTGGAGCTTGAAGAAGAGCATTTAAACAGTAGAAAATATTCTTGACAGCTGCTGACAATTGAAACTAGGACATTTGTGATGCAACATATCTGATGAAAGAGACATCAACTTTAATAAATTCTGATATTTAGTTTCAATGGCTGAGATGAAGCGCTCCAAACGGTTGACATAAATGAATCATGAATATTGAACTAAACTGATTGTTTAGTGAGAAATAAGGGAGCCAGGGAGGCATACGTATAATGAAAAAAGAACATATTTTGCAATCAACAAAATTTTTGAATATGAATCAAACTTAACACTCCAATCCTAGATATTTTCCGTGATACTGCTTTCCAGGCCCGACCCGTTCTTCAGTTTCATAAAATGAAAGTGTTTGAACGTGTCATAGAAAAGATGTTGCGTCGCCAAATACCCTTAGATGAGATGCAGTTTGATTTCATGCCCGGAAGAAGCACGACAGATCCTATTTTCATCCCACGGCAGATCGTTGAGCCTTATAATGCCAAACGCAAGAAGGTATTACTGGCTTTTGTCGACTTGGAAAAAGCTTTTGATAGAGTTCCAAGGGAAGTTCTGCAATGGTCGCTTAGAAAGAGGTGTGTGGAAGAATGGCTTCGCAGAGCTATCATGTCACTCTAACGTGGTGCGTCTACAGTTGTAAGAACATCTTTCGGAGATTGTGACAGCTTCCCGATTAATGCTGGCGTGCACCAGGGCTCTGTCCTAGGTCCCTTACCATTTGCCATCGTCATCAATGCTGTTTCCAGTTCTGCAAGTAAAGACTTACCCCACGAACTGTTGTATGCTGATAACCTTCTTCTTAGGGCTGCTACTGATAGGGAACTCCAAGAAAAGATAACCAACCGTATGGGAAACGAGTCTGTCGGCGAAAGGTCTGAAGATGATCACAAAAAAGAGCACACGATAGAAATGAAATACCAAACAGCGAAATGGCCAAGTGGGGTATGTGGTACTGGATTCTGAAGCAACTCCATTCGGTGTACTTCCTGTGCGGTGTTGGTACATGCGAGATGCAGCAAAGTGAAGGGAAACCTGAGCACTGCTACCAACTTCGTTTGCTGGTTATGCGCATCAGGGCCAAACATGGATGTCGAATCGACTGCGGAGTGTCTCGACATGGAAAGAGCTCGCCTTGAGAGTGTGGACAGTTTCTTCTATCTTGGGGACGTTCTCGATAGATCTGGAAGTGTTGAGTCGCAGCAGTGTCAAGAATAGGGTGTGGATGGTGTAAATTCCATGAACTGCAATCCTTCTTGACGTCCAAAGGGCCATCTTTGAGAACCAAGGGTCGCGTATATGGAGCATGTGTGCGGCTCCATGCTTTGTGGTTGCGAGTCATGGCCGTTGCTTTCATTCCATGAGAATATGCTTGAGCGTGTGGAGATGCGAATGCTAGGGTGGATGTGTGGCGTCAGAGTGTCTGACGAAATCGAATGACAGCATCAGAAAAGCAATGGGTCTTGAGAACATCACAGACATGAAAAGGCAAAGAATTTTTTGGCTTGTCCACGTGGTACAAAGGAATGAGAGAGAGAGTGTGGATCAGAAACGTTATGTGGATGGAAGCAGATGGTAAAAGAGGAGCAGGAAGACAAAAGAAGACCTGGGAACAAGTGGTGAAAGATGACCTCGAACGTGTTGGAGGAGCCCAGGAAGCGAACGCCCGTGATCGACCGAAATGGAAGTCCATACTCAAGAAGCAAACGTCTAACCCAGCATCGTCTGGAAGAAAAGAACGCAAAAAGGGATGAATGAGTAAGTGAATTATGTCCCGTTAGTCATATCCAGTGGTCGGATTTCGCGTATAGGTCTGATTTCGCGTATTAGCGCTTATTTCGCGTATCAGCACTGATTTCGTTTACATTTGTTTTATGTACCCTACGAGCAAGTATATATTTATGTGATAACACAAGTTTACGTACTATAAGTTTACAGGAACAAGTCCACTTACAGCGAACAAAAATAGATGATAGAGAGGATTTCGTCTTCTATCAGATGACATACATCTTGTGGAGGACGCAGATAGGCATTTCAGTGATTTTCATGCTTTGTCAATACATCACACACAGAACAATTTTATATAAATTTTGTAATCTCACTTAGCTAATTTGTATGTGCAGTCTTTTTATCGTGTAAACAAACTTCTTTCATTCAAACAGGAAAATCAAGAAAGTTAATTCCTTTTGTTCATTTCAGAGGACATGCCGCATGTTATAGGTGCGTAGATCTGAAGATTGATATCAACAATAATATTAACGATAAAGAAAAATTAAAGTAGTCTCAAAATGCATCAGTTTATTGACAAATTTTCGTCACAGACTTCATCAGGTGCACGATGCAAATGAACATTTGTATTGAAAGCTTAATTTGTATTCGCAATATTCACGTGTCGTTCGTTTGGCGTGTTCTGTTCATTCTTATGGAAAGGAAATTTTTCAGGAAAATAGAAACACCCAACTTTACTTGATAAAATAAAATAGCATACAAAACCATATAATAAGAACATATAAGATATTGTAGAATATAGAACATGTTTTTCCCACCATACTTGATTGTAATCATGGATCTTCCGTAATTAGTATTTTATTGTTTACATGCACGATCTAGGTAAGAAAACTTACGACTTCAACTTATGCGCCATCTACTTTATAACTTTATACAAATAGTAACACACACAGAAGTTTGCTTTATACGCCTATAAAACTCATTATGGCAAGCAATCCATTGAATTACACAGATTAGTCTTTTTTGTCGAAGCGCGAATATTTGTTACTCGGCATAGAAGAATCTGAGAATTGGTGTACATGTCTTTTTAGAATCACATCGAGTGCTATACTGCGCGCGGCTTCTTTTTTCATTTCTAATGCATTATTTTCTTGTCGAAGATCCATCAGGTCTTTCTCGGCTTTTCTGGCCTGCTGCAGTGCATTCTCTGCAAGAGATGTTAGTCGCCGTTGCTCATCTTCCTTTTTCTTAAGAGAAGTTGCGATGTCTTCCATCTCAGTCGCGTGCTTTCGAATACTTTCGTTTCTGTTCATTTCCTCGTTCAATTCTTTTCGTAGACGTTCTTCTAATTTCTGTTTTTCTTTTTCTTCCCGTTCTTTTCGTTGCTCCTGCTTCCATGCTTCATATTTCGAGTGCGATGCCGTGTATGAATCTCTGAGTTGACGATCTATTTTCAATGTAGAGCTGTCCAATTTTTTGCTGTTGAGAACAGACTTACTGACGGACAACGCCTTTATGGTTTCAGAACCCAGCGATCGACATTTCTTAGTTATTACATCGGATAGACCCGAAAAAATACGTTCGACCTCCGCGTTTCCATGTGGTAAAATAAAAATCGCTTTGGCAACTTTTACGAGGGTTGGTGTCTTTCCGACCTTGCCGACTTTCGACCAAAATTCTCCTACATCGTTTTCATAGGCGTTTTTTACCAGACTTTGATGAAGCCTAATCTCGACTTGCAATGTCGATTGGTCGCTATCTCCTAAAATGTTAGGGATGGCTTTGACAAATTTAAAAACCCATTTCTCATAATGGTCACTCTGTTGGTACAGAGGACTTAAAAATCGTGAAGCCCTCAGTAGCTCGTTCCCGAAAGGCAAATAGTCGCTCAATCTTTTTGTAATTTCCATGAAAAAGGCTTTCATGATCTTGAAGGCGATTGCCTGGTTGGGCCTGATAAATCTGAGAAGATTTTTCGAGCTTTTTCACTAATGATGATGTTGTAGGCGTTGTGCCAATGATCAAAGTTGGATACATCAATTTTCCAGCATCGGGAAGGGATCTGATCAATTGATATATTTCTGAAAATCATATTCTCAGAATGAAGTATTAACATAATTCTTATGTTAACCTCAGCATATTCACAAGCAACATACATTCGTGTGTAAAATGGATCTGGAAAAGGTAAAAATATTAATAAATCCATCGCATATCACATGGAACATCGCAGTTCAAACTTAATTCAGATGGAGTTACAAACTTAATGATAAGATGTTAAATAATCCCTAGTTAGTCACAAGTATAAAACACATAAAGCAGTTCATAAACTCTATCGAAGATTGATATTATGAATGAGAATTAGAATATCAATATCAAGTTATCTAGTAACAAGAGCATTAGCTCGCGGTATATATTATAATATATCTAAGTGCATAATTTCGTTCGCGTATAAATTCTCAATTTCGCGTATTCGCGTATTTCCAGTCAAATTCGCGTAACACGCGAAATTCGCGTCAGAATCCGACCACTGGTCATATCCTCATAACGATTGCGACTAGTACTCTCAAGTCTCGATATATTTTCAAACAAAAAAATGAAAACTACTGGTGGAAGCAAAAGCGACGACACCTCTGGGCAAGCAAGCAGCGTCTCTTGCACCAAGACAACGCACCGAAGCATTCAGCACTGACCATCTATTGATACCTAGTATCAAGACAAGTTTCAACGTTGGATCATCCCTCCTCCTCCTCTCCATACTTCGTGCCACGTGATTTCTTTAAATTTTCCAAATTAAAAAGCGTAATGACATCGATGACATCTAGGACGAAGAGACGATCCTCCTCAGAATAATGTAAGAAGAGAACTTTTCTACATGATTCAATGCATGGAAAACAATAATGCAAAAGTGTGTTGATGAGCAGGGAGATTATTTTAAAGGAACTCGCCGTTAACTTTGTATCACTATTCGGAACAAAGATTCTGCAAAGAAAGTCTTTTGCTTCTTTTTTTCCAACGCTTTTTCACGTCTGGCGCAGCGACTGGCAATCTGACAATTCTGATATACTAGCAGATATAATCTCAGAAGCTTGTATATGTTTTTCCATAACCATTCTTATGCTCCCGTACAGGCAATTCCGCATCGAGATTTTTTTACTTGTCATTCTTTTATCGACGCTCAATAAACAAAGTAAGAAATTAATTCAAATCCATGTGGAATGATGGTAGCCCGCTCTTCATGAAATCTGACAGCTAGAGCCTAATGTCCGACCAAATAATAATTACAGCCTTCAAAACGACAACTTTGAATTATAAAACCACACCAACTCCATTATAAAAAGTTTAAGGGTCAAACAAAAATATTTCTTTCAGAACGACACGCACTCTATTAGAAGTCCGTGTCTAAAAGATAAATATTTTAAGATACGAATCGGTTTATCAGTCAGTCATTCAATTAGTGTTGTTATATAACGAATCTGTTGAGGTAAAACAGATTAATCTGTCCGCTGCGAAAACCTGAAGATTGGTTGCGAATTGCACATCATTATAATTAAACCCGCGTCTAGCGTGCAGTTGCGCAGTGAAGATGTTCCATGATAGAGACACAGATCGGTCGATTACACTGCACCATGTTTTGAAGTAACAGGCTCGAACCCATGTCCTTAGCACAATTAGCAAGGAGATGCGATCGCTTTCGCTAACTATGAAAGCTAGACAATCATAGAGGCTTCGTTATGAGATCTTCCAGCATTGGCGCAGAAGAGACTGCATTCGTGAACATATACATCGTTTGATAAGATGGAGCTTATGGATGCATGACTGATGCAACTATATGGACCTACGGGCACGTCTCGTGCTATTTCCTTTTCCAGAATTCTCACCCCTAACACAGCTATGAGTCATGAACGAAGCTGGCTACTTAATGAAAAAGTAATAAATTGTATTATTTCAAATAAATAATAAGAAAAAGCAGAAATTCTAATCTGATTAAACTGTCCCCATCAGAAACCTGTTCGCACGCCTCTTGAAAGTATCGAGATTGTGTTGGTCAGGGAAAGTGGCTGGTGAAGCTGATTCCAAAGATGTGCTGTGCGAACAAAATGGCTTTTCGAGCGACTCACAGTGCGTGCGTGTTCTAAGCTCACATGATAGCATGTGAGTGCATTAGCTCTGCGTGTGCTTCTGGAGAAGATCTTAGGTTTGGGTACGCACTCATTTACCGCAGAGCTGCTTCTACCGAAATAGAACAGACCATTCTTAGCCAGCAACGAAAATCGATCTCAAACCCATCAGGTTTGCAGATTATAAAATTAGATATTGAGGATAATGAAGTATGAATACATTGCACACTTAATGCGGCATCGCTAGCACCGTCTTTCCTCTAATAAACACCACGGCGCTTATTTACTATCAACTTCTCTTAAGTGCGGCGTTCATGAGGGCGGTGTGCCATTTTTCAAATTGCGAAATTTCCAAATTGAATGACAATAAAAATTACATGCATATGACCTCTTCAGAAAAGTGTCAATCAAAGCTGAAAACTAATCTAGCATTCTTCCTACTGCATTACCGAATTGCTCATTGCCGACAAGATGTGGTGGCTCCGAATCAATGATTGAACACAGTGTGGGACTAATTTCTTGGAATTACCGGTTTAGAACTTGCATTTGCTGTTTCTCATGATCACTTGAAGGTGAGGCTCACACAAAGATTGAGCGTGATGGGTCATGACAGGACCAAACGCTCGACAGTGCAAGACGCTCGAAATAAGTATAAAGTAGAGTGTCGACTCAAAAAGTATCTGTATACAGTGAAAATTTTTATATGGTAAGATTCTGATTTTTGCGGAGATTACGCTCCTGCGGTCCAAAAAATTATTTGAGCAGTTTTTTAAAAGCTAATTCTTTGTAGATTATATATACTACCGACATGAAGCCACTTTATAAGTAGCCTGAAACAAGTGGGATATCAAAAGGAATGAATATTTGCAAATAGGCATATCTTAATTAAGCGGAAATTAAGCTTGTTATCATCATATGATCTAATGTCGATAGCGATATAAAATTGGATACATAAAACCAATTAGCGTACTGACTAGAGTGTGAGGTTGAGAGTGTCTATTTTTTGTTATGTGACTTCGTTTTTTATTATATAGACTAGAATCAATGCAGTATCTTAGCATTCCGATGTCGTTCGATAACTATATCCTCTTTTTTCAGTTAAATGGACGATTTATGTACTACACTTAGTCATTGTTTTCTAGTTTTCTTGATATCACAGTTGCGGCGTTTATCAGAGGAGATACAGTGTATTAAATACGGACCGAGCGGGCACGAATATCCCGATGAAACGAGCTCGCGCCCAGTCGGGATTGAAAATTTAGGCCAATTTACAAGTCTGGGCGGGGTGATACCAAATTACCACAAAATCCCTATCAGTAGTTAAAGCCAAATTCTTCTCCAGTTTATAGGGTTCAGATCAAATGCATCAGATTGCGAGTCAGAAGTCTTAATATTAATCATCATTCTGGCTACAATGCGACGTAACTCAATGTAACAAAATTGTGTCACTTTTCATATTCTGGCAGTCTTCACAGTTTGAATTTCAGAACCGCCTCTACCTCTCTCTTTAATAGACTGCGGTGGTTCTGAACAAGTGAAGTGAAATTTCATAACAATATAACGTTCTTCTAGAGACATGAATATTAGGTCACACTTCCGCTGCGGTAACTATTTCACGCATAATTATTTTGAGGTACAAATTTAAGAATTGTCCGATAATCGCCACTAATCGGGAAACGTTGTGGAACTTTCTCAAACCTCAACACCTTTTGTTTCTTTAATTTATCAATGAAAGCATGCAGCGTTGGCGTTAATCTTGAACTTACAATCTACAAGTTAGTCATAGTGATGGCCATCAGCTTTCAATAAGAGAATCGGATGCGTTGACAACCCAAAAATTATGATGAACAGCTCTAGCTCTCTATTCGTATAGATGATCATGAGAGGAATATTTAATCATATCAAAATTACACGGACAATAAAACAGCGAAAATATAAATGTGTCACATCTTGACACTTTCCTCTGAAAAATTATGAATGATATAACACGCATGTCCTATCATGTTTAATTATTTACCTGCAATAAGCATCTAGAATGCATGGTTATCTTTCTCCCGCTAAGCAGCAAAGCTAGTAATGATCACTTGATGATTTAAGAAATTTTAGCCATAGATATAGAGATGAAGCGCATCAAAAATGATAGAAAGCATTCTTCTTATGAGTATTGGTGTTATCGTACCTCGGGCTAAAGCCCTCGGGATTCATCAAATAATTTCCCTCTCTATATCCCAGAGAATCATATAGTCATCCTCCATCCATTACATAGCTAACAATCCGACCTCTATGGCAATAGCAGTTTCTACAAGCAACATTTCGTGACCAAGGATAGACTGAAAATTCCAAGGGCCGTGTTGGTGTAGTCAGAATTTGCTTTAAGTATGTCTTTGCGCGGTGCACCGGTTCGTTTGCTCGCACCGGTTCTCGGTCGGTTCACCGAAATGTACGAATTTCGATCAAATTGATTATTACTGTTAAGTTTCAACTATAATTAATTCATTTTATCTGTTCACGTGGTCTTAGTCACAGCAAATTGGAGAGAAAAAGATTTTATGCATGCAGTATAATCAATTCAACCAGGAGAATACATCAATTCAAAAATTAAATTTCTACATATCGTGAAAATGAAACGTTTTAAAAATCACGACTGCATCATAAAATAACCCATGCATTTCCTGATGTTGAGAAAAAAGTGACAAAAATTAGGTGTTCTCCAAGGCTATTTCTTGGTTGCTTGAAGAGAATGCTTGAAGTCAAAAAATGTCGGGATCTTGACCATCTGCATGGCAATTTGTAGATACCATGACATTGCTTCGAATCTGTCTGCATTTCCTGATGCATTCAGGTATTTCTAAAAACTAATCAAAAATAAACTCTTTCTTTGCTATATATCATTTCAAAAGAATCAATTAAGAATACAAAGATTCGTCCGCCATTGACTTAGCAATAAGTCATTGTCATTTTTCAACATCTTTTTGTTGAACATACACATACCGGTAATTTCTGTTATCACTTAGTTTTCAAGAATTCCATCAGAGCTATCGTAGAGATCCACGGGTGAAGTCTGATGACAGTCACTTGCAAGTGTTGGCAAAATAGAATTAGAGGGGGACTATTGCAAGTCTGCTTCAAATTTTTTAGCAGTATTATAATTTCCCTACGCTACAAAATTTGCATTGAATTATAGAAATTATGAATCTTTAGTATGAAAGATAGATATCCTGCCTGCAAGATTTTTAAGTTTTAAGTGGTTATCGCACGACAATCTAGAACGCGAAACAAGTTATATTTTGCCTATACTTTAATACGTGCTTCAGGGTAACTTTTTAAAATTTTCGCCGGTCATCATGCCCGGTGCACCGGTGCGAGCAGGTGCGGCTAGCGTACAGGCCTAACTTCAAGCCTTGAGAAACTTATAATCCGAATGCCTTTCCTACCAATTTTCCAAGAATCAGAGATGATCGATCACATGACTAAAACATCCGCAATGACATTGCGTCTCTGGCCATAAAACTACCGAGATAACGAGGGAAGGTGCAAAGCGCCATGATTTTGCGTAATTTATGCAGTGATTTAGGAACGTTACTGAAATATTTCCGCAGTTCAAATAACATACGGCTACAAATGAAAGCAAGGTTGATCATACAGACTTGTATATCAAAAGGTCAAGCCCCACTGATCAACCGTTAACATCATACTCATAGTATGATAGAAATTCAATTTGAATTAAATTGAATTTGTTATATAACCAAATTGCTGTCTGCAATAGACCAGGTTTGAATTTAAATTTATTATACTGAGGAGTTTTTTTTAATTGTTGCTATGGTCTCCTTTGTCTGTTGTAGTGGGTTCTAGTAATTCAAAATATTGCATCACTCTAACTCGGAAAACGGTGATCATTGTGCAAATACAGACTACCGTAACGCCTACATATAATTTCAATGTAAGAGTTCAGTTCAATGCAATTACAGCACAATTCAGGGTTCCTCGCACATGATATAGAGGAAACACACATGGCATGGTAATCATAGGAGAAAGCAACAAGGTTTTCTATCCTGGTCTTCTGTCATCAGAGAGGAAGCCTTTTGATACTATTATTGAGAAATTCTGGAAGCAAATAATAATTCCTTTCATTATTGAAAATTCAGATGATAGTACCGGGGTAGTTGATGCTGTAATTGCACAATTATTAGATTCATGAAAGGAATGTGTCAATTATCTGCATGTCAAATGATTTTGATGGAAAATTTGTCATGAAATGCTTTGAAAATGGACAATTCATTGCACAATTACTTCCAGCAGCCTCTAATGTGTGAAAGAGGTGACACACGGACACAATAGTTCACTTTAATTGTTACATACAGCCCACGCATACGAAAATTTTATAATTTACCTCAATAACTACACAACCATAATAAATTACAAGCCTGCACTCAATCTGATCGGATGAATTAATAACACCATGCGGCTTTTATCCGGTCGATCCGATGCATTAACAACAGTTTCATTCAATTTTGACCACTGTTTGGTATCGGGCACTCATGATGGATTATCACCCCCGCTGATAGACATTTATTCCGATCGAAGTCAAAGAAGTTATTGAAAGAAACAGCTGATCAAATATTATTGTCTGTGGATGGAAAAGTGAAGAGACGAACCACCTCCAACCCATCAATTGTCAAGTTTGAAAGTAACGGAAACACACAGCCATCAAATCAAAGCAATTTGTATGATCAAATTAGTAGCCAGTACACTGTCATTATAACAATGTATACACCGTCAGAGCGCAATATGACATTGTGACTGCTTGTTAGAATTTATACAACAGCAAGAACACAAACAAAACAATTTAACATGGACACATCGACACAATAGAATTAAAAGATGACTTTACAATCATCATTTACATCAACGCAATGTTTCATACGAATTTTATTGCTGCTAACTAGTCACTACAGTTACTCTATTGCAAGAATTTGTTTAACACGCCATGGTTCAATCTTCATTAAATATTTCGTTAAATTTACGGACATTGTTAAAGTGGCTTACGTAGAAAAATATTTCAAGAGTTGAACGTCTAGATGATTTCACGACAGCCTACGGCATCAATTTAAGAAATCAGTTATAAATGGGCTTTCATTTACGACTTTCATAGCTACTTCGTGAATCATGCGAATGAACAAACTGTAACTGAAAAATATGCGCTAAGTGAGATTTCCACAGAATTTTCCAAGAATTAGCTTGCTTAACGTGCTGATTTATTAGGACTGCAATCCAATCAAATAACAAACCATGGCACAGGAAAAAACGAAACTTTGACAATACAACTCCCCACCGGGGACTTCGTAGGCTTTTCCGAATCGCTGTGATACTTTTTGCCCGGGTGTCGTTCCTGCCGACTTCTGATGACAACTTCGGAGCTCGACCTGTAGATCAAAAGTTCGCTAAACCAAGCACTTAGCCACTGTGTTGCGGAGATCACACAAAAAGCAGCTGTTGCTAGACTAAGTACTTCTCACTTAATCTGCAAAAAACACGGACAAGTGCCATTTTACTGAAAACTACGAGTAGATCTACCCATTAGATTTACAAGAGCTTCCTTTGATCTTGTCTGACTGGAAAGGAACCTGATAGACCTCGACAATTGTACTAATTCGTAGTATCCATAGGGTGTACCTTCTTGTGTGAAAATCTCATTTTCGGTCTTGTTCCCTGTAGAAACTACTGCCAGCGGCCGACCTACATGTAATTGCAATACATGAAAATTCCACTTTAGGCAAATCACTCACTCAAGTAAGGCGGCCCGAGTTCGACGATGGCCCTTTCACAGAAGAGCGTATCACCATGGCCCGTCAATTTGTTCGACCTTCAGTCTGATATGATGCGACACTTCCGCTATCGTCAGACTTGTCCACTCTTCGATGTCGTCGGTGAATTTCAGCCTTGGAAGTTCTCATACCTTTGTTCCCATATGGCAGCCAACTATGAGATCTCAGAAAAGTCCACCTCTTCTACATGCGCATTTCAAGTTCTCCAGTTTCCGTCTTTTCAACATGTAGACTAATGTTACTGTATTCCTAGTTCAGTCAAATGCTTGCGTTCGATCTTCTGTCGTATAGTTTACCCGAAGTAATCTGTAAATGCACCCAGAATCGCTTCGATTCGTTCGGTATCTGCTCTCTCCTTGCCACGATTGGCTCCAAACGTAACGACCAGTCAAACTACTGCTCAGATGATTCTCAAGTTTTTTTACGAATCTTCAACATAAAATTTCTTTACCTGAAGAAATTTTCAGCATTATTTATATTTCTCCTAATAATGGAACCGGGGACGTGGAGGATTCGGCCCCGCCGCCATTTCAATTTCTTTGCGAATACCTGTGGTCGTTACACGTGGGAGTGAGTCCAGTCATGCGCTTTTTCCCCTTGGCTACATGAGCCTTGTGGGGTGCAGTCAGTCATCATTCTCAATCTTCAATGACCCTATAGGCACTTAAATTGAGATACTGCTTCTATTACTTCACCTTTTACTTCCACAGATGCGATACTTTGTCAAGTGGTAGACATGGCCTTAGCCTTAGTGCTACTGAGCTGTGGATTCTGTATCGCCCGCCCTTCCAACTTTTTGATTGGCTTTGATGTTCCTATGCCTTCATCTAAGACCAGTGCATCATCATCTGCGTAGAAGAAATTTGTAATTTCTATGCCTACGGTTCTCACACCGAATTCGTCTAACTCAGTCTCAGCATAAGAGTCTATGTTCCTCCTCTTCAAGCATAAATGCAAATTGTAAAATGCTAGATGTTGTTTCACCTAGATATCAAGATACTGGAAAATCAGAAATTACTGCGGTTATAACTTGGAAATGAAAACTTATCGTGGCAAAAGGTAACTAACTAATTATTGATTATTATCAACATTCAAAAAATAATCGCGCAATTAATCGAATGTCAAAAATCACAATGGTGACCGGCGTTGCATGTGACTTACTATTATCGACACAGAATTAAATAGAAACATGAACAGTACACCACTTTACACGCATTAAGAGACGAAATCCTTCGAATGGATACAAACAAACCCTCACGGAAATACGCAGATGAAAGTTCGACTAATACGCATAAAAGGAAATATATTCTGAGAATATGTAATTCAAATGATTAACACTTGATCATTTCCCCTTCAGCTGTCATAATGGCGCATCATTATGTTGACATTCCGTCAAATTCAATATCGCATTAAGTTTGACTAACAGTTATTGCGTGCAGTAACAACAACACAGTCAACGAACGACATCAGCAGTCATTCCCATCAGTGGATAATGGATATGCATGTGAAAATTAATTATGAATAACCAATTCGAACATAAAAATAACAAATTCCGGAGGTTGCAGTGGGAGCTATGCAATATCTGCGAAATCCTAGGAGTGGGGATATGAAGCTTCAAATAATTATCAAAATGAAGCTCGAGACCACGTAAAGACACCTATGAAAATGCATACTCTACTCGTATCTTAGTTCTGTCAAAGAAAATCTAGTTAAGGCTGAAGATATAGAGAATATTTCAAGACAATGGCTTCAAAAAATATGTATGCTTACTATGTAATAGGTTTATATCATACTACCTATGCACGGCGCAATCGACTGCATCAAAAGCATTCGCATTGGTCTCTCTAGCAAGTAATAGATAGACAGGAGGATTACTGGTTAGTTTGTCTTAATTTGTTCTCTCTGTGAAAAAAACATCAAGGCGCCTATCACGAAGTCTACACCACACTCATTAACTACTGGGATCTAAACATGGCGTAATTTAAATCCATGTTTAAGAATTTGGTTTTAAAAGCACTTTTAGAGCACCATTTGAAAATAGTTGACTTTTGTTTGCTTTGACAACACATTAAATTGATGTTCGAAACCTCATCTTATTTAGAAGCTCAACTATTGTGCTCTACTTAAATGCATGAACCATTGCTTAAACGCACATTTTTGTGACTATAAAATCCATCTGAAAATTAGCAAAAAGTCACTTTTGAAGGCTAGTATAGTAATACATGTATGCATCGCTATCAAATTCATCCGTTTACATAAGTAAAATATTGAAACAAAGCATTTTCTTCTCCTTCTAGTCAAAAAACATGCTTCAAAACAAACCCTGTTCTTTAACTCTATTCAAACCGTAAATAATCTCATTCAAAATGTGAAAAATTCTTCTGTCAAAATGTAATCGATTGAGATGTAAAAATGAATGATCTCCTACAGCATCCAGTGAACTGGCACCGGCAAATAGCCGATTTAAGAGGCCGCCCCGTGCCATAATCTAAGCAGAAAAATATAGATCCTATAATTGCCAACTTATGAACAATGAAACTTTTAATTCTATGAATCTGTGAATTCAGGAATGAACAGAGCCGAGAATTGGAACATCACGTATACATTCCCTCCCTAAAGGACAACAGTTCATACAAAATCATGCTGTTTATCCTACTTTGAGTAGTTTTGCTGAACTATCCCTTGTAAAGCGACGACGCATTATAGGATTACCGTGTAGTTTTAATCACCGATATAGTTGTAAACACAGAAATTGAGATCAATAGCTCTCTCACTGGTTATAAAACATGCAACATACATGCAAGTCACCAATGCGCTTCTATCACACTTCACACAAAAAAACATTCATTCCCGATATTGATTAATAATAATGAATATTGGATGAATCATTGAAAACAGAAATTCTCAAAATTTTGCAATATTCCTATTCTTCCAAAGTTTCATTGCCATTTTACAAACGCGGAAAGCTGCTAGAGCCAAGTTGTCATCGATTTTGTCAGGCTGTCAATGCTCTTAATACCAGTCCCGAGTAAAGTTTCTGCAGCATATGGATACCAACGAATTTGCACGAAGATTCGCTTTATTCTTCAATTCTGGCTTAACATTTCAAATCCGGTGCAGCTCTCACAATTGTAATGAAATTGATGCTTCCAATCAATTGACATCAAAAAGTTGCGATTAATTGATCGCTGACATCAAATGACTGCAACTTATTGATTGCTCCCTGCAGCATTGAAAATTAATGATTGCTATGACCAAGAATCGTAATTCATTTTTGATAACCGTTATCTACATGTGTGTAAAGCATGACATTGTTCCCCATGATAAAACCTGCAGTATAATACAATGTAGTTTCACAGATAAAAGTCGTACAACAAATGTATTCAAAATCCAAAAAGTAAAAAGATGCTGCAAATGATGGCTTTCCTATTAACTACAGTTAAGTTTCTAATCAATGTTGTATGAAATTTCGGTTAGGGAAATATAAAACAGTAGGTTCAGGAGAAGAGATTCGAGGAAGTGTTGCACATGCATATCACATTCTAAAATGATTTTTTTCGATGAAATCAATAAAATGAGGATAAATTTGCAATTTCTGCTGATGTTACAGAACTTACCCGATGTTGGACTTGTAGAGAGAAGGGGTGCTCGCAAGTTTTTATTCACAAATGCTTTTTGCACACTTTTGCAATCCAATGTGCTCGTAGCTCTACCTCCCAGAGCAATAGCATTGACAGAGTCAAATCGTCCATCTGTTACAAGGGGACCTGGCAAGACTAGAAGCAATAAAAGCAATAACATGAGTCCAGGTGAAACAAATCTGGTGTTGGAAAAATATTGATGGGATCTATTAAGATTTGTGAAATTTGTGACGAACACCGAGTGCAGGTTCCTGAACATCTGCAAAGAAAGTGCAGATGCAATCATTAACATCCATGTCAAGCATTTCAATTGTGTACATTCGTTAAACTGAGATACTGACAATGTTCATTGACAAAAATTGTATCTATGAATTAATAAAGTTGTTTTTCTTCCAATATTCAAACACAACTGTTGGGAAATTAACGTTCTACATTGAATATAACATTCGGTACTTATGGGTTATCTCTCCACCACGTTTTCAAATCTGTGTAAAATCCGTAGAAATGAATCTACCGTCACAAAACTTTAGGCACTCGTAAGTGAAGACATTTTCTACCCACATGCCAAAATTTTGTGCAAATCAGACAAGTACTTTTTGAATTAGGGGCAATCACTTGAAGTGTAGCGATATCTGCAGCTTGATCTGACTTCTTCTGGTCTCATCGTTTGATCAGAAAGCAATTGAAGTCAACAAAGTAATTTCCCGACAACTTGTGAAGTGATGATGACCAGGCCACATCCCTACATTAACATTTTTAACTTTAAAAAATGTGTGGCAAGGTAGTGGTCGTGGGAAGATTTCAAATAGAAGTGGATGAGACGAAGAGGGAGAGAACAATGCACACACGAATGACAATAATGCGTCAAACAGACAAAGTCAGATCAAGCTGCTGGTATCGCTCCACTTCACGTTATCGTCTCTAATTCAAAAAGTACTTGTCCAATCTGCATGAATTTTTGTATGTGGGTAGAAAATATACATAAGTACGTCAATCTGAAAGTTGGTGACGATTGATTCAGCTTTGCAGATTTTAGACAAATTTGAAAACCTGGGGGGGGAGATAACCCATAAGTGCCTGACATTCTACAATTTCCTTGAAATCGATTACAAATGATAGACATTAACGCTATAAAACTTTCATAATATGCAATGTCACTACATCAATAAAAAAAGCATCATACTCCTGAATCCTCAGGAACTCCTGAATGATCATAAATACATAGATCACAGGGTGTTTCAACTGAAACCCGTAGCTGCATACCAAAACATAGATCCATATATTATCCATGATATAAAATAATGTTATCCAAGATTTATTTCTTCAATCTACCAAAGGCGATGAGCATTCTGTGTGATGACCTCATACACTTTATTTTGCTAAAGAGTAGTCTCCCCACCACTAATTGTGGACGCATGACACTCGGAATGTCGCCCTATATTTGTCGTCTTCATTAACCAGATACGAGAAGATCTACACAGTTTTTGAAGGTTAATTACCAACCTTTGATTCTTCCGAACTGAATGAAATCACTAAATTCATTCTGAGAAAATCAAAAAATATTAGAGTACGGCAGGAAAACACCAGATTTTATGAAATTTTCGATGCTTCGATCAGTACATGCGAATCATTCTCAGGCATATCTGCAGATCATTTGCGTGTATTTTAATCAGAATATGCAGATCATGCTTTAAGTTAAACACACCACCAACAAATAACACTGAATATAGATTTTGAAAATTCCATAAATGTTGATGGCTCCCCAACTCAGCTCTATTATGTCAAACCAAGGCATCTTCTAACATCATTAAAAATTGATCTTTCGCACAATGAAAAATTGCAGTTCTGATATCTTAACCCCGATATTTGGTAAAGCTGAGGGTTGTCAGATCAGAAACAACACCACATTAGCGCGGTTCTGATATCTGAAATTTGAATTGTGTTATATGCTTAAGGTTGCCGTTGATTGAACCACTTTACATGAATATATTTTTCTTTGAAAAAGCTGGTCAATGAAATGCTGGAACATGAAACTACTTGTAGCTGAGCAGCATACATGCGGAATCTTTAATATTTAACCCGTTTGATGCTGCAGTCTTATTAATCCTGATTGAAATTGAATCACAACGTTAGTGTACATGGCTGAATTAAATTAATTTATAATAATTGCTATAATAGTTAAATTATGTAATAAGGAAAGAATTTTATTTTAAGGATGTATAAGTATCTATTCTAAATGCAAATGCAGCCTATGACTTCTTGACACTGTAACTAGCAGTTTCCAATTTTATAAGACTAATAACTTGCATCATTAATTTGGATTAGTTTTTCCATGTTGCTAATGGAAAAACAATTGGTGTCGGAACATTTGCACTTATGATTGTCATTATCGAGTATCTCTTACTCGAATTCCGAACATCTGCTACGTGATGCAAGAAGGAAAAGTTAGCTTATTATGTAATCAATTTCACTTTTACCTACTACACGTAAGCAAGATAAATTGATTTATCGTTGAGCACGAATAGCGATCACATAGAATTTTCTCTATTGTCTAAACAGCGATATTTCCCTTCCGACTGCAATAATGTAGTCAGGCATTTCAATTGCTGACAATTTCACTTTCGATAAGAAACCATAAATAAGCTGAAAATTAATCATGATATGAATATCAGAATAATCATTGAAAACATTTTATGCTTTAAAGCAGGGGTGTGCCGATTAATCGGCCGATTATTGACAAGTTAGAGCGATAATCGGCATTCGGTCGATTAGTACTTTTGGAGATTTTTGTTGATCTTCATTAAAACTCAGTGTCTGGTCGAAATATAAGATTCCACTATTTTCAATAAAGCTAACTATACTGAACTACTATTTAAATCTAAATTCAAATGATCTTTCTATATCACTACGATGACTGAAAACAACTGCTTTCTTCCAAGTACTCAATTTTCAAGCAGGTCATATAAATATACAGTATATATATATATATATGTGTGTGTGTGTGTGTTGATAAAAATTGCTGCATATTATGATGCATAATGTATGTCCCATAAGAAGAAATATATAATAGTAGAATAATATAGTAGTGCTCATTAGAGCATATATCATAGCTCATCTCCATTACAGACTGTGCATTGTCCTGTTTTGGATCTTCGTCAATCTCATTTATCTCCGGTCGAAGCTACCACCGGAGATGTTAGTAGACTTGCTGGCACATAATTGACACAGCCAGTCTTTATTAACATGATAGCTTGTTACCGTTTTTTATAGACATCCCAAATTGACCGATTTTGTCCAATCAAACGATCTGACCACGACTTTTCTTGTCATGGAGATTGCTGACTTCACTTTATCTCCGAAATGCTTTAATAGAGGCCGATTCTTCTCTCTGTAAATATGACAACGCCTGCTAATAAGGACTTTAATTGTAGCTGTTATCCAAGGCTTATCCCTGTCTCTTCTTATGATGTAGTTCTTTGGAACGGACACAACAGGCAATTTTGAATAGTATCGTAGATAATGTCAATACACAACACATGTATAATTTTGAATGTCGGATTGATCCTGATATCCAATACTTCGGACAAACAAAACGCAGATTACATCAAAGAATAAAATAACATTCAAGAGGAAATTCAGCTGTAAGTAGCCATCTAAACATACGTGTGTCCAAACAGTAGTAATGACATTAATAATTGTTTTAAATACACAGGACGTAGCGAATATGAAACACGTATTGTAGAAGCTTTGTTAATAAATGATAAAACTCCTAAATCAAATGAAACCCTGTGTCTTAATGGTAAATCTCTTTACTTAAAAGCACTCGAATAAGTGTTTTTGATCATTGCTATTGTTTTCCTAGTATTGTAAATCGTTGTTTGTCATTGTCATCGTCTGAACTTATTATGCCTATTAATTGGTTGCAACTGCGCAAAATCATTCAAACTAACAATATGCTAGAAACGTGACGATACATTGTCAGTAGGCACTCATAGGCTGTTGTGATACCAGCATACTAAACGTTTTGTAAGCGGAAGCGCTACCAGTGAGCTAGCTTCCGCCTCTGGTTCATTTGAAATCAGGTGCTTCAACCAATTCCACTCGCGCGTCCACATACCTACCAGGTACACACAGGTCAACGTTTTGGAGAGCATGCGGAGAATTTTTTTCTCCACTGGAAATTCTTTAGGAACTGATAAATTGTTATCCAGTCACACAAGATTTCAAAGGGCACACCTCGGAGACAATTGTAGATTTACAGAATAGATTTAGCTAGAAATCATATCACATTCCTAAAATTGTTAGAGAAATTTCACTATCGATCTTATTTGTAGTGATGCGAATATTCGAGGTTATATGAAGAACATGACACAATCGTTGATTTCAATGAATAGGTAGTCATCCTTCGCAATAGGAGCAAGTCCACTTATGCATTATCCAGTTAGTTAAAGTTCCTTCAGTTTCATTTCTGTTGGGTAGTTGTATTATTGTAACTTGTCTAGGCATATAAATGTTCTGAAATCATCCGGCTTATACTTGCAGAAAACCGTTGCGAATGTCATGACTTTCTGTGCAGGCAGGGTGGAGACAGAGAGCAGCGGAAGCAAGTGTCCTCTCCTAAGAGCCTCATGCAAAAAAAGAACGCCCATAGATCGCTTAGATGAATTATTTGAGATTACTTGATAAACATCACTAGCAAATCAATTTCGTTAATGAAAGAAAATTTGTCCTAGTAGGCCTATCTCAAGAATCGTCAAGCTTTTCCTATGTTAGCAGTGTTGTTTTCTATTTTAGTATTTTGCTTTACAACGTAAAATATACTGTATATTTAAGCTAGCTAGCTAGCAAAATATCCAAATTTGTCTATAAAATAGAGATAATAGTGCCCTTTAAATTCTGTGCCCACATACTCAAGCAACTTCAGCCTTCCGTTTCCGAGGTACCAGGACAGCGGTGGCGGAACGAAAACAAAATGGGGGTGTATCCGGGTCAGCTTCCTCCAATTTCTAGTCGCTCTCCCTCCCCCTTCTCTCTTTCAAATATATAATAACAAAAGACTAAATACCTAAACAATATTCAAAAGCAATATTCATGTCATTACATGAAGCATGGTTTTGGCGGAGGAAATAAATTTTTGACTTAAGAAAGTAAATCAATGTTCTACGTATTCGAACTAGTATTGATTTTAAGTTTGTAAGGCCACTATTTACGTACAACATTCATATTAACTAAATAGAATAGCATTGATTCAGAATTAATTGATAAAACCCAATAGTAAGAATAAATAAACCGATTATTTGGATTGAAATTGGAATGAAGGTTTATAGAATTTTCAATGAACCAATATTATAGTTATCATTTTCATGTAAAAGTTGACTATTAGTAATGTTGTATCATTAATAGCAATGGTAACTCCCTTTCATTTATGAAAATATTCATACGGTAAAGGTATTATGAAAAATTCACATCGATTTCAAAAATACTAATGTTCATTTCCATCAACGTTTACCAAAGTACGCAACTCTGGTAGCTTCGCTTTTGCCAGAAATTAATTGCCTCGCAATATTTTCTGTTGATATATTATTATCTGTATTGTCATGGTAATGTTTCAAAAGAAGGCAATTATTCAACCTCCTTTGAGTCACACTTGATCTCGTGAATGTTTTAATATGCCTCAACAAAGAAAAGGATCTTTCTGGTGTGAAAGTGATAATTGGAATGGTCAAATATATTGTTACCGCCGAATTAAGGATTAGCCCCATCATTTTAAAAGTGGGGGCTTAAGTCACTAAAGCCCCACCTTCCGTCACCGCTGCATCAGGACTGAATGGCTTTGGACACTAGATTTGATGCATAACCTCCTTCAAATGTGCCTGAAAACATGAGTAGGCTACCTTTCTCAATATAGCATCGAAGCAGAAGCTTCCTTAGATAATTCCGCGGCATTTGATTTAGCTAGGTAATTCTGCCTTCTTCCAAAGAAATGTTTCAAATGATTTAAGATTACTCCCATGAATTCATTGTCTAGCTCAATAGTGATAACGAAACAAATGTGTAACAATCCTTGTGCGTGATAAAGGTTTCGCACAAAAACGAAAACTTTAGCTTGCTTGATAATTTGATATACGATAGAGACTTATAGATAATTATACTGATAAGATTATTATAAGAATTATTACATTGATAAGACGATAGAGACATTCGAGACTTGTTGTGTCATCAGGACCTTCTATTTGCTTGTCTGCTCTTGAATTCTACGAATGCTCTGTTAAACCTAGGATCTCCCAAGTTGCTTGCAAAGGATTATTGTCATAGTTCTTCATTATGGACGATTTTGAAACCGTTGATAAATGGTATTCGGACAACCAACTGGACTATCAACCAATTGAGATTCGAACTGCAAATTAACGCCTCAAATACTGTTTCAATGGTCATCTCGGAACAGCAAGTACAACAATCACCTGCAGTTGCGAGCACAGTGATAAAGTGCCTACTTCGCGACTCGAACTAAAAGCCAGCCAGAACCCGAAGTCGGGTTGGTCTAGAAATTTTGCCCGAACCCGATGAGAAAATGCCAGAGCCCGAACCGACGCGACCAGATTAGATCCGAAAACCAATCATGACGATATGCTAATACACGCATTACCTGAAAGCTATCGTTTTACGGGAATCTGGGTAATATTAGAGCTGTATAAAAGCTTCATCCCAGGTTTAAATCGATCTATCTAAACACCGTCTGTAGTCTTCAGGTAAGGGCATCAGGCAGATTTTATTGTCTCTTCTCTAGGGGTAGACGCTGAACCGATTAATTCGATAGAATAGAATTGGTGACAAAATTATTTAAAAATTTCAAAGAGATATTCAATGAAATTGTTATAAACTTCCATGGAATAATAAACATGCGTACCATAACTATGATTGCAGTTATCAGACAACTTATCCATTTTCTGTTGTATTAACTAAGTACATATACCGTACTGTTCGTAGAGATCTGTTCATAAGTTAATCATGATGAAATGTCATTGCAATTTTATTTCAATATTGAATTAAGTTAGCATGATCCATTTTGTGAGATTAGAGATTTACATCAGAGGAAAGTAAACAAATAAAAAACCATATTGTCTATAACAGTGGTATTTATCAGCAAATAACATACATTGACGTAGACTGCAATTCATGGCTGACACTGAACAGCAGCTGCTGCGTTATACCTGCTGCCTTCATCGAGCACAAAAGATGGAATGCTTACTCCTAATTTCAATACAGGTGTGCGAGATTTTGATGTTTCCAATTTATGAGTGCCGGAACGTGAAAAGATGGATTATTGAAGCGACCATCCAAGCACTTCAATTCACCGTTGACCAGCATATACATTCGCTCCAAACATCACTTGACGGTGCTGTCAGTACCTATCCCTAACAGCTCTCAGTCGTCGATACCTCAGATTGATATCACAATATATTCATATTTTTTAAATTTGATAATAGTACGCACTACGAAGTCGTATGAAGTCGCTTTGTTATATTTATGAAACAGCTTCGATAGAAAGACGACATCTTAACAAATATAAATGTGAATATAGCAGTACTAACAAGAGATAATAATTCTACTCGTTATTTTGTCAGTACAGTCGTAAGTACTCTCGGTTTCGGGTAGGATCGCTCATATTTAGCTTCTGAGGATTACAGTGAATTGAATAAGAAAAACTATAGGCCTAAATCAAAGTGCCATGCAGAAAATGCGCAACTGGCAGGAGTCAAATCAACAACCCTGGGCAATCTAGACTTGTTGCTCTAACAGCAGAGCTACGACCGTTTGGGTGCCTACTTCGTTTTAATATTTAATGCCATGTTTAGCAATTTTCAAACCAGTCAGTTTGAACCGTGGAAACTGTTTGTGAACTTAGATATTATTTGATTGAGCACATCTCTCATACGTTATAAGAGTAAGATTATAATACTGATAATCAAATTGATTTGTCATGGAATTTTCAATACCGGTCATGAGGATGTAATTACAACTGCCTCTTCTTTCCATATGGATTTCCTTAGCTAAAGATAGGAATTGCAATAACTTCTTTGATGCACACGCAAAACGCACATTCGGCAGAAGAACATTGATTTCGCCGCTTCAGTGACCTGACCTACATCACAAACCAGCACCTACTAAAACAAGAAACTAATCGCATCTACTAAACAAACCTAAAGCAAATCCTTTTTAAGAGGCAAGTACGTCTATGGTCTATAGTTTTCTTTACAACATTCTATTTCTACGCAGGCTCCTAAAATATTATTGTGGCACTTTAGGATGTACGTTTCTCCGATTTTAGTAGACAAATTGCAATGACTGAGATCGAAGCATGTACATTGAATGAGAATTGCTATTTCTTCACAAAAGCAGGCGAGATGTCACACAAAGGAAGAGCACTAATCACTGCCGTTCCGATTTGATCATCAAATCCATGAAAATTTGCATGATACGGTTGCTTTCAATTTCACCGCGATGTAAATGGCTAAAAATGACTTGACATAATAAAACAAACATTGCCAAGCGATGCATCGCCTACACCAGGAAACAGTCGTGGGAAAAGTTATGAAGGCTTATTAAAATTGCATTCTTTGATTCCTCAAATGGCATCAACGAAGCTGTTTTAAAAGCACTAATTTTTCGCGATGATAGAAGAATGCAATAACTGCCTACAGTTGCTGTATAAATTGGAAAACAACTTTTTTAAAATCAGACACTGGTCAGACGCAAACCCAATGATGGTGAGTACACCTTGAGTTGATCTACACCTCCGCACTGATTGATCTCAAAAAACAAGAATGCGTAAATTTGTCCCTTTGAATTAGTCTTTTTTAGCAGTGAAAATCCGCAGTGTACTTGTACAAGTGATAATGCACAATTTTCTTGATTTCAAGAGTTTCACACCCTCATTTGACTCAATAATTTCACTTTTTTAACATTGCACACAGCCACATGAGACCACCTACGTCGACAACAATCACTGGGATCGTGTTGTTGAATTGTGAGATCTTGAACATTTTTTTAAGAAAATTATGTCAATAACAGTTACATGAGTAACAGTTCTGTGAACATTATGAGTTAAAACAAAAAATTATAATTTTATGAAAAATCATTGCCTTAGATACAGCTTTCGCTATTGTTATTCACCGTGCACCTTGTTCATTTTTTGGTTATGATAATTGTTATGCGGTTGTTCAACGAACTTGCAAAATCTTTGTGCTTTGTCTTGATTTGCATTGATTTTTTTGTATTATGTTGTCCTTTAATCGACATCACTCTCATTCCATCCAATAATGCTCAGAGAAATTTCTCTTCTGCAAATTGCTTTCCTCAACTACTTCATGTCTATCCTTCAAAAATTTTTGAAGTGTGAAGTTCGCTCACGAATTCCTGTGCAATTGGATCACTTACGAATTCAGTTCTATGAATTAGTCACTTATATACACTGCAATGCCATTCACATTGGATTCACATTCTGTAGATTACCCTAATTTTTTTGTGTTTGTGCATCTTTCACAAAGGCAGACTATATTGTTATTCAAAATTTCTTCTTTGACATCATAATTGCCGCTACGGTGACATTTGAATTTGAGGAGGTATGCGGAGTCGAAGGGAGGGATGCGGGAGAAATCTTTGCCGGAGTCGTAATAATTGTCACGCCCGGAGTAGAAGTTCTATCCTCTACCCGTAGCCGGTGTCGGAGTCGGTCATTTTTTTCAGACACCGTGTCCCTATCAATTTCATGGCCATGTTCTTACATACACTAGTGAAGCAAAAACGTGGATTTTAGATGCCGCTTAGATAGTATGGATATAGCAATGGGGCTTATAGACATTCAAGTCGTTGTCATTTCAGCAAGCAGGTCAGCTATTGATTAGCTTGATCAATGTATGCCATTTCTATTGACCGTTGTCATTTTTCCTTGTTTTCATTCTAAATGTGTTTTAGTACTGTACAAGTAAATTCATAATGACAATTCTGCTGTGATAATTTAATATTTGTTGATGTGAATCAGACAGCACAGTAATGCAACGATGTCACGAAATGTAGGCCTAATATTGAGAATCTTCATCGAAGAATTCTAGATATGATGAGATTTGCTACAACCGCATTTTCTATACTGATAACCATGGAAATCAATGATAGGCCTACCATGGAAAGTCCTGGAATGCAAGTTGCATGAAGATCAAAATGCACGTCGCGGGAACTTGGTTGCAACTTTTACATTCTGATTGTGTTTTATTCTGCTTGGCTTTTCTATTGTTCATTTCATCTTTTGATCTGTGTGGTTGCCCCTTTTCTGCAATTTATGTACACAAATGTAATATTTACTTTGGAAGATACAGCAGCGACAGGACGACAGAGAAAGAAATTCTTCAGAACTGTACGTTCGGTACCGGTATTTTAAATAAAGTTCCTGCGATCTATCAACACAGACGCTTACGCAAATGTACTTACTCCATCTTGAAATAAGAGAACAAGATAACTTCGAGTATTCATTCTACATTTCTCTCCGTTCAATATGCTGTATGATCAGCTTTCAAAATCTTTGAATATTTTCAAATATCAGCTTCCAAAATATTATCACAGTGCATCCCATGTAGTAACAATAATGAAGCGTCTTTGTTCAGAAGGATTGGAATTCTGGCATAACGCAAGTGAATCAAGTAAAAGTAGAAAATTTTCATTTGAACATGCATTTGAAAACATTTTTTGGCATAGAGTTTGTGAAACTACAGAGCAATATGGAATAAATGAACAAGCTCTCCGTTTACACCTCACCTTTGATACCCGTAATAGACCAGAAAAGTCAACCGCTGAGGGTAATGCAGAACACTGTCAGTACTTAGAAGTGTATGGATGCCTTCATGCCTCTTGACTCACATTGATCAGGCAATGGAATGAAGTTCGATGAAGTTTTACACTTTGTCGCTCTGACGTGCGATCACATTCTCTGGTGTCTCCGTATGATATAGGTCTTCGTTTGATTTCATCTGGCTTCGCTCTCAAGTTGAGTATGGTATCGTTTCACTCGTCGCACTGCGCTGAATTCCACCGTGTAAATTATTTTCGGAGATTGGGTCCTCATTTTCCGCTATTTTGGAATTATTATTTTGTCGCATTGTGAGCTCAGTTCCCTGCTGATATCTTGCACACGCGCATAAACGGCGCTGGATTTCCGCATTGTCCCTACTTCATTCGGAAATTCTATGTCTGGCTTCATAGCTATTCATCTGGCCATGGTTTCTCTGATTACCGTCGCTTGGTGAGAATTTGGTATCGATTTGCTTGTAGCATAGGGTGCTGAACAGTTGGAACTGTCAACTGTAACTTACCATATCAGCTGTTATCAACACATCGTTCCAAAGGTCCTCTTATCGCCTAGTTTATCGAATATCGATTATTTTCCACGTGACTGTGACGCAGCAAGAAGGAAATTATTGAGTCTTCAAAGCTAGACATTTAGAAATTGTCTCGTGTCATTGACACATTAGCTGCAAGAATAAATACTGTTGAACAAGCATATACTGAAATGAAATCTAAGGATGAAAGAGTTTCACATGAGTTGGAACTTTTGCAATCCAGTCAAATTTCCATGTGGTGTATGCCATCGTGGGGTTGGTAGTAATTCAATCTACTGCGCACGATGCAAGAGATGGATACATCATAAATGCTCTGGAGTTAAAGGTTCTTTGAAGACAGATCCTAGCTTTTCTTGTAAAAAGTGCCGTGGTGTTGCTGCACAAGCTCCTAAACTGACCGCTAGTAAGCTTCGTATTGGTGATGCTGATTATGAAGTTGTGCCTGCATTTTGTTACCTGGGTGATATGTTAGGACAATCAGGTGGCTGCAGTGAGGCTGCTGGACTGAGAATTCAGCTGGCATGGAAGAACTTTCGTGAGCTCATTCCCATACTTACGAACAGAGACATCCCCTTCAGCAGCCGAGGTCATGTCTACTCCATGTGTGTGAGAAGTGTTCTGTTGTATGCAACCGAGACATGGCCAATCAACATCGAGGAGCAAAACCGATTGTGCCGTAATGACAACGCAATGGTGCGGTGGATCTGCTCCAAGCGCCTATCTGATCGAGTTCCTATGGATGAGCTAAGGTCTAGGCTTGGTATTCATCGACTTGAAGATAGTGTGCGCTGGAGAAGACTACGTTGGTACGGACATGTACAACGCATGGATGAAGCCGACTGGCCTAAGAAAGTTCAGACCATCGAACTCTCAGGAAAGAATCCACGAGGCCGACCAAAGAAACGTTGGCTTGACAACATCAAAGAAGATCTTCGAAAATGGAATCTATCCTCCGTCGACCCTTCGGATCGGACGGTGTGGAGAAATGCCATCAAGCCAAATCGACATTTGCGGACGTCCAACCCTTGCAACACGAGGAAAAGAAGACGGTAAACCGTGGAGTGAGTGAGTGAGTGAGTCAGGATGTCCTTTGTCATAATATAGAGAATGAGGTTGAGCAGCGGTGTTTAAGGCAACAAAATGTAATTTCTGGTCTAGCAAAATGGTCAATTACAAGAACGCCAAGAACATGATATGTTAGACTGCAGAAACTTGTTTCAGAGTATCGGGGTTGACAACTGTATCGGGGGTGTTAGTAAAATAAATTGTAAACGACTTTTAAAAGCAGTTTCTAAAGATGTCAGATCAAAGTTCGCGAAAGCAAAAAGTTCACGAAATGTGGAAGCCTTCAAATACGTTTATCTAAATCCCGATCGCACTGTCACACAACAACAACAATTGAAGCAATTACAAGTAGAATGTAAACGACGACGGGATGCTGGTGAGGACGTGGTTAATTACAGAGCTGAGGTCATTCGGAGAAATTAAATCTCACATTTTCGAGATTGATCTTAACATCGAGGAATGATCAGTGTCTCTACCCGTCAATATTTTTGTCCAATATTCAATCACTGCAACCAAAGTATGATGAATTGTGCGCTTTTTCATCACCCTTTAAGCCAGATGTAATAGCAATAATTGAATCGTGGTTAAATGACACTATTGCTGATCGATTGCTGATTGTTGATGCTATTCTCTTGTTCCAACCTCCGACCTACTAATTCATCTGACTCTTTGGTATGCAACATGCTACGAATTTTGGGAGTGTTGTTTCAAGAGAATCTGAGATGGGATTAGCACACAGAGCGTACCTGCAAGCTCGTGGCTGGTAGAGTGAATGTCCTCAGAATCCCCAAACTAAGGTGTTATCTGATGAAGATTTGATGAAAGTGTACAAAGTCTACATTTTGAGTATCCTGGAATACAATTCGCCCTTTTTGTCTTGTCGGCATCAACAGGAAAGAAAACCTAAAGATAATAGCTATATGGAAGCGTTCTCATATGATTATCTGTGTAAAGGACTGTACTTGCTCTCATTTTATTGCATTATCCGATCGACGTGAGTCAAGAGCCATGAAGGAATTCAAGACACTTTTAAGTACTGACAGTGTTCTGCATTACCTCAGCCCTCAGCGATTGACTTTTTCTAGTCATTTACGGGTACCAATAGTGAAGTCTAAACGGAGAGCCTGTTCATTTACATGCATTTCATATTGCACTGTATTGTTTAACAAACTCTATGCCAAAAAGTGTTTTCAAATATATGTTTAGATGTAAACTTGCTACTTTTACTTGATTCACTTGTGCTATGTTTGATTTTCAATCCTTCTGAATAAAGACGCTTTATTATTATTATTATTATTATTAAGTACAGTTCTTTCCCCAAGACCTTGCCATCGACCACCGAGATCTTTATTGAATTTATTAGCAAGACGTAATCGAATGGCAATGAATGGTGTACAGAAATGTCATGATAAGTGATATGAATGCTGTAAATCTATGTTAATCGGGAAAATATTCAATTATGAGAGAAATGGAGAACAAAGACATTTTCAAATCAAATCCAGTATGAACTGTAATTCAATAAACATCATTTATGCCCTGCAATGCGCAGAATGCAGAGCCACTTACATCGGCCAAACAGGTGATTCCTTGCGCGCAAGAGTTCGAGTGCACCGTCAACAAATTGGGGATGAGAACTATCGCTCCCTCTATGTTAGTAAACATATTCAGCTGTGCCCGCAACTCCAATCCAATGTTTTATGTAATGCCTCTCTTAAAAATCCCACCTACTTGCACAAAATTGTATAGGGAAGAAAGAGAGAAGTTTTGTATCAGAAGGATTGATGCCTCCTTAAATAGGGATATTTAATTTGCTTTATCTTCATTTTTCAGTTTAGAGGTGATAGATAGATATCATTATCTTTCTTTGATATTTCGATATCATTCCTACATAGATTTTGAATGCTATGATTTTAATTTAACTTGATCATATACGAATTGTATAATAAATCTTTCTACGCCCTTCAGAAGCCTTGAACAGGCAGAAACCGGTTGGGCTATCTTATTTATTTGTTTAGTTTTTCTTTATAACATCTGGGTGTGATTGCGTACTGGATATATTGCGTATTGCGTATTTGATATATACGTATACTTATATCAAATTATAAGCACCTGTAATAAATTACAATTACTTTAAGTGACGAATTCCATCTTATGTATCAAATATGCTTATTTTGTGGTGTTTCCATTTAATATACCCGGGTATATTAACCTGATCCAAACTTATTGTGCAGTTTTGTCATTTTCCAGTTAATAAACCGTTTATAATAAGTGGAAAACTCCGGTATTAATTTATATTAAATATTATCCAATAATTAAAATTTTTATCTGTTCATTCTCGATATGTTCTCAGAACCAGTGCAATGACCACTTTTCTTCAATCAAGACTCAATATTTGATTATTCTATATTACTATGTGGAAATTGATCTTTCAAACATTCGTGTGCCTTGTAATGAGAGTGTGTGGTTATAAATCTATTGCGCGCAGATTAATTTCTAGCATCAAATAATTAAGCAAACCTACCCACGGGATTTGTTTGTGAGATTCGAAAACTTCATTCCACATGACGTGAGCAGCACTTTTGCTCATCATGAATCAAACACCTCAATAGCGCTTGGAATAATGGGCTGACTTCTAACCAGGTTGCCCAAAATGAAAAGATACTAGTTTGTATTATTTCGCGAAGTGCACGCATTTTCAAACATCGTACATTGTGTATATCGCGTATGAGCAGGGTTGTACCGGTGCTAGCTTCAATTTGATAATTACCGGTAATGAAAGACTATTTTTAACATGGTAATTGCCACTGGTTTTTTATTGAAGACGCTCATCATATGGCGCTCATTGTAAATGAAAGTGCTTTTTGAAATTGAAAGTGACAACAATTGAGTCACTGATTGAAATTAATTGTACATGTACTTCGAGGTCATGCATGAACAGAGGCAGTGCGTCAAGTGTCAACCAGTGTGCGATAAATCTAAATGTAAACAGTTGACTGGTGAATTCATTTTTGCGGTTGGTAAGATTTTGATTGGTATAATTTTGTTATTGAGAATTTACACTACATGCGCTTTGGAATCATGAAACAAAACTGTGACAGATTTCAATAAATGATGCGGATGTAGGCATGTAATCAACAATTATAAAACAATTTGAACATGATGGATCTAACTGTCAGCGATTAATTTCTTCCGTGGCCAGTAGTAGATGATCATCGGTTATAATAAACTTATCTTCCATGTCAAATACCATAAGAAGGTAATCAATTTTCCATGACGCCGCCTAAATATTCATGAATTAATTCTTTCCGCAGTCAAAAATATTTATCTTAATTTTGCTTGATTGTCTGAGGACGTTCAAATACTGGTGCATATGCCTGTACCTGCATGGTTCAACCGCGATAGCATTTTGGTGGCTGACGTAAATTACAAAAAGTTTTGGAACCTCCCTAGACGATGGCGACCATTTGTGGTCAAAATATTTGGAAAGATATGTGCGTTTTGAAGCATGTAAATCAGATACACTCGATATTTCCAACTTCAAGGTGTATGTATAGAGAATTCAGCTTAAAAGTTAAATTTCCATCGTTTTAAAGGGCAATAATAGAGGGGAATAGAAGTTGTAATCTGCTGCAAGTTAGAATTTGCTATGAGCATCGAATGGGATTGTTGGACTGGTGGATACATCAGTGATTTATAGAGGTCTTCAATCATCACAATAATATCTATAATGCATTATATCTAAATCATATTCATATAGCCAACTCTACTGACGTCATGTCATTGTTCTTTGAAGAGTTTCCAAACCATATAATCTACTACACCTTCACATGATTTCTATGATGTGTGATTTTGGAGTAGATTATATGGATAGGAAATTTACATAGGGGTCATATAATCTCCTGAAAAATAGAATATAGAAGATCTCTATTCCGCCAAATTTGTAACAGATTACGTAGTGGTTTGGATGGATCAAGGAAGTCTAGAAAACTATGCAGGTCCAGAAATCCTCAGATGGATGCGAGCATAGATTTCTAAGTTGTATCGTTGGCTATATAACGTTAAGCTACTGATTTTCGGATTTCAATGGTATCAGAATTCAGTCGTCCTTCGGACTCGTGGATTCTGACCATTGAATATCCTCAAATCAGTAGCTTATCATATACATAATTAACTACTTGTTCACAGAAATAACCAACTAAATCTAGCGGAAACCTTAAAAAAGTAATGAAGGCAGATTATTTTTCATTGCCAGGTAAGAATTTTGATATCAAAATGCCGGTTATACATACTATAATGCATGAGTTTTCTTTGGTAAAGTTTTCTCTGTTAACCATCGCATTGCTATTTTTCACATTTTTGTTGTCATGAAAATAACTGAAAAATTATTCGTTAGAAAACCGGTTGCCAGATATGTGTAGGCCCGAATCGTATTATATCTTTAGAAATCAGCTTGATTTCGTTTTATTACTTCATATGTTGATAATGCTGTCAAACATATCCAGAAAGATATTCCCAGGCATTTCATCTTTCTCGTATTCATATTTTTAAAATTCAGGCTTCGGGCATATTTCGTGGATTGAAATGTATCATGGGATCATCTGTTTCTGGTCATTCAAATAGTCTCAAATAAATGTCAATATTCTGATTTTTCAGATTGGTTGTCATGCCAGTGGTGCCTTTTCATAATAAATCGGAATACAATCGGAGTTACAAATGGTTTGATGGTCTCAATTCAACTATGTCAGCGCCTACGGCAGGCAAAGGATCATCTTCCTCATACATGACCTGTGAACCTCCATTACAAAGAAAGGCGCGATCTCCAGTGCGTGACTCAATTAATTTATTTGAACCTTCATCTTCAGAACGTAGTCATGTTTCTAACCGGGACGATGATTATTTCTTGTTAGGACCAAATGACAAATTCACTTCCAGCCTTCCATACCGTAATTCCACTAAAAGTAAAACTGTAAAATATGAAGATGTTCATCGGAGCACTAAAGATTCATCACATGATGATAGAATGAGGTATTCAGATGATTTTAGCATTAATGACCATGATAAGAGGCACCACCATACTCATGTCAATTTAGAAAACCGCTTGTCAAGAAAAAAACATCAGAAACGCTCTAAGGGAGAAAGAGTTCGTCATGACATTGATATAGAAGGTGAAGAAATAATAGCGACTCCTGATGCACCACGTGCCAGAAGAAAATCGGTGGCGATACAAACCCAGCAACTTGGGCGGAAAACTGCGAGTTCTCCATCACCGACCCTGAAAGAGAATAATAGGCGCCCGTATGGCTCCTACACGACTATTCAAGAGCGTCCTCGCGTGTCAAAATCAGTCAATTCAGAGTATCGTAAAGAATACAAAACATTTGTTTATAAACCAAAACATGAGCAAAGAATTCAAAGGTCTGATTCTTTGCCAATATCAGCATCTCAAGAACGTCAAAGACCTCGGAAGCCAACTCGTCGTTTCACAACCGAGTATTCTGCAAAGTTTCAACATGAATTTAGTGATAATAAAGAAAAGGAGCTTCAAAAATGGAAAGAAGTAGAAGAAACACAGAAGGCGATAGAAGCTAACAGATTAAAAAATCGAGGTACACATTTCAGTCGCGAGCATTTAGGCCAACTCATGTCAGAAAGTAATGAATTTTGGACTGCTCCACTTGACACTCCATCTGGAAGATACGAAGAATACGATTACTATAACGATGACGGTCGTGATCCAGTGTATAACGGAATGAATGAACACCATATTTCTGAAGATACTCCACAATCATACGGGCTGCGCTCACAATCACCCTCAAGAATACCAAATTTCGTTGATGGCAGGTTACCAACTCCGCGTATGCACGAATCTTACAATCGACATCATCTAGACCGCACCACACCTGCTGTTGGAGGCACTATCCTTACTCACCCGGACTCACAGAGTTACGATCTGAGTGATAGGAATGTCAGAAATGATGTGAGAATGAATAAGAGGAATGTTACCTTCAGTCAGCCAGTCGCTGGAAAACCGTCAGTCGATTCCTTTGACATCCTGGATGAGACGGCATCGCATGATACTCCAGTAAAATTTACTGAGAGTGCTCATGTTCCTCGCGGGGATTCTTATCACACTGTTGGTCATTCACGCAGTATTTCAAGTCGCTCATCTAGCACACAATCCAGCAAGTCAAGTAAATCAAGTTCTACAAGCAGATCGAGTTCTACATCAACAATAAGTAGCTATCGAAAAAAGTAAGTAGTTTTTGTTGTAGGTTTATGTGTGATAAGCGTTCGAAGATTGGTCATACTATCCATAGAAGCAGTCATTTGTATCCAAACATAGGGCCTAGTATTTCCATCTGTCAAGCACATTTTCGTAGCAACCAAGATGAGGTAGAAAATGATCTGACTCCACCTATCTGATTGATATCCTGTTCGAAGATGACGCAAAAATGATACTTGAGTCCAAAATTTTCAATGAAAGTCGCGCAACTGTTGTGTTTGAGATGATATTGATATACAGAATAATCCCGTTATTTCGCGCACATAAGGGACTAAGATAAAATCGCGTTGCATGAGAGTAATCTTGCATGTAAAATAAGTGATAGGGAAATTCGAATGTGTGTAGCATGAACTTTGGTGCGCTATATCTCATGTTCGTGAATAACGGGATTTCACTGTATTACATACCCTTCTCTACACAGGTGGTATAAAGATCCATGGTCAGAGAATGCATTAGTGTGTAGCTGATGGAGAGTTTAACTTATGACACTTGTAAAGTCATCTTTAAAGAATGGTTGAGCACGTGGTTAAGTAGGAAATAATAGACAATTCCTGATACGTTTGATTATGAAAATTGGATTTGCAGTCCACAATTGTTGCGCTTATTGCTAAATTACCCTCTCTGTATTGTAAGTCCTAAAATTGAGAGAAAGTTTCAATTCTTAAAATGCAAATACATTGAAAAGTATGCCCGCAATTGCCAAATGGTAAAAATACTTATACTATGTCAATTAATCAACCTGATTTTTCTAGTTTATTGTCATAATTTCCTCATAGGCTTTCTGAATTCTTGCATGTAGCCATATGCCAAATTTTTGCTTCTTGTTCCGTATTTTATAGTGAGATTGATTTATTTTCATACATAATGCACATGTGTACTTTTCAATATCGGCTACATGTACATTTTTGGATGTTCATCATATATTCAAATTTGAACAATTGGCAATGTATTAATGAACTTGATGTGGCATTGTCATCGGCATAGTAATTTTGTTTTTAAGTATTTTTAACCGAATTTCGTTCGGTAAGTAATCGTTTCATAAACATTGTCTGATTTATCAAAGTCTATTTTTCTCGTGTGTGCCAGTTTTTGCAAGTTTCAGATGTGATTACTCATAGAAATATTCAGAGTAAAGGTTCAAATTAATTTGAAAAAAATACTTGATTAGAATAGACAGACGAATGGCTGTAAGTTGCCATAGTTGAGAAATTTCTGTAGGTTTTTTTATAAGATTGATTTTTGTTTGATACCCTGATATTTTCATTGATACTGTTGTTATGCATGTACATTCTCAATAGTCCATGCAGATGAAGACTGATCATTATAGAGCTATTGCATTTTCCTTAGTTGCAGAAATCAATCTGATCGCTGATTGACTGATGCGTCGCACATGACTATTATCCAATATTCTCATATTTTTTCAGCTTTGATAACGAACAATACGATTCAAAGATTCATTAACAATCAATCTACAATAAAATTCAACGATTTGAAATTGTTAATCAAATGATTCGTGTGTAATCAATATTTAAGAACCTTCCATCAATTACTTCCATTATGCGCTGCTCACACGCAATGAATTCAGCTTTTATGTATTGTCTAGATTTCCATTGTTGGATAATCGATCACATTTTACATTTTGTTCTTCTACAGTGTATTTGCACGTTTGCATATCATCTGTCACTAGACGACGATGAGCATTCAATGTGTCTTTTAGACTTAATCCCTCGCCTCTTATACGAGTAAATCCATGTCCGTCCATCCATTCAAGACGTATTGATGAAATACATTGTCTGCGCTCAATATATGTATTTAAGTCGGTGGTATTATATGTCAGAATGGTATCGCTTTTCGTTACCACGTATTATGATTTCATTTTCAAAAATCGGATCGAATAACTCATGTATCATGTTTTAGATATCTGAATTCGCTGGTCGATTTAACTTCTCAAGATTATGGTTTTTCAGAAAAATTCGTCATAGTATATTTTTGTATAATTGTAGAGTTGTTATTAATTGTTCACTTGGTTGTGTTTGACAACTACATATGAATGTGATATTTCTGTATCATGTCAAGTTTTTATCGATTTCTGTCAATCTGCTTTTATCAATAAAATACCTCTTTTGTGACTGCTGAAAGTTTTCGTTATTTCATAAGATCTATCGCGTGAATCGTAGCCTTTACTTTGAAGAAAAATCGCCATGCTAGAAAATCAATTGATTCGTTATAAGCTTCATTATCCAACTATACTTCTGATCTTGCAAATGTCACACGTTCAGAGTAAGGCTCAAATAATCAAAGTAATATTGCAGGAAGAAGAAAACGAAATGGTCGGTTTTTTGGTGTCCTAAATCCAAATGATGAAATTCCGTCATCAACATTTACGCAGACTGAGCGAAATGCTTATACGATTGTTTGGTTCAGTTACATAGCCTACTGATTTCATATCAAAAGTTATTGCAAATTATTAGCTAAGTAATTAGCGAACACACGAGCAAATCGATCAAAATCGACATGCTGATGGGCGCGGTATGGAACTTGACTTCAATAGATGTTTCAATTTGAGAATCAAAATATGTGCCAAGAATTGCTTAGGCTCCCAATATTGAAAATGAATGTCGTGTAATATGTGTTGACCTGAGCCGTTCGTCAGTGTTGATTGATGTTGTTGCTATATATGTGGTGAATGTGAAAGATGATGAAAAGTAATCTAGAAGAAGAAGAAGACGGCGAAAAGGGGACAGAGTGAGGAAGTGAATGAGTGAGGGACAGAGAGAGCAGTGAGTCACTCAAATATCTATTTTATACATGCACCATTTCATCAAATAGAAAGGGCATATATAAAAATCTCGAAATGTTTCAGGTCGACATCCATGGACCATCGATGTTTTATCCATGATCGATTCTTTGAGTACGTACTAGAAATGCATTTGTCACTTCTTACTGCATCAATATTATTAGTTTAAGTAGAACTCAAGTGGACAATTCTTCTCCATTATGAAACGTTCTTTTAGTTATGAATTTTATCCACGTACATGAATCATCGATGTTTTTACCATGTACAATTCCAAATTACTATTTAGAGTAATTTTCATATACATGTCCCACTCTTTACAGTGTTCAATATCATTATTATAACAAAAAATATTATCTAAATTCTGAACCGATTTTCATAATCTTCTCGATCATATTAATCCTTGGGATCTCCTCTTGTCGGTCATCATAGGTTCAATCCAGCAAAGTTTTTGTCATGAAAATTTTAGCTCAAGGAGGAAGAAGTACCAAAACAGCGTGTGCCAAGCATGTCTCTTTGGGAAGATATCGTTGTGATCTTCAAAAATTATACATCCTAATTAGTTATTTATTATGTGAAGCGCATATGAACCGTGCTTTCAACCAAACTAATTCAGGAATGCGAAGACAATGCATTACAATGCAAGTAGTGATGAAAATTTTCCGGAAAATTTTGAATCAAAATTTTCCATGGAAAATTATGGAAAATTTTCCATGGAAAATTATGGAAAATTTTGGAAAATTTTGATTTTTGTGATACGCCCTATAATTGGGACGCTTCCGCAGCCGACGCAGGTATACATACCAATAGAATGGGTCTAAAACTCTTGATTTCATCATTATTTCGATTAAAGCGATCGCAGCACTGCGAGTTCCGTCCGCGGATTTTTGAACATTCCTTTGCCACCAGTGGCTTGTGCTAATTTGTTAGCATTTTTGATTATCACACTGACACCGCTTGTTATAACGTGAATCTTGCTTCAGAATAGAGGTATAATTTCATGCAATGTGAAAGATCTGGAGCAAAAATAATTTTGGAGTTTGCTTGCTAGCTTGAAAGTTAAGCTTTATTGTGCAGCCTTGATCATAGTGATACAAATTCTCCATATGTTGATGAATATGTGAAGAATAAGCACACAGTCCACGCAGCATTATACATGAGCGACCATATTGGAAGACTGTAAACTCGTGAGATATTTGGAAACTAAAGATATCTGTGATGAGTAGAAGAATAACTATGACAGTTTCTAAGTTCTGACATATTGTCCGATCTTCGTTGAGGACAAAATGCATGCACATCTTCCATTTCTACCTCATGGTTCAGATCTAGTTCCAAATCGATTTCAGATCTACCCAAATGAATTTCAGACATTTCCAGATGAATTGGAGATTCTCCAGTTGAATTTAAGATCCTTTCAAAGTTGGGTTTCTGATAGATATCTGAAATTCAACTAGAGAAATCTGAAATCCATTTAATGTCTGATATTCAGCTGGAAAGATCTGAAATAGACATAGAGGGTGCAGTTGGTTCCAAAAGTTAACATGCAGGGATGATAGAGAAGTTTTCGGTCTTTGAATATTACATAGTCTTTTCAAACGACTGCAACAAGCCTCCAAAACAATGGCAAAAACGTCAATCACCAGAAAAAAAATTTCAAAATTTTCCAATTGGAAAATTTTGAAAAAATTGGAAAATTTTCCATTTGCATCACTAAATGCAAGACAATACATTATCTTTGCAGGAATGCATTGACATATTGGTTTGGGATATTTTTTCAATTAGCCTTCACTCATGCGTGGTCATGCGTTTGCAGAAGCCAACTTGTTTGCATGCACAGCTCATGAGCTGTCCAATTGCTTGAAAAATTCTGTCGTCAGTCACCGCCCTGCTGCGGTTGCTGCAAAGACCTGCTGCGGGAAGTTCAGTTTTGTGAGTGAAGCAGGAGAATCTACGAAAGAGTGCGACGCGCGACCAGTCGTCGATAATCATGTCAGCAACATGTTTGTGGAAAGGACAGCGATCAATCACAGGTGTGCTATGTTCACCTGCTTTAAACTTTGAATAAGGCCTATGACTGCTCAGTAAACTTCAGAACTATCATAAACGCTTATTTATGTTTGTTTACGTTCTTTCGGATAAAAATTTTTAAATGTGACACGCAAAAACCAGTTAAACAGCTTTTACTTTTAAAGTTCAAATTGACCTTACCATGGTGGTTCTAGGATTAGAAAAAGCTTGGTGAACATAGGGTTAAAATGCTTGAAATCTTTGTATATATAGGGAATTATAAGAACAATTGCATCGTTGTGATATGAGCAACAGCCATAGACATCGAACATTAATCATCTAGTTGTTGTTGTTCGATGTCTATGGCAGCTATGCTCAAGTAAGGCGAATATAGCCTCTTCGCATGACTGGTGTAGCTAGTTTATTATATAGTGGAATGAGAACGATTCATTCAGATAATGCTTCTCAAAAAGGTGTCTCCACGTCAGGTCCCCGCATGCCGCGGTAATTGAAGTACATATCATTTATGATAACGTGGCAAGCACCATAGGCATTGGTTAGCACCATAGGCATAGCACGTATGTGATCATATCATCATCGTGTCAAGTATTAAATATCTTTACAATAGACATGCATTTCATGCCATACCCAATGACCATCGCCCATGTCAGCGTCATATCGAATTAAACTTGGCAAAGAGAACGCGACTTTTAGGAAGAAAGTGATTTCTGTAGCAAAAATCTATGAAACAAAATTCATGGATTTTTCACTTGTTACATGGTTTGATTGGATTCGAGCCGAGAGTCGTGACATTCTTTGATCATGTCAAGGAATGGCATCAGACGTACAGAAAATAACTGTTTTGGTTTATTTGGCGTACTAGACCTTGATAATTTCACATAGAAACTACTACTCCCTGAAATTGTCATTGGCTGATTGCGATGCGAAAGTGATGATCACATGCATTATTTTCAGGCAATGCTAGTGATGAGATTTTTTCGACAGAATCAACAAAAAATGACTAACCCAAGACAAATCGATAACTTGATTTTTTGTATCTTTTATATATTGTTTTAAGCAATTTACAGTCACATTGAATTCAAAACCTTCAGCTGTTTGGTCAGCTGACATAATTTAATGCATGCAAGAAATTAGATTACTGATTTCTCGAATATAAATGAGCCTAGCCACGATCCCCATTGCAAAAGCTGGTTGGGTTTGGAGGCAAAGTAAGTCAAATGAAAGTAGTTGCTAGCACGCTTATCTAATCAGATGATTATTGTAACTTGCTTCTAAAAGGGCTGTCAACTGTCCGATTTTTCGCCAAAAATTCGCCTGTCCAGATTTTGTCCCGATGTTTTGTCCTCGAAATTCTCAAAATTTGACTGTCCCGATTTTTTGGATTTTGAAATTTGGATTCTGTATAAAAAAATGTCGGTGGTTCTTAACTGATACGCGTATGATTCTACAAAATACATGAATTATCGCCAGATTAGGTTCAACAGAACAAATGAAAAACAAAACACACATCAGAATGCTATAGTTACGTATAAAATGTAAGAAAGACGTATGTTTGTTGTGTCCCAATTTTCTGTATGGATTTGTCCCGATTCACATGGGTTCACATGGATGTGCACATGGGTTTGCCGATTTTTAACCGACAGGGGTTGGCAGCCCTGCTCAAATGAAATGTTGGATTGGAAATATCGTGTGATGGGGTGACCTTGAACAATGGGATGACATTGGACAAAATCTGAGCATACACCAAGTTGCTACTTTCAAATGTTTTTAAACGATTAAATAGTTGTGGAATATAATATTATGGTGCACAAGTATCGGCTGGATACAAACAACAAGCAGTCAGAATACAAAATTGATAAAGTACAAGCATATCCATAACTCTGTAAATGCAGAAGGTAGTAGAACCAAACTTGATATAGAAGTATTACATAAACACAACCTTAGAAATGGCGCATTGCCACAAAGAGACAAGTTTTGCACAAAAGATGCTAATGGAACAATCCATTTTCATCAAAAATTAATTGAATTTCATGGGATAGCCAACTGCCAACAAAAAACAAACATAGCTATAGCGGCCAAGATAGTCACCCAAATAATGCAACCAACACCACAAACCAATGTTAATGTTAGGATGGGGACTGAATTGCGCATCCTTTGGGATCAGTAGCATTAGTTTGTGGTATTGGTTGCGTTGATTGAGTGAATATCTTGGCCGCTATGGATATGCTTGAAATTAGTAGAGATGGTCAAATTTCGTAAAATCTGTGAAATTAGGTTAACTTTGAGAGCCTGGTGTGTCCGTTGCATGGCACGAAGGATGATGGGGACTGAATTGCGCATCCGATCGTTGACATTCGTTTGTGGTGTTGGTTGCGCTGTGTGAGTGAATATCTTGGCGTCTATGGCTATGCTTGTTTTTGGTTGGTAGTTGGCTATCCTATGAATTTCAATTAATTTTTGATGAAAATGGATTGTTCTATTGGGCGTGTCTTTCGTGCAGAACTGGTCTCTCTGTGGTAATGTGCCATCGCTAAGTTTGGTTCTACTACCTTCTGTATTTCCAGAGTTATGGATATGCTTGTACTTCATCAATTTTGCATTCTGACTGCTTGTTGTTTGTAACAAACAAGTTGTAACCGCCATTCTATTACATGGCGTTTGATGCTCTAATGAGACTTCATGTACTACAAAATATTTAGATTACAAATTACATTACAAACCCCTGAAAAGTACTTTAAAAAATGACACCGCTATTTTACATGTGATTGCCATAAAATATGGAATCTCAGTGTAGCATGCTTGAGAATCGCCTAAATTACATTTTGAGTCTATTATACTTCTTGAAATAGTCATTAAAATAGTTTAATGGCTGTCCATGGTCAACCACAATATAAATGGGCAAATTGGGGTGACTTTGGACCACGCCTGTGCCTTCATAACTGTACTTTGCTATAGCAGCTAATACCATAGAGCATCTGTTTTCTTTTCAGTAATGATATCCGGCAATACTTTTGCTGCTAACATGGTTTCAGTTGCTCTGGAATCGTCACAGACATTCATTCTTGAACACTATTTGTTTCGGGATATTTGTATTTAGTCATTTAGGCCTACTTTTCATATTGGGCGTATTATGAAAGCGGAATTTTAATGATCGATGATACTGTGAGTCCTTTCATTCAGACAATGCTGCTTGAGAAACAGTGTGCCTTTCGCTAACTCGGTGATGAATGGGTCACTAGTTGATTGAATGTCTAACCAATTTGGTAATCACCATAACAATTTGATTAGCCAGAAGAAAGCACATGGCATGTGAATTTTTGCATAAATTTGCATCCACGCAGAACTTTGAATTTATGCGTGAATTTACCTTTGTGATTGCCATCGTTGCTGGTTTTTTGGACCTAATCAAATATATTAAAAAGACTACCGGTGGTGGTCGAAAAGGCCTTCCGGATTGAAATCGGAGCTGTGTTTGCAACATCAGCAGGTTGGGCTTCCCACATGGAAAGTATGGAAGAACAAACCCTTTTATTTCAAACACGTAATCAAGTGCTTCTGTTTCTTCACTTTGTCACACTCAACAAACACCAATATATAATTCACAAGTCATTGGTTGTCATTGACTGATTTTGAAATGAAAAATACAAGCTAAGGTACGGTAATAGAGCACTGTTGATGTTAAGGAAGAAATGCGAGCAATATCAACTGTTGGTGTCAATACATCCATGTGAAATTATTTAATGAATTCATACCTTGTGTTTTAATAATTAAAAATAGTAATTATTGATAATAATTAATAATTATTACTATGAAGATCATTTTGAATACAGCGCAAAAATTGAATGTTCAAGTATGTTCTCATTTTTAGCACTTTTCAGCTCAGGATCGAAAAGTAGAATTTATTGATATCTTTCAAGATATTCATATTCTTCCTGAATTTATTGTCCTTAAAGAGGCAAGTGAAGCGTTTCCTCTATCAGAGTCTCATCAATGACCTACAAGTACTTCTTGACTAAGGCACTGATCTGTTGTTCTCTATTGTGATAATTGTGCTCCTACTGCTGTACCGCGTTGTGACCCTTTTGGGTGCTGTCGCGTTCGCGGACATCGGCGATTTTTATCCACTTATTGGACTCGGAGCGCCTCCGGACCACTGCCATTCGATTCAGCGTCGTCGACGTCCCCACTAAGGACCTCAATCTTAAATCCGAATCTTTGATGGGAAAATAACTCAGAAAAAGTCATGGAGCACTACCACCCTACTCTATGGAAAATTTTCTCTGACGGACCCCGTCCTGAAAAATGTTTCTGAGCTTGAAAATCGAGGTTTTGAAAATCAAAATTTTTTGAAGACCTCCCCTCCTGAACAGAATTGTCTGTAGACCGGCCCGGAGTGGCGCGAAGTGGACCTTTTCTCTCCCAAAGGGGTCACAAAATAAAATAATGCTTGTGAAAGAAGTAAGACCAGCATCAGATGCAAATGTTTTACATCAAGGTAATTTTAAAGACATTAAAGCTGTAAGTTTTATTTTCAGCATCAATTTTACGAAGGTGGAAGAGAAACTGGTTTGTCCTCAGACTGAATGGCGATCTAGATTGTTTCGATTCCAAAGATGACTGGGAGCCTGAAGATTCTATATGCATTCCCGTGGAATGTTCATTTTTCAAGCAAAGTCACGAGGTAAGCGTATGGACTATGTAGACAAAGTTAAGTTAACCGCCCTTAAATTTTAGCGAAATAGCCAACTAGTCCTTAAATAGCCCGGGAATGCCATTTTGTGATTTTTTGCCACTATCTTCAGTGAGCTCAATTTCTTGAATTCAACTAACTTAACGTGACTAGTATTGAGCACACTATTTCTATTAACTTTCTTCGAATCTTGGTTGTACTAACCAAGCAAATATGTATGTTTGCACAATATCTGGATGAAATATTCATGACTTTATGAAGTTGTTTCGTTTCCATATGACTGTCAATCATGTCTGTGAGGCTTATATGAATGTTGTGTGTCGCTTATAATGAAAGCGCTAATGATAAAGTTTTGGAAATAGGAAATAGGAATGGCACATTTAATAAAAACAAGCTCTGGCTATTCATTTCGAAGTCGTGCACATAATTGAGTTGATTATATTAGTGCATACAAGCATAAACTCGCTATCTATCGACAGGGTCCTCAAAAATCGCTTTTTTGTGTTTCTCAACATGTTTACATGTACATGAAATTTCGCAACAGACTCGTTACATGACAATTTATGCAGTCTCTAATGATATGTAATGAAAGTCGCGAGTCATATACTAAAAATGTCAAAGTTGTTCATGTTCACAATCATCAATTTCATGGGTTGTGAAATGTTTTACATGTGCAATAAAATTTCTGCTTTTCATGGAAAGTGTACATCTGATCAGGAATCGCACATTTTAACAATGGAGGTTGCTTATGCGTCGGCATCCACAACAAATTAGGGAAAGATATCAATCCAAAATCATATCAACAAAATCCTGACAAAAGTGCATCAGAGTTTTCGTTGGTATTTCGAATAAAAGTCTATGGCTATACACAGTGATTAGTCCGAAGACCTCACAGTAAATCATGACAAGTCCACCCAAATCCCAAACCAATGGGGCCTGTGTATAGATCACTGCTCCGGAATAGCGGGATCGCAACCCGAAATGGGGTCGCTAGTTATATAGAGCCATCAGGAGCTTCATCAGGACACGAAGATTAAATCAATGATGCCCATCTAAGTAACTAAACAAGTAAACTCTGTTAGCCTATACCTTATGTCCAGAAGTAAGGCCTAGTTATTTAAGAACTGGATACATGTGTTAGGCCGGTTAATCGCTATATACATGTATGTATTTCTCAACAAAGTGCACCGCATTACTAATCGACCGTCAAATGAAAATATTTCAAGAGTGCAGGATTGGCTAGTAGGTAGACCCTATGAAACATTTAATAATAATAATAATAATAATGGTGTTTATTTCTCGATAATGATAATCATACAGACATTTGATCTACATTTCCTTAACATCATACATCTACATATTAAAATGATGTTAAAACATGTGCATAGAAATTTCTGGATAAGACATTGTTCATAAAAAGCAAATGAAAATAAAATAAAAAAGTAGGTGTACGTTCAAAAGATCCCCTTTGCAATGTCTGAATTCACGAGATTTGTCACGAAGGGAATAAATGAACATTGCCTCTTCTTGTAATGGCATTTTTTACACTAAGAAGTGTGTCGAATACTGCAGTCGTTTCGGAATACGCTTGTGCAGCAGATGCAGACGATTGCCTGAGATTTTCTTGTATAGCTTCTTACTTATGCTTTCCCTCCTGTAAGTCAAGGAGTTTACATTGTCACCGCCGTTGTATCCAACAATATTGAAAGCGCGTTTTTGTATTTTTTCAAGTTTGACTTTCAACTTCTTAGGCAGTGAAACAAACACAGGGCAGGCAGCGTTAAACACAGAGCGTATTAACGCATTGTATATCAAAATCTGATTTTGTTTGGAGGTATGCCGCTTTATTTTCCTCAAGATGTACAGGCGACGATGACAACGCATAGAAACATCTTTTATGTGATCAGTCCAATTTAGATTGCAATTGATAGTGACACCAAGTATCTTCACTTTTCTGGAGATAGGAATGGAGTATCTGCTTAGAGGAATTTCACCATTCTTCAGACATAACAGTATACTTGATTTATTTTTATTGAGACTTAGGTTGTTTTTCTTACACCAATTAGTTACATTCGCTATTTCTTTGCAATCTCATTCTCCTTATCGTTGTTGTGCAGAGGCATGATTAACGTTATGTCATCAGCATACATGACCTGAATGGTGCAACTGTGCTTGCATTTGAGGTCAGATACAAAAATGGCAAAAATCGCAGGTCCTAGCACGGAACCTTGGGGGACGCCTCGTTTAACTTTCACCCATCGTGAATAGCTGCCTTCTATCTTCACCATGCATCTTCTTCCATTGAAATAGTCTCTTAGCCAACATAGGAATCCTTTTTCAAAGTCAATTTGCTCAAACTTCTCAAGGACAAGTGAGTGGCTGACAGAATCAAACGCCGATGACATATCAAACGAGATGATAGAGGCTTCGGAGGTTGAAGGGTCGTCATAAAAACGGTAGGCATTATCCAGAATATCTACAAGAGCGGGGTTGTAGAAGAATGGCCTTTTCGGAAACCATGCTGACTTCCATAATTTTCTACGAAATTTGACCGCATCTTGTTTAAAATGATCTTTTCGAATATCTTTGCTTGAACGCACAGAATTGAAATTGGTCTAACTTTCAGAATATCAGGCTTTGAAGTTTTGGGGATCGGTGAAATAACGGTAGTCTTCCAAGACATTGGGACTGTTCTTTGCTTAATCGAGGCATTAAATAGTTTCATTAGTGGCAAGGACAGAAAATTGATGACATTAATATTGCTAAGCCTATTGTTTTTGAAATAACCGGAGCCATAGAAGTTTTTTGAATATGTTTTTCTGGGTCTACACATTTAATCACACATTTAAATGGCTCACGATTTTGTAAAAGAAGCACAGATGATCATACCTCCATTCAGTGACTTGTAGCGCTTGAGCTTATGCGATCTAAGTGATTTTACAATGATAAAAAAGTTAATTTTCCGCACTTTCTAATTCTAATGATCACAATATGTTTCATTATCATCAACAGATTAGTACTGCTCGTTTAATTTCTCTTTCTCCCGCAGGATTGAGGGTTGGACACATATATATAATTTTACAACTTACAATTTATTTCTGGTTTTAGTCAATTCAACTTCTAAACATCCACGTTGAAGTAGCAAATAGCCTTTGCAGACGTGATTTTCAATGATAGCGTCTATTATTTCAATAACATTTCAAAGACGCCAATTACAGGAATCTGGCGGAATTAATTATACAATGCGAAGAAATGCACAATCAGATTGAGTCAAATTAAATCAGTTGAAAAACTTCCTCCAATGGTAATGTCTTCAATACAGAGGTAGCATTGTTCCGCTGCACCGCCATCGCTATCCTTCGAATGAAGAAAGATCGAGAGTTTGCTTCTACAGTAGCGCTATTATATCATATTTACAGGGTGGCGCCAGATTTTAAACTTCTATTACTCCTCAAATATTCATCCGATCGTCATGAAATTTCGACTCATACTAATTTGGAGTATAGGATTTGTGATGATTATACCTGTTGTACTGAGAATTGTCAGAAAATTATGATTCTATTGACCGAATGACATGTACTCATTTTGTTGACATCGAAAATCTAGATCAAGTTAATTAACTTAACATGAATCGTATTCTGCACAACGAATTGTGCGCAGTCTTGAAGTGAATATTGTTCAGTTACTTCCATGTCATACAAAATACCATTCGACGATTAAATCACTATCTGAAAAGAATCGAACAAAGAAGAATGGATGATCATTCGGTTGCAGAACGAGCAAAATGCGCGGCTTGGTACGAATGGCTCAAGAGTGAGTCGCCGCACTATCCAGCGCATCCCCCATGACTATGGATGGCATCCGTACAAGGTCCAGGTGGTGCAGCGATTACACGAAGAAGATCTGGAAAACCGAATGGAGTTCGCAGAACAGGAGCTACAGCGCATTCAAGCCAACCCGAGCCATTTAGTGGAACTAACCTGGTCCGATGAAGCTCACTTCCATCTGGATGGTGGTGTGAATCGCCACAATTGTCGTTATTGGGCCAACCAGAACCCTCACTGGATCAAGCAAGAGTCTATGCACTCGCCACGCACCACCGTCTGGGCGGCAATCAGCCAATCAGGTATCTACGGACCGTTCTTCTTCGACACCTCCGTCAACAAGGATCGGTATCTCAAGATGCTACAGGAGGAATTTTGGCCAGCGGTGCAGTTGGACAGAAGAGGCAGGAGCATCATATTCATGCAGGATGGTGCAACTCCTCACTGGGGACTTCCTGCGCGTGAGTGGTTGAACAAGAAGATGCCTAACAGATGGATGGGACGTGGATCTCCTAACATGCCCTGGCCACCGCGTTCACCTGACCTGACGCCTTGCGATTTCTTCTTGTGGGGTTTTGTCAAGTCCAAGGTTTACCATACACGGTCAACATCCATGCAAGACCTGAAGGACCGCATCATACAAGCATTTCAAGAAGTGACAACTGAGATGTGTCGAGAAACTGCTCTGGCCTACCAAAAGCGACTCGAATCCGTCCTCGAGAATGGAGGAGGACACGTTGAAGTTCGATGACTACTAACACTTTTTTCTTATGTTTTTCATTTAATAAATGTTTTCTATGACATTTACCTTAATTCGTTTTGGTCATTATTGATAAAGACGTGGGGAAATAAAGGGAAAAGTTTATCATTAAATTTTACATGTTAAGATACATTGTTGGTATGTCAATTTTACTACAGTTTACTAAAGTTTATCATTGGATTTTACATGTTAAGATACATTGTTGGTATGTCAATTTCACTACAGTTTACTAAAGTTTATCATTGAATTTTACATGTTAAGATACATTGTTGGTATGTCAATTTTACTACATGTCATTCAGTCAATATAATCAGAGTTTTCTGACAATGCTCAGTACAACAGGTATAATCATCATAAATCCTATACTCCAAACTAGTATGAGTCTAAATTTCATGACGATCGGATGAATATTTGAGGAGTAATAAAAGTTTAAAATCCGGCGGTTTACGTGCGCCACCCTGTGTATCAGACTTTGCAGAAAATACCAGGCACAAATTTTATGGCCGACGGTTGCCATGCGCCCATTGTTTCTACGCAAACTGACATAAACGAATAATGAACTGGAATACTTTTTGGCGTTTCCCGTCTTCATCCAATGTGGCAATTTTCTTAGCTTCTCTTGTCGAATTTTTTGATAACTTTGTGACATCATGCTATTGTATTAACATGTGCATTTATCATTGTAAACTATCATGGCATAAATACATAGCTGTTCAAAATATCGTGTTCCAACATGCAATTTGTTGCTTCAACTTCGCATGTTTGAAAATTGAGGTCTGAAAAATCGCCTAATTACAATGTTCTAGATTTATATGAACCAGTTGATGATAATGAAATATTTTTTGATGATTGAAAAGTTCAGGAAATGAACTTTTCTGACCATACAAAATCTCAGTTAGATCTCATAAGTGGTTCGTTGGCTACTGGCATTGAGGAATGAGAGGTATATATTTAAATAATTCTTTGGAACTACCGTTCACAGAATTCAAAATACAAAAACTGAATACAGTAGAATCAAATATTGGTCATTATCTATCACGTCGAAAGTTGATCGCAAAACCCAAACTGGAATATCTCAGATTTAATGACACAGATAGTTAAAAGAAGTGTTCGGATAATTTGTTGAACATTGTAATTGGAATAACATTTCTGGTTAATGTAAGAATAGCCTGGAAATTCGATGAAATAGCCCGGGAATTCGAAGCTTGAAATCTGGCCGTCATCCTGTACTTAGTTAATGTTGTTCCTGACTAAACTGGGGTGAGGGAATTATGTATTGATGCATAGAAGTAATCATGGTACATACAAATTTCCCTTGCTTTGGTGACATGCGAGTTACATGTCTTCAATAAAAAGTAAATGTCATTGCTGAATAGGTATATGGTTAGGATAAAAAGCGATCGTAGAATGATAAACTGGCGACGATCATTAGATGATAAACTAGTGAAATTATTGGCCTTGTACGGCTGACATTTTGCATGTATTTTGCTTGCAATTCTGTCAATTGAATTTTTCTTCTTTGAATACCGACTTCTTTTGGGAATAACCCGTTTTTAATGGATTAGCTGGTAAGTCACAATACAAGTTCTCAATGAAGTACAACAAAAGCTGACTAGGCTAAAGTCAATTTGGTACTGTTTTAAATTGCGTTAACATTGCGTCGCCAAATAAAATGTCGACTTGTGTATTCACCTATTAGGTTCTCAATTTTAATATGAAAAAGCTATTTTGTGAATGTTCCGATTGCTTTTTTAAACTTTCAGTGCGAAGTCAATCCTCCATCCGACGTAACAAGAGATGCATTATTTGCCATAGTTACAGCAGAAAAGATTGTCTATTGCTGCGCTGAGTCTTCGGACGATAGTCAAGCTTGGCTTTTCATGTTGGAACAAGCAAGGACATTTAGACCATCTTCACGGACGACAGGTAGTGGCAATAGAAATGAATCCCGCGGTCGCAATTATCAGATGCCACCAGAATATACTCCCATGGCGACTCCTTCACCTGTATATGATGGCTCCCGGAATGAATATGTCATACCTCAGAGAGTAAGTACCTAAAAGACGACAATAATGACATTTCAAAGTTTAGTTAAAAGTCATTTGATCAACTCCATGGGTCTGTCAAATAAAAAATCGATTATGTGATGGTCTAGCACATCTAGTATTCATGCATAAAAAGTCACGAATGAATCAAGTAATACACATGTCCAGATTCTATATTCATAAGTTGAATCATAAACTGCACCAAGACGTATCAAGACAGGACTAATTTACTGTAATATAAGAAATATTTCTTGTTCACTTCTCAATTAACTTAGTTATTGACTAGGTATGAGATTTAGAGGTGTTGTGTGCAGTTATAATGCCCGTGTAAAGTGATCTACTATATGTCACGTAGATAAGAGGACTGAGGATTTACATCAAAGTAGCCTTATTACATCGAAAATCATCAACATATCAAATGATGTATAGACTTGAACTATTTCTACATCAAAGCTTCTATTAATATGCTGTTGTAGTATGTGGCACAGAATGTGCTCTAGTGGGCACCAACACCCTATCTTCCCAACTGCATTCGTCTGACAACGATTTTATCACAAGTGAGATAGAAAGCTAAAGAAGTGCACCATTCTCACGGCCAAAACGGCGTTTCTGTACCTAATAAGCACTCAACATTAGTCATTGCCGTGTGGATAGTGGGTCGGTACTCATCTGTAGCAGTGGCACGAATACTGGTGTAGTCATGCTTATCCAGCAGGTCATGCCGATTGCCTATCATGCATATTTAAGTCATCAATAAGTATCGACATACACCAATGGCATGTACTGGGTATTGCTATTGTGATAGGCATATTCTCTTCGGCTTAAAGTTCCTTCACCATTCAATTTTCTTCATGATGAAAAGCTATAAATGCTGGCTGATAAATACTTGGCTTACTGATATCTTGGCATTGGCAGTGTGACTTCGTTTTACGGTGGATATCAATGGCGGCTCCATGCTTTTACATTAGTTCATGCTCATCAATTGTTTTTGGTATCAAGCGGTAATTACGTGCATTATCAAAGAGTGCATATTGTTATATAACTCGAAACTGTACTTTGACGAGTAAAAGTATGAATTTACTCTGTCTCAGTCATGTCATGTATAGCACACTGTACAGCTGATGTCACTAAACTTGCTAAAACTCGAGACATCTCAGTGCACCTCAATCAGCAGTTTGCGGTCCAATCAGCTGCCATGAGTCGTTTGATAACAAGTGTAGAGGGAACTGCACGTGTAAATTGTGCTTTTCGTCCATGGCATGAGATTATAGAAATAAATTGTTTATCTGAAGTTGACTAGAATAGAAATTAACTCAAGGTCGCGGCACATCCGAGGGAGCTAAGTTGGGACATGAACCACCTATGAAAAGCCTAGAATTGCACATGTGACTGTTTCTAGACCAATGATAAAGCCGTTGACAAGAGTATCTAAGTGAAAATGCGTGCGATTTATGTGCCATTATTGTCTACTGCATGAAGCTTTACTTCCATTGTAGAGGTTTCATTGTTGTCAATTTCTATGCATGAGATGGAGTGTGGAATGCGTCATCTGCAGTTTTCTCTAAGCTTGAGATGTACTGACTAATGACAAATTGGAGCATGTTCCAATTGACTTATTTTCCCCTACATTTTCAGAAGAGGTTGACTGCTTAATGAACCCTCATTGATCATGATGACCTTAATATCATAGTGATAAGATCAGAGAATAGAATTGAATGTAATGAAAGCTTAAAAAATGCTATATAATGAAGTTTGGTTTCTTGAAATAAAGCGCTAACTTTCTTATGGTTGAGCACGTCGATTTAGTGTGGAGAATGAGACAAAATACCTTGTCATGCTGAGTATGAAGGGCTTGATCGCTAAAGCCGCCAGTGTTGGATACCGTGTTTATCCAGGGGGTGAAACCACTGACTGTGTTGAGCGGATTCTTGATTAATTGAAGACATAGTGCCACAAAGCTTCAAGGTTTTTTCACAAAAATTAAAACTGAGGTAAGAGGGATACAAACTCAGACAAAGGGTTGAGAAAATACAAGCAACGTCATCAAACTAGTGCAGAGAGTCATGCATAAGAAAAGCCAGTACTTATGGGTTATCTCCCCCCACGTTTTCAAATATGTTTAAAATCCGTAGAAATGAATCAATCGTCACAAATCTTTAAGTACACGTAAATGAGGATATTTTCTACCCACTTAACAAATTTGTGCAAATCGGACAGGTACTTTTAATTAGGGCGATAACGTGAAGTGCAGCGATGTCTGCAACTTGATCCGACTTCTGACATCATCGTCTGGGCAGAAAGCACTTGAAGTCACACCAAAGTAATTTCCCGACAACTCGTGACCTGGCCACATCCCTTACACTAACATTTTAACTTTAAATTGTAGAAAGGTGGTAGTCGTGGGAAGATTTCAAACGGCAGTGGATGAGACGAAGAGGGAGAGAGAACAATGCACGCACGAGTAACAATAATGCATCGAACAGACGAAGTCAGATTAAGCTGTTGACATCGTCACACTTCAAGTTATCGTCTCTAATTCAAAAAGAATTTGTCAGATCTGTATAAATTTTTTTGTGTGGGTAGTAAATATGCTTAAGTGCGTCAATCTGAAAGTTGGTGACGATTGATACATTTTTGCAGACTTAAGACAAATTTGAAAACCTGAGGGGGAGATAACCCATAAGTACCAAAAGTCTTTGACAGCTGATTTAAAAGAACGCTGGGAGACTTCATAGCCTGTTCGAAATTTGAGTTACACGAGAAGAATCGATCCTCGTTCCATCAGCTCGGACTTCGTGGTTGTAACAGCCTCGGTAGGTCTGCCTTCAGGTGGGTCATCATCGACACTTTGTCGACCTCGTCTAAACTCTGCTGCCCAAAATTGGATCATCGACTGTGAAGGACATTCGTCCCTGTAAGCAGCTGCCATTTTGTTCAGTATTTCGTGATTCAGATAGGTAAGAAGAACACGGAGACGAACTGTTCACCTATTCAATCTTTTCAATGCGAAACTCAGTTGGACATTTTTGCAGAGTTGTAGTTGAATTTACATCAAATTTAATGAAATAATGGATGGTTGTGTGGGGAATAGATTTAACTGAATTCTCCATTGTTCTCATGCACCTGAATTCTTACAGATTCTGCATGATGAGCTGTCTTCCTATCCATCTATAACCATAAAAATTCATCAAAATAATAAAAATTTCTCATGCTTTGAAATGAATCAGATTGCAAAAGCAATTTACAAAAAGCAAATCGCAACAAACTCATAAAAACATGAGGTGTTTTAAAAAGTGGGCATGCCATCGTAGCCTATGTATAATAAATTAATGATTCACCATTTCAGTATTAAAATATTTGCAGTTTTTCTACACTTTTCCGTATTATTGGACTTATTGGAATCACCACGTGTATATATATATATAATTATAAATTCAAGAAAGTTAGATCAAGTTCACTGCATGTTACTATATTAGTTTCACGGATGGAGTACAACTGATCATCAGACCGCAGTGATCTGATATAATATATAATAATAATTAATATATATATAATATATAATTATATATATTCTTCTTCTTCAGCCGTTGTCGATCCACTGATGGATGAAGGCCTCCACATGAACTTTCCAGGTTGCCCTCTCCTGGACCTCGCTTATCCAGTTGGCTCCTCCCACCAGAATTTTAGCCTTATGCAATAGTTGTCGCGTGATGATCGCAACATGCCAACATCGTTAGCTTCGAGGTTAAGCAAGAAGAAACTGAAAGCTGATTGGCGCTACGTATTCTGAGACCTCCAATGCGAATAGGTAGGGTCATCTGATGCCATGCGTGAATTTTGTTCGCATGTTCAGATAACGCAATGACATCGTTCGATAGCTTTTGACATTGACAAAATTCAAACAATTTTGACATGCGAACAAAATTCATCAGCGAAAAATGACCATCACGGACTTTGACATTAAAATCATGAATAAACTAAATTCACCAATAGAGACACGCCTAAGTGAAGCCGACTACATCAAAAAGTACAAACCTAGGCTAAACCGCAAACACGAGCTGATTGATTGAGGGATACTCGGCCTTGAGACAGCAGTATATTAACCACTCCTCTCTCTTGTAATTACTTTTACTACGCCCTGATGCTGACAGTGACTGTCGAAACGTTGGCTTGCACATATTTTTTAGCGTGCCATTTTATTAAATCTTTCGGCCTACTATAGAGGGAGTTGACTTTTGGTTTTTACCTCAGCGATAATGAACCTCCCGTTCAAAGCCATCAACTAAATTCCAACAAGCATTGACTGTTGTAACAAAAGAAGGCACGTAGACAATAGAGCAATTCAAGGAGTCCAAGAGCATTTTTAAGAAAAAAATGCAATATACTTGTCAAGTGACTCCAATTTCAGACACATTCTTTTAAGCATGTAATATTTTTCCTTTCAACACATCTTCTACTGATTCCCTGCATGTTGGAGCTCCTAATAGTTTTGCATCTTCATGATCAATCAAACGAATGTTTTCAATAAGATGAGAGGCGTTCTTCATTATCTCCTTCCTTCGAAGCAGATTTTCGTCAAGTATCATAATCTCGCACTTTGATGGATTGACTTCCAGTCCTCAGTCTCTCATATTTTCAAGAATTGTTGTAAAATCATTCAATACAACAGAAAGTGATCCTCCTAGGTTCCATCGTCTAGATACCAAACATAAAGGTCCGATTGAAGTTCATGAATCACAGGATTGATGGCCAAGCTGAATAACAAGGGACCTAATGGATCTACTTGCTGAACTCCCTAAAAAAGATGTGACGCGTGTCTACAACACAATTGAACATAGCTGTTGATATTTGGTACCTTTTTATACACTTCCAATATAACATCTAATATAAATGTCAGTTATTTACGCAACTAGTGCATGATTGCTTCTTTATAGCATTCCACGAGTTAGATATCTTAAATGCCCGAAACCATAGGGTAAAGGCTATTTAAATGTAACTAGTTCGAATGATATGATGAAGCCATAGAATTAACAATACCATAGAAAGTCCTAGAATTAAGATGTTGATCAGTAGCAGCGAAGAATCTTCTTCTCTTCAATCAAGAAGGTTTCCTTGTGGTGTATGCGGTCGCGGCATAGGTGCCAACTCCATTCTCTGCCAAAGCTGTGATAAGTGGTGTCACAAACGCTGCAGTGGACTAAATTCTCTCACAGGCGTCACAAACCTCCAGTGTTCGATGTGTGTAAACAACGCAAGGAGTACCGACGAAGATGAAGGATGTGTGATAGACGGTGTGGAGATCGACGTAGTGAAAGAGTTTTGTTATCTCGGGGATGTGTTGAGCTGCAAAGGAGGATCAGAGCGAGCGGTGCGAGCGAGAATTGCGTCCGCATGGCGCAAATGGAAAGATCTGGCAAGTCTCCTCAGGAACCGACACGTACCACTTAAGTGCCGCGGACACGTGTATAGCGCATGCATCAGACCCGTGCTGCTCTATGGTGCCGAATCATGGGCCCTCACACAACACCTGGCCCAACAACTGCGTTCGTTTGACAGACGGATGCTGCGGTACATGACCGGTGTCTCACTCTCCGAGTTGACAGGGCTGAAGTAGCAGGCAGGTGCGGCCTCAAACAGCTGGAGATCGTACTCACAGAACGCAGGTTGAGGTGGTTCGGGCACGTGAAACGTAGGACAGAGGAGGAACCGATTCATCGCGTGCTCAGCGTGGCTGTCGAAGGTCCCAGGCCACGTGGCAGACCAAGAAAATCATGGCTGCAGACCATCCAGGAAGACATGAAGGAGCTGAGGCTGACAGTGGAAGACACACAGGACCGCGCCCGTTGGAGGAGTCTCATCACGTCCAACCCTCACCAAGGAGGAAAACCAGACGTTAAAAGAAGAAAGTAAGTAGTAGTATAGAAAGTCCTAGAATGGAAATTGCATGAAAATTATGGCACACGCCGGGGGAACTTAGTTGGGGAAAAAAGCTAATCGCACAAGCTGGTTTTCTTGTTTCCTTGTTTGCATTTACATTTATCAAGCCAATTTGTGATCTGGGTTGTTGCCCCTTGTCCAAAGATCATATACACTGCGCGACAGCAAGTTGGAAACTTGGCATAAATCTACGGACACGTACATTTTTCAACACCTTCTAAATTTTTTTGCTATTAGAAAATATCGACAAATTTATAATCATCTGAAAGAGAATTTTCGGATCTATCATTTGAACGTTGTTGAATTAATTGTTTTTGAAATTGGTGGTTCCTAGAGGCCCATAAACCCGAAAGCCCCAAATTTTCTTTGACTTGTTTTGACAAGCACATAAATCAATTTGAAACATTCTCCTTGTGATATTCAAAATTGTCACAAGATTGGCTTTCAGAAAATATATAGTTTGAAAGTGTTTTCTCGAAGTTTATAGGCAATATTTTAAAAGTAGTATAGATAGAAAATGTGGCGATTTTTTTATTTTCAGAATGTGTTGCGATAATAACAAATAACGCTGTTAACTAACTGGTGGCATTTATTTACCTCAAAACTAGTGTTTTCTGCTTTTGTTGGGTAAATTTAAGGTCCTTCGAAGAAATATTCTGAAAATGAAAAAAATGCCACATTATCTATCTATACTACTTTCAAAATATTGCCTATAAACTTCGAGAAAACACTTTCAAACTATATATTTTCTGAAAGCCTATTTTGTGACGGTTTTGAATATTACAAGGAGAATGTTTCAAATTGATTTATGTGCTTGTCAAAACAAGTCAAAGAAAATTTGGGGCTTTCGGGTTTACGGGCCTCTAGGAACCACCAATTTCAAAAACAATTAATTCAACAACGTTCAAATGATAGATCCGAAAATTCTCTTTCAGATGATTATAAATTTGTCGATATTTCCTAATAGTAAACAATTTTTAGGTGTTGGAAAAAATACGTGTCCGTAGATTTATGCTAAGTTTCCAACTTGCTGTCGCGCACTGTACACAAAAGCAATAATGAATTTAGAAAATACTGCAGTGACAGGATGACAAAGAAGAAAATCCTTAAAAACGTTCTGTACGTTTGTCAGTTTGAAATATCGCACCAATAATCTATCAAGAGTATCATCAGACATATATGCAACTTGTAATGTCGATTTACAGAACATGCATTACTCCAGCTTGAAATTAGAGGCCAAGAAATTCCGAGTATTAATTTAACTTTAATGGGCTCCCCTGTTCAATATATTTTAGCAATTTTCAAAATTTTTGCTTGCTTTCGAATATCAGCTTCCAAAGTATTATCACACTATATCACATCTGTCATTCAATGATTAATCGAAAAGTTTCGCCTTCCTTTTATTTATCTGAGTGATGATTGTAGGTATAGAAGCTTCCAATGTGTTCATTCCAGAAAAACGCTAGGTTTCTTTACTGCTTGAAGGAGAAGCTATCCAATTATTAGAATTTGTATCTGAAAATTCCTGAGATGCTCTCACAACCAGTATCTCATGACCACTTTAAATCATGAGATGGTTAACCAATTTTTAATTCGTATTCCAGTATTGAAAATTTGGATAATAGTTGTCAATGACTGCTACAAATAGATGCTACAATACTATGTTGACCCATGGAATAGTGGGCTATATCATATGAAACAATACTACCATCTCACTTAAAATTCTCTTTAAGAAAATCCTGCAATTTGCTGTCAACAACTCAGATAACTAACTTGACAAATAGTTTGACTATGATACTACGAGTATGTTTTAGATCGAAGCAGATCTACAAACCATAGATTTTTCATGTGCCATCGTTGTACATAAGCAAGATATAAAAATTCCATTCTAGTGTATTATCATGGATTTCTATATACTATATAGAAATCCATGGTATTATTATCTACTTCTATGGATGAAGCAATCTTGTGCACGAGTTGCGTAGAGAATTTTATTTGACGACGTGCGATGATGATCAAGGATAGATTGTGATTGACATGTCTATAATTATCAAGAGTATTCTAACCCAATGAAGTGAAGATGAAAAATCATGTCGATTTCTACATCAGTCAGCAGACACTAATACCGTAGTTGGCATTATTGACCGCTGAATTACATTGAATTTGGCGTTCAATCCGTAACCGCTTGATGCGGCCGTTGGTGCACCCACGCGAACACTCTCGACCTCCAACTCGCACGATTCTCCGCCTCTCTGCACAGGTCCGCCAGACTGAGTCCCGTCCAGTCGACAAGATCATCGCACCAAGAGGGACGTGGTCTGCCTCGCTTCCTCTCGCCTTCCACCTTTCCCTGAATGACGGTCTTCAGGGTCCTATTGGCTCTGATATGATGACTGAAGAACGTCAGCTTTCTTCTTTTTATAACATCAACGATGTTCTCCAGCTTCTTGATCCTTAACTTCTCTTCAACTTTCTTCCACACATATTCGTTAGTTTTCTTTTCATTCCAAGTTACGCCCAAAAGTCTTTGGAATGTCTTCATTTCAAACGATCTGATCTTCTTCATGAGCTTACTTGTTAGCGTCCAGCCTTCACATTCGTGTAGCAAGACCGACTTTTCAAGGGAGTTCGCAAGTCTTATTTTTGAAGATAACCGTATACTTCTTGTTTTCCACAATCTTTCTAATTTCACAAGGGTACTAGTTGCAGCTCCAATTCTCTTTATTATTTCTCGTTCGCTGTTCATATTTTCATTGATTAACGATCCCAAATAGTTGAAGCTCTTAACCTGTTCTAGTGTTTCATTGGAAACATTGATGGAAATGTTCTTATCATCCGCAGACAGATTGTTCACAATGCCAGTCACCATAGTTTTAGACTTACTAGAGCTTATCTCCATTCCATACCTGCGACATGTGTCGTCTAGTCGCTTGGTGATGTCACTCAGGCTCTCCTTGTCTTCTGTCATGAGGTCTATGTCATCAGCAAATCTCAAGTTGTTGATCGTCGTACCTCCGCATTTCACTCCTCCATCGAAATTTTCAAGCGCATCAAACATAATTCTTTCAAGAAACAAGTTGAAGAGGGACGGTGAAAGAATGCATCCTTGTCTTACTCCGACTGTGCTATGGAACCAGTCACTGTATTCGCTACCAATCATTACCTTTGTTTTTGAAGACTGGTAGAGTTCTTTCACTAGATCAGTCAATCCATCTCCTATGCCAGATCTTCGCATAGTGTTCCAGAGAGCTTCATGCCAAACCCTGTCGAAAGTCAACAAAGTTATGGAAGACAAATTTTTGATGGTCTCGGTACTTTTCTCCAATAATGCGCAAGTTCGTGATTTGTTCTACTGTGCTTCTGTCCTTTCTGAACCCGGCTTGATTCTCACTGAGTATGGCTTCTATCTGGGGTGTCATCCTCCTTAGTATTACTTTTACAAGGACTTTGCTGGCATGACTTATTAATGAAATCGTTCGATGTTCGCAGCATTTTCGACTAGTTTTCTTCTTAGGAATGGGAATCATGATCGACTCCGTCCATTGCGAGGGCCATCTTTTGGTCTTAAGCACCGAATTGCAAAGCACATGCAGGATGTCAATCATAGCTGTTCCTCCATCTTTTATCAATTCAGTCGCGATATTGTCAGCTCCAGGTGCTTTATTTGTCATCAACTGCCGCCTCTACCTCTGATTTTAGATTTTCTGGGTCTTCCATATTTCCGCGATTCATCGTATCTAGCTCCTCTAAAATTGCTGCATCCTTGTTTGCCGCTTCATGTTGATGAAGTTCAGCACAATAGTCTCTCCATCGCCGTGCGATTGTATACACATTTGTCAAAACGTCTCCATTTTTGTCTTCTATCTCTGGTGTCTTGCGTGCGTGATTGTCATCGCGAGTTAGCTTCTTGACTGTGTCGAAAGCCTTCTTCGAGTTGTTGAATCTTAAAGCCTCATCGATCTCCGATGCCTGCATTTCAATCCACTCACTTTTCGCTTTTCGTGTCACTTTCTTTACTGCTCTATTGGCTTTCTTGTACCTTTCGTTGTTCTCGTCATTAGTAAAGCGCTTTGCCTTGCACTCTCTTCTTTCATAGCAGTACTTGAGGATGTCTGCTGTGATTCATGGCTGCCTGATAGCTCTTTGTTTGCCTAGAATCGACGATGCTACACTGTGAACTGTGTCTGCGAATTTGTCACATATCTCTTGCGGATTGCTGACGTCTAACAGCATCAAGGGTACGAATTTTCCATTCAGTTCCGTTTGATAGCATTGCTTAACAGTTTCACCCTTGAGTAGTCCTAGATTGAATTTTGGTCTCGGCAGCATATTCATCTTCTTTGCCTTCGGCTTTACCTTAAACGTCATCATGACAAGTTCGTGATCACTTCCAATGTCCGGCTTTCTCATTGATCTTGTCATAGCCCTATTGATTCCAGTTTGATATTTCTTTGAGACCAAAATGTAGTCAATCTGCTTGTGGGTCAGTCCATCAGGGGAGTGACAGGTTATTCTACTTGAAGTCTTGTGGTTGTGCAGAGTGTTCGCAACAACAAGATTATTTCGTTTACTGAATTCGAGTAGCCTGTAACCCCTTTTGTTTGTTTGTCCTAGTCCAAATTTCCCTACTGTTCCTTTCCAGTTTTCGTGGCAGTCTTCTCCAATTGTGGCATTCCAGTCCCCCATGACAACAAGAATATCTTTCTTTGGCACTGCATCTATTACTTTCTTGAGATCATCGTAAAATTCCTCAATCTCATCCTCTTCACAAGCGCTTGTTGGCGCATAAACTTGCACGAGTGTTATGTTCCTTGGTTTGCCTGATAACCTAGTCGACATGACTCTGTTGGAGTACGGATTACATTCAATTACAAATTTCGCAAACTCCCTCTTCACAATGAAGCCTACTCCTGACATATGCTTCTTCTCTTCACCACAGAACCAAACCTTATGACCATCATCTGTCGTGGTTTCTCCTGTGCCAGGCCATCTCATCTCCGCGATTCCCACGATCTCCCATTCAACATGTGAAAGCTCTTGTGCCAACATTTCACCTTTTCCTGTGTCTTTCAGGCTTCTGACATTCCAGGTTCCAATTCTCAAATCCGTTTTCGCTGTTGTTATTTTGTTAAATTGCTCGCGACTGGTAGCCCAATTTCCTCTGCAACCCCCAGGAGCACCAGGCTGCAGGGCGGCCGTTTTTATCCTGGGCCCCGACAGATCCAGTATGAGTTGATTGTTTCGAGTGTTCATTTAGGTGATTCATGAGGCTTAGGGACCTGGTAGCGCCAATCTCCTCTCCAGGTATGGATGACCGTTGACTCCTCTGGAGTTCATCCGCCCTCGCATGAAACTTATTCCACCTTGGGTTCCACAACCCAAGTAACTAGCTTCGCAGGGTGCGAAACCATAAAGCAGTGCAAACTTGCCGGTGGGTGCCATCAGACACAGAGGTTTGACTGACCAGGTCGCCGCCAGTTTCTGGACAGTCGCTTCCTGGATTTGTTGGGGGGTGGGTCGGGGGTTTAAGCTGGCATGAAACTGATACGCGTGGCTCTTCGCTCTTCGTCGCCGTTGGTCTTCACCTTGGTTATTTAGGCCAAGGCTCTTCTGGGCTTAAACCGGCCCGACTCGGTGGGTTGTTTGGTTACTATCGGAGTAATCCAGGGGGCAAGACCTGGAAACCGATAGCATCCAGGGGCACGACCTGCATGCGCCACCAAGCAGGTAGTCCGACAGGGGGTCGAAACCTGGACCTTAAGGACACGTAGACGTGACAACCCAACTCCCCAAAATGAAATTGCATTGGGCAGAAAAGTGCATTATTGTCTGGAAGAAGCACTCTATGTCAAATCTACATAGAAATTGTGCGATAGAATTTTAGAGTAGAACTTTATAGATATCCATATCAAGAACATAGATTTGTAGACATCGCCATAGGTTTCCTCTTCGTAATGGATAGAGGATGGCTATGCGATTTTCTGGGATTTAGAGAATGTCTGTCTTATTTCCCATGTAAATATCCTATTAAATATATTTTCTTTTTTGTAAGAATACCTTTACTTTAAGAAATATATTTACCAAAGACATGAATATGCACGCAAAATAGCAGTAATTGTACTCCTAGATATCATTGCACTGCACATGTTAAGAAATCTAGGAATCAATGAGTAACGATATAGGCCTATTAAATGCATGTAAAAATAGCGATAATAATATTATATCTATAATGTTATAATAGTATATAATTTTATATGATCTATATTTAATAATCTATTCTCATATTAATCACATCAATTAATGTCCATTCTCAGATAGAAACATCAAGGCTTCTGAATTACTTGCCAAAATGTGTTCGTTTCGTTCTCAGACCCACTGGTTGAAGGTTCCACATGCCCATTTAGCATTGCTTAATGTTTTTTGTGGAGTTTGTTTTTCTATTCTTAAATCAATATCAGAGATGGAGGATGGTAATTCATTTCGTGATGTCCTTGATTGTTCATTTTCTAAGTTGAGCGGTGTAAATATTGAGGATGATTGCTGCTGTTGGACTATGGTGTTCAGATTTAGAGTTGTTGAAGTTTTATTCGTTGAAAAATCGTAATTCGCCAAAAATTCGTCAAGTGTGTTAAAATCTTCATCATCAAACAATTCGTTAGATAGAGACATGTTTCAATATGAATGATATGATCTCAAATGGAATCATTGCAAACGAAGTTTGAATACCATAAACAAAATTTCTAGGGTGTTATTAGATTGTAAGAAATCCCTAGGTAATTCTTACAAATGCATAGAAATAAGACAGACATTCTCTAAATTGCTTAGAGGATAATTTGGCAAATCTATCATTGATATCTCGGTATCATTAACATAGATATGCCCTCGGGCTAAAGCCCTCGGGCATATCTTTGTTAATGATACCTTTCTATCTATGATAGTTTTACCCATAGACTTCTAAATTTCTCTGGACAGATAGGTTGAAATCAGACTTATACATGATCAGGCCAACAATCCTGAATTATGGCATCTTACAAGTAAACCTAGACTGTCATTGTCTGTCATTGTTTATTATAAACATTAAGAGTATGCCTGCCTATTTCAAGCAGATTACAACATTGGGTCCCACATGTCTAAACCGCACGTAAAAGTCATGTGCTTTCAGCATGCTTTCACTTTATTTGTTAGCTTTGCAATCTTTCTTTTTACAACTTTCTCAGAAGAGGCAACTGATATATCATGCACAAAGTTCTTGCACATGCAATTGAAAAATCTCATTGAAATTTCGGATATCAGATCATGTCCGTTTGTGCAATGAGATTTTCCAAAGAAGTATTCAGAGAAGTCACCAAGAGCAATAATATTCATCAATTCTCTGAACACCGACCTTTGATTATTAAAAGCGAGGAACTCTTTTCTAAGATCACTGTTCAGTTTGATTTCGTAGAAGACCCTCCAACAAAGAATACATAATTGGAACACAGCTTCATTTGGTGAGAGAAGACCCCCACGATCAATATCATTTAGAAACTTTGCAGCTTCAAGGGAATCATCGATATCGAACATTGCCAACTCATCATTTGTTACAGTGCATTCACGGCAAGAATTACACTTTTTGCATCTCAAGAGTGAACGACAGCAAGCACCACTGACATAATATATTACAGCATTATCTGTGTTGTCAGGATTCCTACTAAACTGAAGCTTTGCGTGTAAGCATTCTGCTGCAGATCTTTCCTCTTGTGTATTTGTCTGTGTTGATATTTTGTCATCTATGTTTTTCACACTGAATCCGGAGAACTTTATCAACGAAATCGCCTTTATTTTATTGTCACTCTCCTTAAGTTGACGCATGGAGATGAAATAGTTTGCTCCACTCATTTGTCGTATCCAGCCAAAGCGTTTCTCTAGATAATCCGACTGTACTTTCCCGAGTATTACATAACTAAATCCGATTTCGTGTATCAAATAACGGGCCAAAACCACCATTGCTCGGCAGGTTTGTGTTGTTGCCAAGAAGGTTTCTTGAGTTAGACCAGGTCTCTGAAAATATAACGCATGCAATGCATCATCTTGTTTTGGCGCATAGGAAGTATCAGAACGATTACAATTGCGTTACATCACTTTCATATTTAATCACTAAATTTTGCTGAATACAAATGTCATGCAAAAGAATAGATGTAATATTATTATGAATTGCATTATGAAATTATATCCGTCATGCATGTTCGTTTATATTGTAGACCAAGTCCCTGTATCTGGGAATGCATAGTAACGTATAGTTATGACTTTTTTAGTTCAACACATTATATTATATTCCGGCATAAAAGATAAGATTATCTGCATTGTTTATGCTTACCAGGGAAGCTTTCCATCTATCAAGAAAATCTGCAAACTTTGAAATAATTTCCAATTTTTCATCATGAATGCTACAGATTGTATGTTTAGTAGAATCTCTCTTCGCAATGCCAACGAAAGGCGTCCGCACATTCATAATATTCCAAATTACTCTAATCAAATGTAGAAAATCAGCAGTTTCATGCTTTCCAAAGTATTTCATGCCATTGATTGTTGACTCGTGGAACAGACCAGCTGCTAACTTGACGGAGGCTTTCTCGATTGTCTTGGGATTAAGTATTTGTGGATTTAACTTGTGCGCCATCTTCAACGGCTTATTCAACTCGGATTTATACATTTCCTCGACATCAGAAAAATCTGCACGAGTCACAGAGTTCAAATAAGGTGGAAATTCGGGACAAATGAATACTTTCTTGGACTGAAAATTATTATATATATTTTTGATATTATGAGTTGGGTCAAACAAGAGAAAAAGGGGCTTCCCATTCCATTTGTTAACAATATGTGTTTTCCATGTTCCTTCACATAAATTCTGAAGGAAAGATCTTCTGTTTGATGCTGCATTATCAGCGAGTAAAGCCAACACAGTAAATCCAATCTTATGCAGAAAATCCATGATTGATTCGAAACATTTGTTGAGAGCGTCTGCTGTCAGGCCTTTCATGGGGTAAATTCCTACAAAATTTACGATTCGCAATTTTATGCGTCATCATTATGTTTTGCGCATACTGCAACTTTTAATTTGTCAGGAATGCATTTATCATAATCAAAACTCATAACGTATCCGAAATTTCAAATCCACATTTAAATGCATCTCGTAAATGAATATATCAGATAAACACAGTCATGACGTTGGTCCTCATACTATAAATGCAGATTTCAAACGGCTTTTGAATATGCCCACTACTGAATAAATGCATGCAAGGGGCTCGTAACAATTATCCAGAACAAAATCATCAAGGTTGTAATACCCCTAAAACATCCGTTATACTACACATGCAAATATATAATATATAAATACATGTAGGTCAACGATAAATAATGATTACTTCGAACTTTGTACTTTTGCCAGTGTACTATTATTTACCAAAGAAAATAATTCATACTTACCTGCAACATCTTGGTACTTTGATGATAAAGATTTCACCATAAATACAAGTGCAGTTTGTGCAACATCGCTTACTTCATGCTCAACCAATCCGTAAATCCTACCACCACTGTATTCAGCTCTTTTTCCAAGGTAAATTTCATCCATAATTAAAGAGACATTGGTTTCAAAAAGACCTAGCTTAGATATTCGCATCTTCAAGTATTCCGCATTATCCAATCCAGTATCTGAATCAGTTCGTCTTGTAATCTTGCGTAGAGTCAAAATCGACGGAAGACATAAAACTCTCTGATCAAGTAGAAGTTGGTATGCCGATGAACTTGATGCGTACAAGATATAAGACATCACAGTCAATTCAGGTGAGTAGCGTCTTCCAAATTTCGAGTGACACGATAATTCCAACTGCTCTTTCAGAAAGGCGATTCGCATGTTTTCTGCATCATCTTCTATTCCACTATCTAGGTGTGAATTCAAGCATTCAATTGCTGCACCTTTATGATCCAGTATAGAGGATTGATCATCCAGAGATTTTACAAATGCCATCAGATTGAGAACTTGGGACATCATTGAAATTTTTGATTGTTTCTGCATGATGTGATAATACGAACTATGTGGAATTGATTTTTCTTTGTGATAGACAAGAACATTCATACATTTGTCAACTGTCAATGATGCGATAACAGTGAAGGGAAGGGTTTTACTCATAATCGCCATGTTTATTCCACTATCGTTTTCAAAGATGACAAATCCAGATGGAGTGGTTTCTTTGTAGATGTTTGACAATAAATCATCATAACAAGATATTTTATCACTCCCGATGAAATCCTCCGACCGTGTTTCCATCGCCAAGACGTCACGCTCATGACGCTTAGAAGAAGTGGCCATACCGGATCGTGGCTTTGGAACTTCTGTTGATAAGTATCTTGGCAGATTGGGGAATTTTGATGGCACTGATCCTTCTTTTAGACAGCGCTTCTTCAATGTTCTTGATCTCCTTTGCTTTCGATAATTATTAGTGTCCTTCGTGGTAGTGCTGAAGTCAGATTCGCTGAAGTGATAGGAACACAACACGGAGTGTTTTGTTGGAATAAAATCTTTTCTATTCACATGTTTCAACCACAAACTCAAAAGTTCTTTATTCTGTAGAGGAAAGCGGTGATATGTTACATTCTCGTTGCGCTTAGCATGACAACCAACTGCGACACATTTGTTAGGCATCTTTGCGCTGGAATGAATCGTACAGGATGCTAGTAATGGAGTACAGCAATTGCAGTTGGCCTGAACATGTATAGAATGATTTCAAATTTTGCCAACCTATCTGTCCAGGTAGATTTAGAAGTCTATGGTTTTACCAAATTATCCTCTAACCATTACATAGAGAGGGAACTTATTTGATGAATAAGTTATCTGAATGAAGTTATAGATTCAGTAGTAGAACAATCTAGAACCTGGTTCGAACTGAAAGAAGCTGGAAACAAGAATGACAATGAGACTGCATGCAAGAAGCATAATGACAAACGTAAAGAAAATGAAAACACGGATAGCGAAGTACAAGTTATTGCAAATCAATTTAATTGCAACGTTTGTACTGACAACATTGATTCAGACAATCACATATTCTGTGACAAATGTGGAAACCATTTTCATAACAAATGCATTTATGAGTTTGAAAGGGAGTTACTTATTGATCAAAGCAATCGTTTTTGCACTAGTTGCGTAAATGATGACATTCAAAAGATGTCATCGGCAAATATGAGGGGCGTCGAATTGAATAAATATATTGATGATCTATATTTTGAAGTTGTATACTGGATGAGAAACGTATTCAAATTACCGTCTGAAACAACATGACGGAAGTTCATTAATGAAATAAGTCGCCTCATAGAACAATTCAACAATAACGGCAATTTAGCTCCAGTTGCATTGAAACTAAATTCATAATGGGACCTATTTTGCTTCAGAAACCATCCAAAGGATAAAAAACAATGGATCATGTCAGACATCTCGAAAAAAGATTGCTAATGTGGAAAGAAGGAAATTTACGACAATTGATGAAATAATGTAGATCAATACAGATGCGCATGACAACAAACTGAGGAGCATGCAGAGAGGGTGTTCACTAGATTGATGTTAAAAGGAAATATATCAGGTGCTTTGAGATGGATCTCATCTTACAAGACATAGATTCTAAAAGCTGATGATGCAGTCATAGAAAACCTGAAGTCAAAACATCCAAATGTGAAAGAATTGAATTATGAAGCGTTATATGATGAAGAGATGGTAGCGCCTGAAGAGGTAATCTTTAAAAATATTGATGGAAAAGCCATTTATACATCTGCAAAACTTACGAGGGAAGCAGCAGGACCATCTGGGATAGATGCAGAAAGTTGGAGAAGAATTTTGTGCTCCAAGAACTTTGGAAAAGCATGTTCTGATTTATGCAATAATATCGCTGAAATGGCTAGAAAAATTTGCTCAAAAGATGTCCCTTATCATCATTTGTCATCATTTACAGCATCAAGACTCATTCCACTGGATAAAAAGCCAATTGGAAAAAGCTAATCAGACCAATTGGAATAGGAGAAGTGCTGCGAAGAATAATTGGGAAAACAATTACAAACACATTCCAAAATGACATTTCTAATTCAACTGCGCCGATCCAAGCTTGTGGATGTATAAAGGGAGGAGTGGAAGCGGCCATTCACGGACTGAGAAAAATCTACGAAAGCGACACAGTGCATTCTACTAGTAGATGCTGAAAATGCTTTCAACCAGCTTAATAGAAAAGCAGCACTTCATAATGTATCCGTAATTTGTCCTGTAATTGCACAATATCTAAAGAAAACTCACAAAGAACCTGCTAATTTATATGTCAATGGCACTAATGGTACAATCATAAAGTCTGTTGAAGGAACTGCGCAAGGAGATAACAGCAATGGCTTTTTACGCATGCTCATTGATGAAGCTAATACAAGATCTTCGCATACATTCACCAGATGCAAAAAATATTTGGTATGCTGACGATTCAGCAAGTGGTGGTTGCATTGACTCAGTTTCAAAATGGTGGAGTGAATTAGAAGCAAGAGAACCAAAATATGGTTATTACCCAATGGCCAATAAAACGTGGTTTGTTGTAAAACCAGATTATTTAACAGAAGCTCGGTAAGCATTTTCAGACATCAATATCACGACCGAAGGACATTGCTATTTGGGATCATTTATAGGAACTAACGCTGGCAGAGAAAGTTACGTGAAATCAGCTGTGCTGAAATGGCAAGAGGACATCAAGGCTATTTCTGCCATTGCAGAAACTGAGCCCCAACTCGCATACTCAGCTTATGTTTATGGGATCTCAAAGAGATGGAATTTCCTGATGAAGACTACCCCTGGAATTTCCAATGGTTATCAAGGATTGAAGATCTGCTGCAGTCAGAATTTCTGCCGGTAATTTGTGGTAGAAATATCTCGATAGAAGAAAGAAAAGTGATGTCTCTTCCTGTGCGAAACGGTGGGCTGGCAATTGAGAATCCAATGAAGTCATCAGAAAAGGAATATCAGAATTCATTGAGAATAACACAGCAAATATGGAATGCGTTAATCGAACAAAATTTTGATTTTGTATTTAGAGAGACTGAACATCTGAAGTTAGCATCATCAATCAAGAAAGAAAAGGAAAGCAACATAAAAGAAGTGCTTGCTGAAGTGAAAGAACATTTATGTGATAAAATGGTGCGACAAATTGAATTACTTCAAGAGAAAGGAACCTCTCAATGGTTAACCGCACTTCCTCTGTCCGAACAACTTCATTTTGAATAAGCAAGAGTCTCACGATGGAATTGAACTCCGCTATAATTTTTCTGTCTTGGACTGCCCAAAAACTTGTGTCTGCGGTCAGATCAACACGGATGATCATTTTCTCATTTACAAAAAGGGAGGATATGTATCACTCCGTCATAATAACATTCGGGATACTACAGCTGAAATCCTGAAAAATATATGCAAAGACGTTGTTATCGAGCCTCATCTTCTTCCTTTAAGTGGTGAACATCTCCCTATCAGTACTAACACCAGGGATGAGGGAAGGCTGGATATATCGGCAAGAGGTGTTTGGGGTACGTTGGACAAAGCATTCTTCGATGTACGGTTTTTTCATCCTAACGCTCCATCCAACGCTAACAAACCCCTCAACGTCATGTATTCAGCACATGAACAGAGAAAAAGCGCGCATACACTGAACGAGTGATGCAAATTGAAAAGGCCACTTTCACACCTCTCGTTTTCTCAACTGGCGGCATGGCAGATGAGTGCAAACGATTTTTTAAAAGAACAGCACAGTTGATAGCCCTGAAAAACAATCAAAGATATTCTGACGTTGTTTGTTGGGTTGGAAGACGAATATCTTTCGAAATTCTAAGAACTTGCATAATTTCCATCCGAGGGTTCAGGGGTAACACCGAAAAATTCAAAGCAACAAAGTTGACTGAACTCGACTTCAATCTAATCGAGTAACTTTTATACTTACCTTTTCCAACTTTTTGTATGTCTCATATTCCCGATGTAGACTGATTTCCAGTAACTTCAATTCTTTATTACCGGCTTAACTCTAACTTACCTGTTAAGCCTGTCTGTTAAATTGTCATTCAATTCGTTTTTTGCCCTAATTAATTGCTTATAATTTTAAAAAAAAGTTATTTGATGAATTCCGAGGGCTTTAGCCCGAGGGATATATCAAATAATTTCACGAGCTATGTCAGAGAATCGTATAGCTATACTCTATAAAGATGATTACAGCTATATTTAAAGATAATGGCTTTTAAGCCTACACATGAGCATGAAACAATACAACTAGAAATTATCAAAAATGCCAGTATAAAATATAAGTTAAAAATAGGGTAAAAAACAGCTAGGAAGCACGGAGGATGGACTAGGCATTGCCTCTAATAATGACAATGCCAAAGCGTTGCAGCAGCCATTCTCTTTCCTAGGATCGTCTTTCACTTTGCTCAACCGTTCCGTTTAGGGGAATTCCCCTGAACCCAGGACGGTCTTCAGCGCTGTCGGTCCCATTGCACAAGTTGTTTCAAACGCCAGTGGTTCAAAGATGTACCTCTCAGATAGTGCAGCGTATTTCGACGTTTTGTGTTGTTCTACACGCGCTGCGGCTGATCCTGGATGGATGGCGGATTCTATGAGAGATGAACCACTGTGCGAGTAGCATCCCAAATTCCGTCAGGTCGTTTTTCGTCACCTCTGTCAAGACCGACGGGTTCAAGAACAGATGGAATACCCGCACGATTTAGCGCTCGTTTAAAAACGTCATTCAAAGCAGCATGACGAGGGAATCTACCAGCGGATCGTTTGCATGATAGAGGGTGATGGCCGAATGTGTCCACCGTCTTGCAGCATTTACACGGATGAGCTTCACAAATCTTAACGCTTAGTCGCAGAGTAACACTGATTCTCAGAGATTCATCATCAAGGTAAGTTCCAATCGTCGGATTCGGCAAAGCTTGAAGCCATGAACCAGTGAAAGTAGCGGCTGCACTCTCTAGGCAAGCCAGGTGAATTTGGTCAAGCTTGGATTTTAGATTAGTTTGTAAAGGATGGCACTGTTCACTGTCCCATGAATGCTGTGATTTCGGAAGTTTAGGCATCTGGAGACCCATCGTAAACCATCGCTCCAAGCCATCCGTGAAATCTAGCTGGGAAGATTCGGTTAGTTTAGATAGAATTTCGTCAATCAAAGAACGACTGGAGAGGACCGATGATAAAAAGGCTGGTAAAGCGACTGCAGATGGTAATCTAATACCAAGGCCGCCGAAACTAATGGGCAGAGTAGCCTGCTCCCACGAGGTATCTTCAAAAGAAACATTACATATTTGTGTCGTAACACTTCTGATCGATTCATCATAGAACACGAGAGAATCAGCGAATTTATGGCAGGGGATGCACGAAGCGTGTAAATCAGCTTGGGAATAGCCAAACAATTTTGTAGTAAAAACAAAGCCAGATATGAGTCAATAAGTATCAATCGACTACACATGCCTTTTTAATTTCCAAAGCATTTTGAACTGCTCTATCGAGAATTGAAGATCCTAAGAGGTGCAACTGATCAGGCTTGGTTTCTCTCACCGTCGGAAGAAGAACTGAAATTTCGTCAAGATGAAGTTTAAATGAGTCGATATCATATTCGAGATTGATCACCTCACACTTGGAGGGATTGATTTCTAAACCAATATCGGCCAAAAATTATTGTCTGTAGATCAGTTAAAATAGTAGAAGCTGGGTCGGCAATTGTAGCATCGTGTAAATACCAAGCATTAAAAGGGCAAGTGACTAGATGTGCAACTTCATCAACTGCAAAACATCAACTTCATCAACTGCAAGAGCAAAACACAGAGGCCTAAGGGGATCTCCCTGTTGAATTCCTGTTGATGAATAAAGAAAACGTTCATCGAAAAGTAAAAGAGTTGGCGATGGGTACGCTTGTTTTGCAGAAGCAAAAGAGCTGGGTACTCTTTCGTTCAACACTTCCAGCATACAGTTCTATACTTCCAGCAAAGTGTTGAATGCGCTTTTCACATCCAGTTTGATCATGCTGTGGGGTTCATTGGAATTATCAGATAATTTATCTTTGACATGCTGACGAGCAGCGTGTACCACCGCCTCGCAACCTCCTTTAACATCACAGCCCATCTGGATCGGTTTGAGTTCATAGAATTTTAGAGCAGAACTTCTTAGATATCCACATCAAGAACATGCAACGGATAGAGGATGGCTATGCGATTCTCAGGGATATGGAGAGGGAAATTATTTGATGAATCCTTTTTTATTTGATGCATAGTTTATATTGGGTTCGAAAATCAATAATGCGTGATTTTGTAAGGCTTTCTATGTCCACAGGTTAATAAGTTCCACGAAGCAGGTAATTATTTTCCTGATTGGAAATTATTAACCTGGTGCAGACTTCTATGGAAAAAGTCATGCATTATGACAGATAATGCATAGATTTCTTCGGTCATTATTTGTCATAATAACCTCGAGCCTTCGGCTCTCGGTAATTATAGCAAATAATGACATCAAATATATGCATAATCTATTACATAAATTCCGAGGACGCGTTAGCATAAATAGATTACTCTCCTTTCCGTGCATTGGAGTAAATGTGTATTACCGCATAGCTTGGAGTGCACGATCTGTCTATGTTATTTGAAACACGAAACGCGAAGCGTCGAATGCTTTAAGTAACGTAGACACTGAGTTCAATTACAGGTGGAAGCACGACAAGCTATGCGCTATTATATTTCCTTCATGATATTGTAGCATTGTATACCATGTATATAAGACTGATATCTTTGATAATGCCCAGAAATTCATTAACGGCCCGGAAATCATGGCCGGAATTCATGGCCTGGAAATGAAACCATAGAAATATTTCGCAACATGGCATACAATGATTATGACATCTACATTTTTCGGGCTGTCAATGGCAAATTGTCGGGCCGCTAACGCGGCCCTCTAATTTGCCATTGACGCCCTCAAAACATAGCTGTCATCATATCATTATATCATGGATTTTTAGGGCAGTAATATCAGACATAGACGAGGCTGCGTTAGCAGCCGAGACTGTCTGATATTTCTGCCCGCAAAATCCATGATATGATGCTATTGCATGCAACTCTTGAGAAGTCTATGAATATTGCAATTCTTGATCAGTGTTAGGTAGAAGATAATGATAGATTTCTAGGTCGATAATTATTTATTGACCGACAGCCGAAGGCTGGAGGTCAATAACTTATTATCGACCGTAGAAATCTATCATTATCTCTATTAACGCATGGTAAATTTTCCAGTCGTTTTACAAAATAACGACCGGAAATTTCAAAAAAATAGATATCTTCTGTTATCTATGTACGTTATGTAACGCAATTATCAAAGATTTCAGTTAAATTGAGTAATTATGGAAGACTCTAATGTATGGCATGATGATTTTTATGATCCATTGATTGAAGAATTTGAGCAGCAAAACTGGTTTTCGATGATAAATTTTGCGAACGTTCCTTCGGGTATGATCTCAGGTCTGAATGAAATTGAAGAGGTCGCAAGGCACAGTATGGAACCTACCACTACAAGTATTGGTGAATCATCAACCGCAACAAATGCTGGTAGATTTGCTCCTGCAGTTTCTGATGAAGAGCTAAACAAAATTAAGAATTCATCAAAACCCGCCAACACCTTGCGTCGAAATGATTGGGCACTTCGAGTGTTTGAAAGATGGAGGATCAATCGTGAAAATCTCATCTCCGAACGAATGATGCCGCAAAGTGATGTTTCATTATGGGATAAAGAACAACTGAACTACTGGCTGGCTAAGTTTATTGTTGAATACCGCAAAGAAGACGGAAAAATGTATCCAGGGAGCTCCCTTATATCGATACTATCTGGTTTGCAGCAAGTCGTCCGGAAAAACAGCTTAGTTGATTTTTTTAAAAATGACGAATTCACTTATCTGCGTGAAGTACTTGATGCTTCGATGAAAATATCAACTTCGAACAATGTTGGCATCAGTCTAAAACAAGCAGACATCATTACTTTTCAAGAAGAAGAGGAGCTCTGGAGTAAGGGACAATTGGGAGATGCAACTCCAAAGCAGATTATTCAGACACTGTTTTATCTGAATGGTATTAATTTCGCGGTAAGAGGTGGTCAGGAACACAGCGATCTCTTGATTTCTCAATTTCGTGTAGAAATAAGGGAAGGTGCAAAAGTATTGGTTTTCAGTGTGGGTGCCACCAAGACCTACAGTGGTGGGTTACATCAACGACGCTTGAGACCCAAAGAAAAATTACATTTTGCTAATGAAGGTAATCCTCAAAGATGTCACATCCGAATTTTCGAACTTTTTTTATCGAAGAGACCTCAAAACTGTGACAGGTTTTACCTTCAATCTAAGAGGAAGGTAATGATTCAGGATGATATTTGGTTTACTTCAAGGCCATTGGGACACAATACCCTGAAAAAGATGTTACAGACAATGACAAAAGAGATCGGAATTCAAGGGAGAAAAACTAATCATAGTCTGAGGGCTACTTGCGCCAGTCGTCTTTACAACGTGGGAGTTGACGAACAGATGATTATGGAAAGAACAGGTCATCGGTCAGTGCTCGGGGTTCGCTCTTACATTATTCTTACATTCTTACATTCGATCTTACATTACATCTCAGAAGTCAAGAGGCAGTGTCCACGTGTTCAACAACATGCGTGTGGCATCAATATCAACATTCGAGACTGCCAAGTTACAATTGTGAATAAACCTCCAGCTGAAGGTGATATTTCTCGAGATGATCAAGTCTGATCGCTATGACTTTGCATTTCTTGTTAAAATGTTGAAATAAAGATATGTTTTTTGACATAGATAATGACCTCTAAAGTAAAAATAATGACCGGAAATATTACATAACCATGCGTTAATCACAGATAATGGAGAAATAAAGAAATCTTTGATTGACTTTCATTGAAGTCTATGATAGTTTGCTCTCTCAATGCATTTTAATTCGTGAAAAGTTTGAAAGTCTATGAATGTTTGCAAATATGAATAGATTTGAAATTCAGATTTCTATCTAAAAACGATTTGAAATATCAGTTTACCAATTCATTCATTAATGGAATCTCAAGCTGGAGTGACGGACGAGGCTCATGGCTATCTGGTACGGTGAGAATTCTATGCGAAATTGGCGGGCATATAATGGTGCATTATATACCCTCCAATGCCGGGTAATAATGCATTTCAAACTCATTTCAATCATTTCTATGACCTCCAAAGCCATCGAGAGTGAAATACAATGAGTTTTTGCACTAGTGCGAGGAACTGCAATGATATCTCTATACATTCAATGCATAGATTTCCAATGCGAGAGCCACTTTTCACATGCACTGATAAAAATACAAAGAACTCATGCTGGAATTATATATTACATATTATTATTTCCTGCATGATGTTGTAGTTCTTTGCATTTTTGTCAGTGCATTTGAAAAGTGGTTCTTTCACGGACAATCTCAGCATTAGATGCGTTGAGATATCATTGCAGTTCCTCGCACTAGTGCAAGAGCTCAATATCATGAAGGAAATATAATAACGCATAGCTTGTCGTGCTTCCACCTATAATTGAACTCACTGTCTATGTTACTTAAAGCACTTGACACTTCGCGTCTCGTGTTTCAAATAACAAAGACAGATCGCTCAATTATGGTGGATGCACTCCAAACCATGCGGCAATATACATTTCCCGCGCGGGCAATAATCTGCTTTACAAATCGAATAAAGCGATATGATATCAACTATACATGCACGGAGACAAATAAAGTAAATGATTTGCCACTCTGTTTATAAGAGATTGTCCTTTGTATCGCAGATATTATTGAGAGCTTTGGACAGCGGAAAAATTGACTTTTCTTAGCTTTCACTAAATAAAAAGCGATTTTTGCAAAAGCCTGTTTCTGTAGTTGCATCATTTTCTGCTGTACAATTTCATTACTAAATGAGCACCTATTACTGTGTGTTTACGGTGAATGTCAAATCATTAATTACTTAACCAGCAAGAGCATAAGCACGCCCGTGCACAATCACAAAAATATTTTCGTGGCGTCCAATTATGGCGCGCTTATCAATTAATGAAATAGATAGTGACCATTTTTCAAATGAAACAGAATTTTCACAAAGGACTCTTAAAAACTGCTTTGATTAAATATTTAAAACTTCTTTTGTATATTTTTCAGGTAATACATCATCCTGATGGTAGAACCACGGTTGTCTACGGTGAAGGAGCTTGTTGTCATCATCGAGGAAGGTGTGGATGCTCTGATGCTTCACTCGGTCTAGTAGCAGGCGCTGCAACAGGCGCTTTACTTTTCTCACCCTTTCTCTGGTGGCCATTTTGGTTCTGAGTTGATTTTTTGATCCAAACATGAGACCTTTATCTGCGATGAACAATATCAGAGATCTGACGACTCAACTTTCTGAAATCATTCCTGAGATATAATTTTCATGAATCATCCTAGGTGCTGGAAAATCATTTTGCATTTTGTATTCTTCAACATATTTTCCTTTTACAGTAGGGCTTATCATTTTTTAATACTCATTAGAAAATGTCTGATATGAAAGAACAGCTGTGAGATTACTATAGTGAATCTGTCGGTCTCAATTTTAGACTCAAGTGTCATCACTAAAACTGTTAAGCTTCTCAAGAGTTTGTTGCTGCAGCTATGAATTCCTTTTAAAAAGTCAGTGAAAAATCTTTAATTTCCTTTTGTAAGTGTAATGAATGGATTACTGCTTTCGCCTATCAAGTCATTTTTTTTACTTTTTTCGATTCAGATGAAAAATGCAACAATTTTGTGACTTAATATTTTTTGACACTGAAAGGTCTTCAATGGTATGGCAATAACTTTTTGATCGCTGGTGGTCACGACGTCATAAAAAACAACATGAGCTCTTTGAGGAACTTTTTTCATATCATTACTCACCTCAGTTTCTTATGCTGTTCGCGACATTGTGTTCACATCACTGTCATGTTTTAGATCGTCAATTATTTCATGATATATTTTTTCAATTTTTACTCATGGTGCATTTTGTTTCACTTAATGTTATACATATATATTCAGTTTTGATTTATCATTTGCTTTCCATTTTTTGAAGTCATGGATGTCATGAAGTTGGCCTAATCAATCGCGCAGTTTTCCGCAGTATGCATAGATTGATTAACAATCGTGATCGCTAAATGCGATTATTAATTCATGTAGAAGGTAAACTATGGTTTGAACTGCACGGAGGTTGATGTCATAGAGTAGGTATGTCATAGGCAGAGTAGTAACTCAGCATTTATTAAATTCCCAATGTGTATTCAGTTTCAATTTCATTAACCTTTTCACTACGGAAGGCATACCGTGTATGCCTTACTTATCATCATGCTATGATACGGTAGAATTTGAAAAATGTAGATATTTCATCACCCTTGAATACGAGACATTTGAATATTCTATGTCTCTATATTACGATAATGAATTGGCATACCATGTATACCCCGATTTAAATGAATGATGAATTTCGTGATCAAACCTGTGAAGGAGATGCATGCTTCCAATTAATTAATAGCCTACTAATCTAGATATCAATATGCGGGTGAACCAAACCCACGTGCTCAGTTCATGGTACATAGAATGCATTGAATCCATTGTCATAATACATGTAGATCGATTGGGTATAAGCATAACGAAAACTTGACGGTAATCTGCAGACTGCCTGCTTTACATGCACATGTGTCTCGCATGAATTCATATCACAATGTATTTACAATTGCACGCACGTGGACTACATTTCCTAGTAGACTTGCTTCAAATAATCAAGACAACTGTGTTGTACTACACGGGCCGTGCAATATAGTAGGCCTACTCTATATAAACGTTATACATTTTAACATCAAAAGTGCTCAATAACAAACAGCATCTTACGTGTAGGATCTAATTTATGAACTGTGAAAAGAAGCAAAACAATTATCGGTTGCACACAGACCTGGGTTGCCTGGGCACTTAGCACTCGTATCTCGACATCTTTCGAGAGTAGTGAAAACTGTGCCCTACTACGAGTGGGATAGGTACATGTAAAATTCAGTGTTATAGTTAGGTACATGGATAGGTACATGCACGATCGAGTGTTATGAATAGGAACATAGGATAGGTACATGTAAAAATAGCTGTGTTATGAATGGGAACATGTATGACTTCTGTCTTATTGGATAGGTACATGCGTTTGGTAGACTGGGTTGAGTACATTGCGTTTCGGAACGTCTATGATCGAACTTGTGCGACTTGGTTCTGAGTACTTAGGTACGTACCGATAGACGTCCGTTGTTTGATTTTGAATGGGTTTGCTCAATTGCGACTATTGTGACCATTGTAATAATTATTGAAAATATGAAACCTTAATGTGCATTTATGATTTTATTACTTCCCAATATGAAAATCAATTGCGGAATTATGCTTAGAGTGAAAAGACAAGAGATTTACGATGTAAATATTATTTAAGATTGAAAAACAAGTGAAGTGTAGAAGTCTTGTCCCGTAGGGGCTCTATTATTTTCAAGAAGTCGTCGCTCCATTCCAAAAAAGCTACATTGTTTGTGAACTCGTGTTCTATTTGATGAAGCGGACACTTGACTCATATTTGGTTGCGCCTTTGAAGTGCTGTTACGATTAATAGTCTCCAAAGGGTCAATTTGCAGCCACATGAGAGATGAATGTCCATATCCAATCGTCCACCCATGATTGTTTCACTTCCATTTTCAAAGAAGAAGAGTTTCGACATGCTTTTGGATAAGAAGTTGGAAATTATAATCTCTTGAGGAAATAAACTTTAAAGTTTGGTACAATAACATCTTTATATGTTAATAAACTTTAAGGAAGTTCGGTACTTCTCTGATTGGCTGTTGGGATTTCCTTTGTTTAAAAAGTATATAAGCCCGAGGTTTGTACCAATTCTTATCAAAGGTTCTAATCCTCAAGCTTACGACAAGTTTCAACTTTATAATTTATTTATTTAACAATGGATCGTACCAATGCACAAAAGGAATCTCCGATCGAGAATGGTACTATGGAACGTATCACTACACCTCCCCAATCTCCGATGGAGCGATCTACAACACCAAACGAGCCGGTGGTGTTCACCCGAGCCCCTGCATCGCCCGACTACTCGAGTGATGATAGTGACGTATCAGTAGTATAGGGTATGTATGTATGTATGTCCCACCTTGCGAGATTTTCAAAAATTTAGGTAGTCTCCAAATTTCGAAAATTTAGGCAGTCAAAAAATATCACGTGGTCGAAAAATATCGAAAATTTCACGTGATCGAAAATTTAAGTTGTCTCAAAATATCACGTAATCTAAAAATATCACGTGGTCGAAAATTTAGGTAGTCTAAGAATTGCACATAGTCTGAATATACCAGAAGATTGTATTCAAAATATTTCTTTAAAAATGGAAACCTCAGAAATGGAAGAAACCTCGACGGGGACGGCGACGACGAAAATGGAAGAAAACTCAAGAATATCTCCTCCGTTATCACAATTAAAAATAACTGAATTGACTAAAGAAAAACACAAGGATAGAGTACGTTATATGAAAGATAAGGAATCTCAATTATTATTAAGATTAGAGCATTATGAAAAATTAAGAAAGAGATGGTCTAAAGATAAGAATGTATCACAAGGTATTGGAATATTTTTGACAATAAGTTTAGGTGCTTTAACAATTGTTATATCTTCAGGTGTTTCAGCAATTCCAGTAGTTGCTACTGCTTTAACAGGCACGGGTGTTTTTACAACTTCACTTGTTACAATGTTAGATAAATCTTTAATAACTAAGAAACGAAAATCATTAAAAACTAAGCATTTACATATTAAAGAAGTCTATGACAAATTGCATTACTACTTTCAAAGAGTATGTGATGATAATGTTATTACGTTAGATGAGATTGAAAAATTTGATCAAATAGCTAATGGAGTAAATCAAATATCATTTCAATTACAGTCAGAAAAAGTTGATGACAAGAATAAACAGGATGTCAAAATTTCTAGTGATGGTAAAATTTCTAATGAAGAAAATGATAAAATTTTTTTAGAAGAGCTAAAAACTTTAAGAGAAAATTTAAGCAAAACTTTATTAAACAAAACTTAGAACGAAAAGATGTCAGACGGCAAAGCAATAAAAAAGTAATTTGTTCAGTAAAATATTTTTGTTGTATTCCAATGGTACCACAAAATTCATAAATATATAAATAATATGGTACCATAAATATTATATTTTAAAAATGGATAAAATTAGAGCTGATAATTTTAAAAGAATTAAACAATTAGAAGAGTTAATAAAACAAAGAAATATTATGAAAGAAAATCATCTTCAGCATGGAATGATATAAGCTGGTATTTGATCTGACATGTTTGAAAAAATGCAGCAAAACGAGCAAGTAAAAACTGATTTTGAAAAAACTATGGAACCATTTAAAACTCTTGAAAAAGAAAGTGCAAATAATGATAAACAAATTAATACAACAGATCCAGCTCACAAAACTATATTAGATGACTATGGTTAACTAGAATCAAACATTAATAAGAAATTACCAAAATCTATGCAATTTCAACATTCTATTTCATTTATAGATGGAAAAAAATACCTAGATTTTATCTCGGACAAAAAGAAATATTTCCACAACCTTTTCGAGGTTTAATTTTTTCACCGGATAAATCTCCTTTTAGTATAGATAGAAATTTTGTTGATCTTCTAAGGGGAGCAGATTTAAATAATTATGCTGTAGAAGATCTCATAAAATATAAAGCTATGTTAGATAGAGTTGGTGCAGCAAAATCTCTTAGACGTTATAAACAATTAGAAAATTTATTATCAACGGGAGTTAAAGTAGGAAAAGGTTTTAAAACAGAAACAACTGTATTTTTACCAGATGATTCACAAGAATTACTAAATAGATTAAATATTTTAATATCTGCAATAAAAGAAGGACATAATTCTAGTTTCAATGAAATTCATGCTATATTGAAAAGACTGTTAGAAAAGAAGATTCTAAATGAAGAGGATTATAGAAGTATAGCTGAAATATGTTGTTGTTTTTAAATTTTTAATAAAAAATATTGATTCAAAATTTTAACTAAAAAATGTGTTCAGCAGATTTAGACAAAATTAATAATCATTTAGAAAATCCAAGAGATTTTGGGTTCATCAAAATTTAGTACGACGTTAAAAATTATGACAACTATTTCATCACACACTTGTAATTTAGAACCCATTCTACATTTGGAACAAAATAAAAATTATCACTATGGACTAGTTTCTCCACATTTAACACTATTCAAAATGTTATAAAAGATGTGAATGATCAATTTAGATATTCTACTGATAAAGGTAAAACGTGGAAAATACTAACTTTTCTTCCTGGTTCTTACGAAGTTGAATCAATATCAAATGAAATTAAGAGACATTTAGGTATACCATTTAAAGATGAGAAACAATTACATTTTGCAGTTGAACCGGCAGTTAATAAATTTTCTCTTACTTTAGACGAAAATCATCAAGTTGATTTTAATCATGATAGATCATTGTCAAAGCTATTAGCATTTTAATAAACAAACCTATAGTCAAGGTTATCATTTAGGTGAGAAGATTCCAAAAATTACTGAAATAAATTTGATTGTTGTACATTGTGACATTATTGAAGGAGGATATATAAATGGAAAATTGTCAAATTTAATATTCAGTTTTCCAGCTTTTACTGAACCCATTGGTTATAGATGAAATGCATTTCCACAAACATTAATATATTTCCCTATCACAAGAAAAACTATTAACAACATCTTATCTTCGAATCCTCAAATTCTTCAAATTCTTATCATCTTTTATTATCTTCGTATCTGCTGAAATGCTGAAATTCATTTGCTACAACTACGAAATTAAATACGAAGATAAAGTTTATAAGCAGACACGTGGAGTTCCTATGGGTGCTCATTTTGCACCAGCGTTCGCGGTTATTTTTATGAGCCATATAGAGACCGATGCTTTGAATAAACTAAACTTTTTACCATTAATATTTCAGCGATACATAGATGATATCATCTTTGGTCCAGTAGAATTCAACGAAACTTTATTTGAATACCTGTTGGATACCTTTAATTCCATTAATCAAAACATAAAATTTTCTATAGAAGTTCATCAGCCTGAGGAATGGCTACCGTTCCTAGATCTAAAAATAAAAATTGTAGACCAACGAGTCAAATACTCTTGGTACCATAAGTCTGGTCATTCAAATATCACTCTTAGAAAGAATTCCTTCGTTCCGACGCATGTTAAGACTAACTTCATTACAAATAGAATATCTAGCATAGAAAAACGCTGCAGCGATGACTCTACAACTCAAGAGAGTTTAACAACTTTTTCTAAGATACTAAAAGAAAATGGCTACAAAGAGAGTGATTGTAAGAGAAAAAGGAAAAACACGAAAAATAAAAACAAAAATAGTAATACTGATAAGAGTACACTTAAAGTACCATACATTAGCGACAAATGCAATAACTTAATAAAGAAAGCCATTAAGAAGTATGACTTGCCAATTAAAATTGCTAACGACTATGGAAAACAGTCAGCTAAGTATCTTAATAACAAAAAATATAGAAACAATTGTAACTGTGACATTTGTTTGCAATTAATTAAATACTCCTGCAATGATAAGTTTGTAGTTTACAAGTACACTTGTCAACGCTGCAATGAATTTTATATTGGTAAAACCGCTCGTAAGTTTATAACTAGGCACAACGAGCACAAAAGAGCCATTAAGAATAAATCAATTAGCAGTGCCTTGTATGAGCATATTAGAAATAAGCACAACGACATAGGCGACATCGGGGATTTTCAGGTCGGTTTCATTGCTAAACTCGATAACACTCGCGACACAACATTTACCGAATCAAAAGCAATCACACAGCTTCAGCCGAAAATCAATAGAAAACATGAACTACCGCAGTACAGTCTGTCTTCACACTTCAATCACCTCACACTTGACGCACAACACACTTCTTAATATCACTCAACTCTTTATAAACCTTCACACAGGCTGCCGACTTTACCAATTACATCGACCGAGAGAAGGCGCTGGACGCCGAAGGCTCTGTCAAAGCCATTTTAACTTAACTTTCTAACTCTGACCATAAAAAGTATCTCGAGAGAACTGCTATTTTTGCTACCATTTTGGACAAACGATAATGACTAATCTCTCTCGCCGCATGGTCAACTACGTAGCTTTCAATATAGAACATGTACCAGTTTTGAAGGATTATCGTCATCCTACAAACCCTGTCAATTCGAAGAAAGAAGTTAGATTTTATTATCATCATAAATACGTAGCGTTCGTTACAGATTATAAAACAAAACATGGTATCAAACCGTGTGTAAAAACCAATGATTTTCCACTTTGTTTAAGAAGTTTCCGAGTATTTTTGGCATACAATGATTTATGGTGGTTGCTTAAGAAAGAAAATTTAACAACACATGAATTAGAAACATTACATCAATTAAATATTCCGGTGTATATTTAAAAATACATTTTTTCTTTTAAAAAATATGAATCGTGAAATGTCTCTCGGACTAACGCAAACAAATTGCAGAGTTTGATGCACAAATTAAACGTAGTAAACGTATTAAAAAACAGAAACGTAGTATAAAAAAATCAGAAACGTTGAACAAAAGAAATATTCGAAACTTCTATTACTGATATTTTTTTGATGATAGAATTAGGGATGAACTTAGTGATGATTTATAAAAATTTATTTAATCCAAATGAAATTAAATATGAGAATGTATCTTTTATTAATGTAGTAAATGATATGCGGAAACTTTTAGCAAATGGTAAGATTATTAATTTACTTGGAAAAGTTATTAAAGATCAGGAAAATATAATTCAAAATTTTTACGTAACCTTCTATAATAAAAAATCATTTGAAACATGGTTTTCCAATCTGGAAGAGAAATCAGATGGAAGGAATGGATTTTTATAGGTGATATCAAATATGAAGATTTTGGAATGAAGTTAGTACAAAGATCACATAGAGGTGCAGGTATTAATATGAAGTATAGAATCAAAGAATATTTCGGCGAATATTGTTATATTCCTTCTGAAGATTTTTGTTTTATTAAGTGTTATAATGTTTGAGAGATGTTTGAAGTTTGTAAAATAAATCAAACTTATCGGATTACTTATGAAGTTAGAGATTTAGATGATGATAAAATCACTGGCAGATTTTATTAAAACGAATTACAAATAACTGATTTTTAATTTTTGGAACTAACGTTTTTCGGGAATTAAATTCCCTTATTCAACTCCCTTTTCAATTCTAACATAATATCAAGAAATGGTACTCCCTCCTGTAATTTAAATGAAACATAAAGACATAACTGACCGCAATAAGTAGTTCGTGGTTTTTGAATTTGAAATGTATTATAAATTCCATTTCCAAGTAATTCTTTGACTTCATTTGTTGGAGGCAATCCGTAAGAGTCGAAATAGTAATTGTCACCATTTTTATTTCTTTTCCCCGCAGACCAATGTACTCCTTTTTGATCTGACGTGTGAGGATTTGTTACAAAATTTACAGTTGGTTTATCTTTTAGCAGACGTAATTCGTCTCTCATCAATATGTGAAAATTCTTTATTCGCAATTGATTTGCGATCTTATTTAAATCGAAGTTTGTCGTAGTTTGTTTACCGTATTGTTTTAAGAGCTCGGTTATGCTAGACATTTTATAATAAAAAAGTTTCTTATAGGGACCCCTAGAAGTCAGGTGCAGGTATTAATATGGAGTATAGAATCAAAGAATATTTCGGCGAATATTGTTATATTCCTTCTGAAGATTTTTGTTTTATTAAGTGTTATAATGTTTTACGAGGTTTTAATGAGGAAGAAGGAGAAATGATGAAAGAAATGTTTAATAATTTTTTATATAAAGAGAAAGTCGCATCTAGAACAGGAGTAATGTCAAACTGCAAATTTTCTCAATTCAATAAATATTTTGGAGAATGTGTTCAATATTATAGTCCTTTGAATCGTCATTTAAATCCTAGAGGAATTGAAACGTTTCATAATTATGTTTATTACAATTATTTTCACGAAGGTTCAACAATTGGACACTATTGTTTAATTAATAAAACTCATAAATTCAAAGCTATTAGAGAAATTGAAAATAATTTCAAACCAATATATAAAACAGTTACTGATGAAAATCTAACAACGCGTCCATATAAAATCATAACAAAGAAAAAAATTGACTATAGTTCAACATATATTTGGGATCTCGAAACTTTTCTTGATCCTAACTGTTCAACAGCTCATCCTATTCCTTATGCTGTAAGAGCTATTAATTTTAATAAATTTGTATGTTACTTACCGAAACAAAGATTGAAAGAATTAGAAACACGTTTGTTAAGTGATATGATTAAAATTAAACGATCAAAAGATGAAGATGAAATTAAAAAACTTAAAAAACAAATTAATGAGTATAATAATTTAACTGAATTAGAATTTAATAAACTTCAAAATTATGTGAAAATATTTACGAGATATGAGGATGATGAATGTCCAATCGGGGGAAACCCAGAGGACGCATGTCCGATACATCAATTTTTTAAGACTCTTGGAAAATTTAATTATTCGAAAGTAACTTTAATAGCTCACAATTCATCAGGTTTTGATTCTTATTTTCCGATAAAAGCTAATTTTAAGTTATCTAAACCGCCTCTTATAACTTCAAGAGGAATATTAACTGCTTCATTACAAAATCCTTATACAACTGAATGTGTTAGTAGATATATTCAAAAATCTTTTAGATTTAAAAACAATAATAATAATAATATGAAAAAAATTCACCTCCAGGTAAATTGGCACTTCAAACTATTATAATGAAATGTAGTTATCAACATGTAAAAACAAGTCTTTCTAAATAGTGTGAGAATTTTAAAATTCCTACCAATGTGTGTAAATTAAATCATGAAATTGGAGACATAACACATGAAAATTATAAAGAAAAAGAAAATGAATAGAGATTATATTTAGTTAACGATATTCTTTCTTTAGCGTTTTGTATCGACAAATATAATAATGTTATGCGAGATTTAGTTTGTGAAGATATAACTATTAATTTAACATCCTCCGCCTTAACATTTAACGGTTGGATGAAAAGCGTACAAAATGACGATATAAGTATTCATTCTCATATAGATTTATGGGCTAGAAATTATATTAGAAAATCTGATAAAGGTGGAAGAGTTTCAGCAAATATATGAAAATACATGTCGCCATTTTGTAATATCTTGTTACCAATATTAAAACAGTATTCACCCGGAAGTAATTTAATAGATTTAATGAAACAGTATCGAGATTTAGGAGATAAAACTGAAATTTGTAAGAAAATTTCAAATCAACTACTTGAACAAAAAAAATGAATTTCTAATGGCTTTTGATGCAACATCTTTATATCCATCAGCTATGTATGATGAAAATTCAGAATACCCTAAATCTGAATCAGCTAGAAAATTTCGTCAAGAAGAAGAACGAGAAATAGTATCTTAATTTAATACTCAAACATTTAGACCTAAAACTGGAATATTTACAGTTGTGTTTCAATATCCCAATGATATGTTTTTTCAACCAGTTCCTATAAAAGATAAAGTTAGAAATCAAAGTAATAATTCTCATGTAAAAGTAATCAGGTTTAGAAATGGTATATGTTATGATGTGTTAACTTCTGTAGACATACAAGAAATTGTTAGATGTGGTGGGAAAATCTTACATATTACTGATGGTATAATTTATGAAAAAAATTATTAAGTTTCACCATTTCGAAATTATATAGAAAAACTTTTTAATTTGAGAAAAAAAATATAAAATAGAAGGAAACACTGTAAGCGATGAGTTAATGAAGTTATTGATGAATTCACTATATGGCAAAACTGTACAAAAAGATATAACCACTAAATATCATTTATGGAATGAGAATACATTGAGAAAAAATTTCACTCAAGAAGTAAAAGATTATGAAAAATTAAATGATGAACAATATTTAGCGAAAGTAGAAATGGAAGATGATGAATTTCTTAAAGCTAATATTGTAAAAGATGGGAAGACGTCATTCATGCCATCACACTTAGGTTCTTTTATTCTTTCTCACTCTAGAGAACCATGAATAACTTAAATTTAGAAATTGATGGTTTCAACGAAATATACATTCATTATACAGATTCAGTAACAACTGACACGCCTGTAATATTGAGAAATAGTAATTCAATATTTATTTCTAGAATAGATAGTATTGTAAACAATTATAAAATTAATCCGTTTGAAATTAATGGTGATATGAAAGAAATTTCATCAGTTGATAATTTAGAAATTTATACCCATAATGGATGGAGTAAAGTAAAAAAATTATTAGACATCTTACAAATAAAAGTATTTATCGAATAAGAACAAAAATGGGAATAGTAGATGTTACTTAAGATCATTCATTGTTAGATGAAAGAGGTAATGAAATAAAGCCACAAGAATTAAATAAAGGAACAAATTTACTACATAATAAATTATTTTTACACGACAATACAATCACATTGAAACAAATTGTAAGTGATATTTATGTTAATGATCCACCTAATTTAAGATGTAAGCAAGCATTTATAGAAGGGTTCTTTTTAAGAGATGGTTCTGCTGGAATCTATAATTATGAATCAGGAGTTAGATATTGTTGTACTTTAAATAAACAAAACCTTAACCTCTTAATTAAATTAAAAACATATATTAATGAAGTTTATAAAAATGATTGTAAAATATATAATACAATGGGATCATCTAGAGTATACAAACTTAATTTTCAAAATCCAAAACAATATGCCATATACTTTAGTGACAATTATTATAATCAGTTTAAAGAAAAACGTGTTCCTTGGTATGTTCTAAATGCTGAATATAATATTAGATATTGGTTCTTTGTTGGATTTTATGCAGCAGATGGGGACAAGAAATCTTTTTTTACAAGTAAATATGCAACTATTTGTTTTATACAGAAAAATAAAGAAACCTTTAGTGGTTTATACAATTTGGCATCGTCTCTAGGTATTAATTTGCTAGTAAGCGAAAGAAAAGATAAACCATTATGCTTTAGTGCGTGTCAAGTTAGAAATAATATTACCAAAGATGTCACCACTGTAAGATATTTAAATAATAAAAAACAATATGTTTATGACATTGAAACAGAAGATGGGGCATTTAATTGTGGTTTTCCATTAATTGTAAAAAACACTGATTCAATATACATTTCTAATGAACCCTTCAATAAATTAGATGCTGCTGGATATGTTGGGGGAGAATTGTGTCAAAGAAAAAATGATTATGGAAATGGTGGAATTATTTTTGCAATGTTTATTGCACCTAAAGTAAAATACTGTATTACTGTAGATGAACAAGGAAGACTTAGTGTGAAAAGAAAACATTTAAAGGATATTCACAAAATAAAGTAAAAGTAGAAGATTTTCTAAAATTATATTCGGGTAAAACATTATCGACTACAGTTCATAAACCATGGAAAAGATCTTTGGAAACTGGAATTAGTATTCCTGATAAAAATAATGATACTGAAGAAAAAAAATTTCCGGTCAAATAAATATTCTTAAACGTCAAGCACCTGATGAAAATGAAATTACACTAGACGAAATGACTTGCTTAATCTTACTAAGGAAATCTTACAAGTTCTGACCAGAAAGTACCAGTCGTGGTAAGTCTTATTAGCAAATCTGATCAGATCTGATAAGATCTTGTCTGTGATTTTTAAAAAATCTTTTGAGTAGAAAAAAGTCTTATATTTTGCGTTTGTCTACATATATCCAGTGCACCAATGCTCCAGCAAGATCATTCAACAAGTAAAACCATTGATATCGTCTGATCTTCGCATTGTAATCGGACCTCAAGTTTTAAATTTCAGTTCACTTTCTTTAACTTCAATTATCAGCTGAAGATCTGAAAAGATGATATTTTGCAAAATATAAGACTTAGTAAGTCTGGTACTTTCTGGTCAGGAAATGTAAGATCTTAAATGAAATAAGTTCTGATCAGACCTTGCAAGAATCTGATCAGACTTAATAAGACTTAGCAAGTCATTTCGTCTAGTGTATGTTACCTCATAACGGAGAAGATATTCAAGCTGAAATATTTCAAACAATCGTCAGTGAGAGTAATTTGAGGGAATAATAATTTTTTTATTACATCTTAAAACTTCATTACATATGAGAATTTTTTTACATCTAAAAATTTATATCTAAAAAATCTATTTATAAAATTTATATCTAAAACTTATATCTAAAAAATTTATATCTAAAATTTATATCTACAAATATAATTAATTAATTGTAGGACTCACACCGTCTATTATTGGTTTTTATCTTCAATTGTTTGTTTTGCTTCAGCTTATGAAGATTTGGCATCAGATATTATTGGTGTTGCTTTATTTTCAAGGCATTTCTTCCATCATCAATTCCTGATTTTAAACATTTTAATGTATCATTATTTGTTAATCTGTTAGGTATTGCTATTCCAAATGTTGTAATTGTTGAATATTTGTGATAGATTGAATTTCTTGATCAGGTTGAATATTTGTCATAGGTTGCATATTTTGTTGAGATTGTTTTATAAGTTGACAACATGGTGTATATTTCATATGTGAATATAAGAACGCTTGATTTGTAAAACGCATATTACAAACTTGACAAATTTGAGTCATTTCCATTTTTTATTTTTGTGAGAAAAATTTATTTTCATGAGAAAATAATTTCTATCTTTATTTCCATGACATATCTTTTATTTTTAAAAAATGATGTTACCAAATGTTGGTAGAGGTGCATATATCCCGAATAATCGTGAATCAGAAATAGAAATAGAAAATTATATCATGATTACTGGAGACGTTTTATCTGGTCCATTGCATCTTCCTATTCTTCCGCAACAAAATACAGAGTTAACAAATAGACAATATGTTGATACACAAGTCAATGACTTGAAAGAAAAATATATAAATGATTTTTTGGTTCCACTGATGAATGAATTAAAGTTGCTTAAACTTAATGACAAATCATTAAACGAAAAATTATTAAAACTTGATAAAAAGGATAGAGAGCTAGAAGCAGATACAGCAAAACTTTTTAAAAAGATTTCTGAACAATCAAAAATTTTAATATTACTTTCTATGAAGTTAAAATCTGCAGTCATTAAAAATAAACATCAGATAAAATTATTGAAAGAACAATTAGAAGATGAAATAGAAAAATTTCCTGAAAGAATTAAAAAAGTTTAAAGCAGGTACAAACTACATTCCAAAAAAGTGTTGATGAATTAAGTTCTAAAATTACTCATCAAATGAAAAAGATGAATAGAATAATACATGTAAACTCACTTAATCAAAAAGTTGATAAAATGAAAGCTCTTAAAATCAATTTATAAAATGAATCAAAGAAAAATTATAAAGGAAATAAAGAACAGTTAGATGCTGTTAAAAATGAGTTGCATGTTCTTAAAGTTCAATTGAATGCTCTTAAAACGGTGTTGAAGATTAACCAGGAGAAAATGCAAGTTAATAGAAAAGAAATTAAAGTACATCACACGCTGCTTGACACAATAGATAAAGTGCAAAAGCAAATTAATAAAGTTATCACGCGGTTGTTGTCCATTCACACACGTAAATCTTAACGTAAATATTTTTCCCAAAAGACAAATTTAATCCTAAAAAATGCCTATAATTTATTTAATCCTATAAAATGCCTAACATTTTGCTTCCAATCAAAAAATAGCACATGAACCATCTATGAAATCTGTTTATCATTATAACAATGAAGAGACTATTCAAAAAGAAGAAGATAGTGTAAACAGCGGAGCTGGTGTAAACCGCGGAGCTGGAATATTTTCTGGTATCGGAAGTATCGTTAACTTAATTAAAAATAATAAAGATTTGATTACATCTGCTGCAAAAGGAGCAGCTGCTATAGGTAGTACAGCCAGTGCAATATCAAATGCTGTTAAGTCTGAAAACGAATTAAAACAACTAGAAACTATTCGTAAACTTAAGAATGATTCTGAAGAACTAAAAAAATTAAAAAAACTTTCAGAGGAAACAAAAAACAAAAATGCTAACATAGCTGCAATAGGTGAAACCTTGAGGAATGGTACTCTGTCTGATAGTAAACACGAGAAGAAATCAATTGAAGAAATAAGAGGTAATGGTTTAGCAAAATTCTAAAATATATTCGAAAAGGAAACCTAAGAAAATTTCTTTCTGTGTGTGAGAAAAACAAAAAGTCAAATGATTTTTTATATAAATGTCTTCTCTTATCGAAAATAAATTTAGACTAGACGATCCTCCGTTGGTCAGTTACAATAAAAAAAAATGACTATATAAGAATTGCTATGAATCCCGGATCTTCTAGTAGAGTAAATACTGGAGGAGATTTAATCTTTGAAGTTGATAATCAACAAAGTTATTTATATTTACCTGATTCCTTTTTACACTGTGAATATTCTTTATATAGTGATGCCAATTTTACAACACCATTACCAGATACCGATAATATTGCATTAGAGAATAATTTCTTTCCAAGATTATTTACACAAATGCGTTTAGATGTTGCAACTCAAAATATAGAAACAATAAGTGATTCTCCAGGTGTAATTGATACAATGCTTAGATTTGTAACAATTGGTGAAAATAATAAAAAGCATGAAATCGAAGGTTGGTTTCCTGATACTAATGATGGTATAATTGTTGATGATTTAACTCACGCTGGAACAGATGCAGCGGGAATTGCGAAAGATGTAGAATATTATTGCAAATCATTTAAATAAAACAAACAATAGTGCATATAAGGAAAGACGTGAATTTAACAAGAAAAGTAAACAGACAGTAAATTGGTTATTGTCTCCATTATTCGGATACTTAGATTATGATAAAATATCATATCAATTAAAATTAATAATTCATCGTACAGCAAATAATGAATTAATCTTTTATGGTAAGACTGGAAAAAAAAGCATATTTAAAAATTGATAGACTTGAATGGTGGATAAGCATATTACTCCTAGTTTGGAGGTTGAAGCAGCTATTGCAAAAAGATTAAATACTAACAAACCAATTCCAGTAAATTTTCTAAAGCGAACTGCTAGTTCTGTAACGCTTTCCGAACAAAGATTTAACTGGCATTTTACTAGAACTTCGAATACCCCAAGATGTTTATTACTAACATTTCAAAGAAATAATTCTCCAAGTTTTGATAAGAACAACAATCTTTTTCATTTTAATACAATTCGAAGTTTACAAGTTGCTTTAAATCAAACCCGATATCCAATTGATCCATTAAGATTCGATGATACCAATAATCAATTTATGGAAGGATATGATGCTTATCGAAATCTTTGTATAGAATTTGGAGTTGAACCACAATTAACTCCTGGAGATTGGAGACATTTATATCCTGTTTTCTGTTTCGATTTAAGTGCACAATCTGAAGATATTATCAAGACTGGTTGTGATGTAACAATTAATATTGAAAAGAAAGATTCCACAACTTCATTGATGGCTTATGGTTTATTGCTAGAAGATGTAAAATATTCTATTGAAATTCTTCATGGAAAGATGGCTAGGATCGGCTAAAGCTTCTGAACAAAGTTCTATAGGTTAGTACCCTGAGGACCTTTGGTCCGATCGGCTAAAGCCTCTGAACAAAGTTCTATAGGTTAGTAACCTGAGGACCTTTGGTCCGATCGGCTAAAGCCTCTGAACAAAGTTCTATAGGTTAATTCAAATTTTTTTTGCTAAATTAAAATTTGTTCTTAACTTAAAATTCTTTCATAACTAGAATAGATTAAAGTTTTTCCTAACTTAAAATTTTTTTATTAAAAATGTCGCAAGCGAAAAGTAATGATAATAAAACAGTTGAATTAAAATCACGTAACATTGTTGAGAAAAATACACCTAAAACTACTACGATTAGCAAAAAGAAATATTACATAAGTAAACCAATGATAGAGAATATTAAATTACAAGAAGAAAAGAATGGTGGAATTCTCCCATTAATTCCACTAATAATAGGTGGCATAGCAGCAGCAGGAAGTGTTGCAAGTGGGACAGCTGGTATTGTCCAAGCAGTAAATAAAAATAAATCAGAGAAGGCAGCATTAGAAGAACAAAAACGTCATAATAGAGAGTTAGAGAAAGTTGCTAGAGGGCGAGGAATAGTAGATAATTTTATTAGTAAATTAAATTTAGTTGTTGAAGGAAAACGAGTTCTCAAAAACATTCTACATAATGTTGATGATTTAATAGAAATTAAAGAAACTAAAGATGGTTATGGAATATATCTAAGTCCTAGTATGATTAGGTAAAACATTTATTTTATTTTATCTTTAAAAATGTGTTCTACAAGTTCTACAAATTCCGAAAATTTAATGAAATTAAAAATTTCTAATTTAGATTTATTGAATTATCTCTTAAAAGTGCATAAAACCTCAAATTGTCAGCGTTACGAAGGTAACGATATACAAAAAACATTAGAAAACTTTCCTGGATTAATTTGGAGTAAATATTCAGAAAAAAACATCTTCCTGGTCATTCATATACCGGTCCAGGAACTCGATTAGATATAAGACTAGATGAGAATAATAATCCAAAACCAGGTGAAGAACCAATAAACAGAGTAGATTCAGCTTATAGACACGATCTAGCATACAGAGGACATGATGATATAGCTTCTAGACATGTAGCTGATAGGAAAATGATAGAAGAATTAGATAGTATTCAAAATCCTGCATTTAGAGAAAAAATTGAAAGAATGTTTGTTAAGAAAGCTTTACAAGCTAAAATATTGTTCGGTCAGGGTTTAGACAAAACTCATAACTCTGAAACCTACTCGTCTGAAATTCATAAAGAATATAGAAAGCCGAAACATCTATTGAAAGTAAAAGTATTTAATAAAGATGATATTTGGAGTGCTGATCTAATCAATATGCCGAATGAAAGAGGGTTTAAGTACGCATTGACCGTTATAGATTTATATACACGATACGCTTGGGTGAAGGCTTTAAAAAACAAAAGTGGTCTGTCAGCTAAATATGCGTTTGAAGAAATCTTTAAAGAAAGTAATAGAAAACCAAAAAATTGTTTGTTGATAAAGGATCTGATTTTTATGACAGAAATGTTAAGCCATTATTTGAAACTGTTTATTCCACAGAAAATGCTGATAAAGCTGTAGTAATAGAGAGGTTCAATAGAACTTTAAAAAGTAAAATATACAAGAAATTTACTGAGCAAGGTAATCAGAAATGGTTGAAGATATTACCAGGAATTGTAGATCAGTGCATTAATAAAGTTCATTCAAGTATTGAAGAAACTCCAAAGAATGCTTCTGACGATCCTGATTTGATACGAAAGAAAATATTCGAAAATAATTATTCGAATGAGGGTAATCCGAATTTACAGAAACGCAAGCCGAAATTTAAAATTGGAGATAGGGTACGAATATTTAAGTATAAGAATAAATTTGAAAAAGGCTTTGTTGGTTATTGGACTAAAGAGATGTTTGAAGTTTGTAAAATAAATCAAACTTATCGGATTACTTATGAAATTAGAGATTTAGATGATGATAAAATCACTGGCAGATTTTACGCTGGTATGAAAACGAATTACAAATAACTGATTTTTAATTTTTGGAACTAACGTTTTTCGGGAATTAAATTCCCTTATTCAACTCCCTTTTCAATTCTAACATAATATCAAGAAATGGTACTCCCTCCTGTAATTTAAATGAAACATAAAGACATAACTGACCGCAATAAGTAGTTCGTGGTTTTTGAATTTGAAATGTATTATAAATTCCATTTCCAAGTAATTCTTTGACTTCATTTGTTGGAGGCAATCCGTAAGAGTCGAAATAGTAATTGTCACCATTTTTATTTCTTTTTCCCGCAGACCAATGTACTCCTTTTTGATCTGACGTGTGAAGATTTGTTACAAAATTTACAGTTGGTTTATCTTTTAGCAGACGTAATTCGTCTCTCATCAATATGCGAAAATTCTTTATTCGCAATTGATTTGCGATCTTATTTAAATCGAAGTTTGTCGTGGTTTGTTTACCGTATTGTTTTAAGAACTCGGTTATGCTAGACATTTTATAATAAAAAAAGTTCCTTATAGGGACCCCTAGAAGTCAGAAAGGGAGGGAGAGTTAAAGCTGTCTGATAATGATGACTTTCCTTACTACTTATTCGATTTGAAATGAATATATTATAATTATTCTAATCTACATTGTTTAACAGATTTCCATTTACTTCATGAACTTCTTTCGTTGATATAAGTGATTGTTTAAAATTGCTATAACAAATATCTTGCATATCGGCGTTATAAATTTAGAAGAGGAATTGCTTTTATTGTCACCGCACTCTTATGTGTTGTCAATCGATGAGTTCACAATAGGATGTATTTTAATCAATACAGCGGAGAGAGGAAACGTTAAATGAATTTTGTGAATGCATATGAGTTTTATAAATCTATTTGCAAAACAAACTTTGAAAACTGATTCTGAAAATAATTTACGTAGGGGTAAATTGGACTGTCAAATTTTACCGACGCGTAAATTGAACTGTCAAAACATTGCCGATGCGTAAATGGAAATGACAAGAGATTCAGCGATAATTTTAGGGGAAGGCTGTTAGATGTTTTCCGTTGCTAGAACAATAAATGTCTCTCTCTCACTCCATTCATCAGCCAGTGTACGGGTTCATTGAATAATTTTGTGTTTGAGTTACAATGATCTTCTAGTTCACACAATTAGTACTATAAACAATGGTGAGAGTACAATAACGAAGAATGTCTAAGTAATAATTGCGTCTTCTAAGTTTTTTGTAATGCTCTAATCTTCTTTGTGTTTTTCTTTATTCATCTTTTCGATGTTCAATTCAGTTATTTTTAATTGAGATAACGAAGGATATATTCTCGAGGTTTCTTCCATTTTCGTCGTCGCCGTCCCCGTTGAGGTTTCTTCCACTTTTGTTTGATCCATTTTTTGATAAATATTTTGAATACAATCTTCTGGTATATTGAGACTACGTGAAATTCTTAGACTACCTAAATTTTCGACTACGTGAAATTTTCGACCACGTGATATTTTTTAGATTACGTGATATTTTGAGACAACTTAAATTTTCGATTACGTGAAATTTTCGATATTTTTCGACTGCCTAAATTTTCGAATTTGGAGACTGCCTAAATTTTTGAAATTTGGAGACTACCTACATTTTTGAAAATCTCGCAAGGTGGGACATCCGGTGCGAGCGGAGCGACGCGAAGCGACGCGCTGGATGTCATACCCTATACTAGTCGTATCTATCAAGACGATGCGGCACATGAATAGGAAGTCAATGAGAACGCCACTATATGGAAGGGTCACTGTCAAAGTGAAGAACGCGCCGAAGAAGTACCACAGCAAACGGGTCTTCATGCGAATGAAGCCGAACGAACGGAACCTCACAACCGCTCTTGAGTTCTCTGTAATTGACCTAGACACACCACGTCGCTATCCCTGTGCGCCTAAGAAGACCAGGGTTTGTGTGCAAGTTGACTTAAAGAAACTAGTTCCATTTCCGAATATCGATGACATTTAGTGTTATTCTCTTCCTTCTTTAATATTTAATTACATGTATCAACCTATTTGTTTTATTGTTTCACAAATTGGTCCTCTATTTAGGTATGAATGGGACATATGGAATAAATATCTATAATTGCTCATGCTCAATATAGGAATTCAGATTAACTTTCAAATAAAAATCAAATATGAAGACATCAACTTAAAATAAATAGGAACATATAACTTGTAAAGAAGCAGTTATGTTGCTACTTTTAAAATGCTTGTAGCAGTCCAGGATGATATCATACATGTGTCATGCAGGACACCATTAAAATGAGAATGAAAATAGCATTCGAATGATATAAGGTATGTACCTATTCGATGGGAAAATCCCAGTTGTATTCAACTGTATGCATGCAGACAAATTTTACATTCTAAAATTCACTAAGTTTTTAGCCCATTCTTTAAAGGTATGTAGCTCTCTAATTATATGTCATACATGTGTCATACAATACACCATTAGAATCAGAATGAAAAGAGCATTCGAATGATATATTGTATGTACCCATTTGATGACAAAATCCTAGTTGTATGCATCTGTATGCAACTCGAATAAATTCAAAGTTTTATTACAAAAATAACTAAGTTTACAAGTTTTCAAAGTTAAAGTTTCACAACTAAAAATGACCATAATATACAAACCTCTAAGAGAATCGAAAATTTCTTCGGGTACTCATAATGAGATGTAATTTTTTCCAGAATTTTCGCCTTCCGGCTTTGTCAATGGAACATGTAGAAATGCAAGCAATGTTCCATTTCTACATGGTCCATTGACAAAGCCGGAAGGCGAAAATTCTGGAAAAAATTACATCTCATTATGAGTACCCGAAGAAATTTTCGATTCTCTCAACGGTCTGTCCGGGTACGTGGAGAACCACATCATGCATTCGTACAAACCTCTACACTTGACCTTAGACCTGACGTTGACCTTCATGCACTTCATACACGGCGGGGGGGGCCTCAAAATTTCTCGGGCGCCATAGATATTCTTCTTGCTTCCCTTACCCTAACCCTAACCTTAACCCTAACCCTCGTCATTAAATTTGATTATTTAAATTTTGGCGCGAAATTTGAATTTTAGAATTTTGGCGCGAAATTTTAATTTTCGAATTTTGGCGCGCAATTTGAAATTTACAATTTCTTAGACAATTCAAGCATCTGATATCTTTAAATTCAAATGATTATATGTCTTTAAATAATAGCATTTCAAGCAATATATCATTCCATCATCTTATAATATTTTGAATTGACTCCAATGCTTGCATGTAGAAATCTTTCAACACATTTGATGGCACTTCCATTTCTAAGTTTAAAAATAAACCAGCTGTTTAATTTCTTATTTGAGTTATCAATTTTGTTTGACCTTACCAATTCCAGGATGTGATGTCACAAGGTCTTTGTTCATAGTTGCTTTGTCAATTTCATATACAAAGAAGTTGCACACAACCAATTTTCACTCATTTTCAAATAATTCAGTGTCCATGGCAGACGTCGTTCTTCGTTCCTCCGTTCTCCGATTCATACTACAATTCTGAAGTGAGTTTCATTACCATGTTGTGCTACTTTATAGGATATTCGGGAGTAGAAACATTATTAAGTTCTTATAACCAAATAGCTTTAAATATAGAGGCTTGGATTTTAGGATAGGAACACTTTATGTTTCATTATTAACCATGTTTATTTTAATTTTTCATCTTATATTAAGTCATTGAGCGAGAGACATGAATATATCAGTTTAAATGTAAGTGTATTTGAATCAAAAAGATTTTCACAGTTTGTTTATAAATAAAAGATGCCTAAATAAAGCCTTCATCCATTTTAAATATTCAGTCTGTCATCTGCTAACAGATGTATAAAATTCAAGCTTGTTTAATTAAACAAATTGAGGATTGGTTGAAATTTTCGAAATTTCACTTTCATTCCATTAAATTAATTTTGACCTTAAATAATTTCAAGACAGCTACCTGCAAATTTCAACTCTTTCTATGAGCAAACCGTTTTCGAATGAAAATTAAACTTTCGACTTTCGGTTTCAATTTCAACTTCAGATTTCAATTCTTTCAAAGATTTATTTAATATCAAGGTAGTACTTCATAAAGTTTTGTTGATGATATATAAATGAATTCTCATTTAATAAGAGATAAATTTATAATCAAATTATTTTTCCTCCATAGAGATGGTCCGACAAGAGAGTCTTGCACGACAGCGCCTAATTTTTCACTTCTGTGAAACATGTCAATTGCCCGTTCGTCATGCTAATAAGAGCGGTCACAAGAATTGCCTCTTCAAAAGTGACTGCACGTATCTGTACTGCCTAACTTGTAAGTCCTATAAACGGAGCAATAAAAAAGGCAAATACCGAAGCCTCTAAGGCATTCATTGAAAAGCACACGCCATGTGCTCGGCAAAATGGGAGGAAGGGCATCAACCTCACCTCAAAGGCTGAAAAGAGGAGGTTGGAGCGATTATTTCACAAGGAGAGGCCGATGGAAGGTGTCCTTTCACAGGTGGAGGAGCCTACGGAAATAAAGAAACCCGTCAAGTCCCGAGTCCCAAAGAAAGCCCCCAAGTCACGACAGTTCATCGATGACACTTTAAGTGATTTTGAGGTGAGTTCTGTCAATCCTACATATTACCTTCAAAGGATAGCTTCTTAAAACCGAATAAATTAACTATTAGTCCATTATGCATAAAAACATATATCGTTTAAACATTTCAGGATAATGATGAGATGGCTCCTCCTAAGAAGACCAAGGTCTTAATTCAAAAAAAGATTATCACTAAAAATGTGAGAATACATTTACTCCGTTTATTATTCTACCATGTAAAAAGTATTTCAACATGTCACAACATTTCAGAGTGAGTTGCCTCAACAGACTTCTGTCAGTTTCGAAGAGGAGAAAGCGGCTAAATGCTTGAGAAATGTAAGTATTAAAGTTATTCATTAGTTCTTTATGTGAAATTGAATATGAACTTTTTTCAGCTGTTTACAAGTGTGAACAGTATACACCCCGTTTGCCCAAAGATACCCCGTTTGCCTACACCGGAGAAGAAGTGCCTTACAAGTCCCGTAAGTGTCATTGTTTAGTTATTTGTCAATATTATTTCTCAATGCATGAAGTATTTCCAAGAACATGTATGCTTCTCAATGAGTTGCGAACATGTTATCTTATTTTTCGCTGCAGGTTGTGCGATCGCTGTCCCTCAAGAAACATCGAAATTTCCTATCGGCGCCAGCGACGAGTACGTCGGTGGAAGATAATGAGGAAATGCCTTATTCCATTCGGGAGTGATCATCAGATGACGATGAAACCTCGTCAGCGACTTCTTCTGATGAGGACGCTGAAACTTCGTCAGCGACTTCTTCCCCGACATCTTCTTCCGATGAGGATGATGATTCTGTTACAAATGTAAGTAGCAAAGTTGGTCAACTGCATGAGTACAGAATTTCTATTAAAATATGTTTCGAAACTCACTTTACTACTAATGTTTTTGTTTGTAATAGATTAATTTATCTTTTAGAATGACTCGTTGCCCCGTGAGAGAGACATTGGATCCGGTCAGAAGATCACAATCCAACCGGAGGTAAGAGAAATTCATTTTTGTATCTCATCAATGGTAAAATGCTAAATAGATGATAAACAATTGTTTCTTTCGATTACAGGACTCCGCGATGTGTGCATCTCAGGAGGAGGTGTCATTCAGCCACATCCGGGCTTCTCCGAGCTGGAGTGTGCGCCTTCCGTTATCACCGGTGATGACACTGGCACCGTCATCTCCACTGCGTCCCCTATCGTCCGCAGGTCCTTCCTCTTCGATCCCAGTCGCAGCTCCTTCCTCTCCGATCCCAGCCGCAGCTCCTTCCTCTCCGATCCCAGCCGCAGGTCCTTCCTCTCACGCTGCTGTGCCCGCACCTCCAGCTCCTCTCCCTGTTCGGCAGTACAATGTCGACCTCGACGCGACAGTAGAAGATGACATTGAGGTACAACTACGTCGTTGTCAAGAGCGCCTGAAGGAGGTTGAGGCCCGGGAGGTGAAGTTGAAGGAGGACAATAGAGGTTTGATTGAGTCTCTAAGAAATATTACTCAATCAAACCTCCTGTTGGCCTCCAAAGTAACCACCAGCCAACAGCATAATAAAGAAACGCTTGTTCACCTCGACTGTTCCCAAAATGGGATCAGAAAAGTGCGCCTTAAGAGGATGGACGATTTGGGTGGCTGTAGTGACAGCTGCAGTCACCTAAAACTCTACCATAGTGGTATTGTTAAATGTGTTAAACTGTAACTTTATTACTTTAACTTCTATTTTCTTCTATATTGAAAAAAAATTGTTGAAATTGTATGTGTTTTCTCTTTACATCAGATAGGAACATATCTATTGGCTAGTGATGACGCTGACGTCATCGGATGATAGATGTATATAAAGGCTTGTTAATTTATTATCCTCATCAATAGTCATGGTTGTCTGTACCAAGTGTGGAAAAGTATTTACTCTCATGGGCAATTTGCAACGTCATGAAAAACTTTGTAAGTTAGGAAAAACTTATCAATGTAGCAAGTGTCCATATTAGACGAATAGGATGGATAATCTTAAGAGACATAAACTTGTATGTAAAGATAAACCGAATGATAGTATAATAGAGACAAATTCAAATAATCAAAGTATATGCGCTTCCAAGCCAACAACCAGCGCTTCAACTAATAAACGAAGCTTTATGCAATACTGCTCTCGGTGTGGTAGGACGTATAACTCTATCAGTAGATTTCGTCAGCATATGAATGTGCATAATACAAGTACTGAGATGAATATGCATAATAACCATGGAACAATACGTCTTAGCGAAAGCGCACTCAATGGCCACGCCCACGTGTATGACATCACGCCAACAACGCCTACTTTGGACATAACATCATTCTTAGAAAGCATGCGTTCCGTGTTAGGAGATTTAGTGTCTGACTTACTAACAAGTTATCAACTGCGTGGTCGTCTAATTGCACAGATTCGGTATGTTCGTTCTAATCCTCAAGAAGAAGAAACTTTTCTCGCACACTTTACCTCATCATCCTCAAACTATATTTATGACTATGATTCTTGGTTTCAGGATCATCTAAATAGTCTAATAAATCATATTGAAGCCTTCACAAAGAAGGGTAGCAATTGGATTATAGATAATTTACAAAATATAGAGTTCAATGTAATAACAAGTCCAATAATGACAGGTGGACAATCATTTCCTCTACCAAAGAAATTGAAAAACTCCAGAGCTGTCATTAATGTCAATTCAAATGCAAGTGATTGTTTCATACTCGTATATGCAGTTTTATCGATATTACATTATAATGAAGTACCTTATTCAAGGAACGATATGAAGTCGTATAGTAAGTGGAAATCTGAGCTTAATATGGAAGGCATTTCCACACCAGTATCAATCAAAGACATTCCAAAATTTGAGAAAAATAATGATATTAAAATTAACATTCACTTTTATGAAAATGGACTCAAAGGTGTTCGTTATAATAGTAACTTTACTGGCAAGCAAACGGTAAATATCTTGTTAATTGTAAACAATGGAGCTGCACACTATTGTGGAATTCCAAAGCCGTCACGATTATATAGGGAAACGTTGAATAGGCACAAATACTTCTGCGAAAGATGCATTCAGTCATTCACATATAAGACAACACTAGAACGACATTACCAATTTTGCATTCGAAGAAAAGCACAAATAGAAAAATGCCGACAGATCTAAAAGTAGTAACAAGTAGCATGGAATACCAACTTAGTCCTCCTTTAGTAATTTATGCAGATATAGAGTGCTACATCGATAATAAAATACATAAACCTGCGGCAATTGGCGCTTATCATGTTTGGCACAATGCCCTTCAAACAAAATTTGAAAACAAGTATTTTCTCTTTGAGGGAGACAATTGCATCATTAATTTCTTACATCACTTGGAAAACGTAGCTCAAAATTTATATGACAACCAATGTGCAACCACTAGGCAGCCAATTACATTGACAGCAGATGAAAAAGTAAAACATGAGAATGCAGTCAGTTGTAACAAATGTAAATCTAAATTCACCGATGAAGTCGTGAAAGTTCGTGATCACGATCACATCACCGGACGATATAGGCAAACATTATGTAGAAAATGCAATCTCCGGTTGAGACTAAATAGACGGGAGCTCCCCATGTTTTTCCACAATTTCAAAAACTATGATAGCCACATAATTTGGTATAAAGCAAGTGGAAGAATGAAATCTTGGAAATTAGATGTTGCAGCAGCAACTGCTGAAAAGTATATAACTTTATCCGCCAGTGTTCCGGTAAATGAATACCGAGGGAAAACAGCATATTTTAAACTAAAATTCTTAGACTCATATCAATTTTTGAGTGCACCCTTGAGTGAATTAGCTAAGGGCTTGCAATCATATGAGCACGTGGAGACATTAAGGACAGAATTTCCACAATTGAGTGATGAAGTTCTATATCAGAAAGGAGTGTTCCCATATTCATACTTCAAAAACTTAAACACGTTGACGGAAGACTGTCTACCACCACAAGTAGAATTTTATAATGACCTTAGTCGTGAGCATTGTTCCGATAGTGAATATGAGCATGCTAACAAGCCATGGATTGAGTTTAATTGTAGCACATTTGGTGACTACATGCTACCATATTTAAATTGGATGTTTTATTATTGACAGACATATTTGAGGTTTTTAGAGCATTGAGTCAACGTGAGGATGAAGTCGACCCAGTACATTTTGTGAGTCTTCCACATCTTAGCTTTACCTCAGCATTAAATTTCTCTTCCAATGATCCTCCGCACTATATACAGGATGAAAACATGTACAATCTATTTGAACGAGGAATAAGAGGGGGCATGACTTTCACCAATATCCACAGAGCACGTGCGCGTATTGCCGAATTAGGAAATAATGCACATGAAAGTCGACACTTGGCCTACTTAGATGTTAATAACCTTAACGGTTCCTCACTTAGTAGGAATCTACCCTACTCAAATTTCAAATCGTTGAATGAAAACGAGATAGACCATTTCTTAAATGAACAAAATATTCAGAACATAGATGGTGATGGTGAAATCGGCTACGTTTTCGATTTAGATTTAGAATATCCCGCAGCCATTCATGATGACACTGCCGATTTCCCATTTGCTCCAGAAATGCAGATGATTGAGAACAGAATGATTTCAGAATATATGAAAAATCTATATGAAAAAATAAGACCAAAAACAAATAGGGAATGATAGGGAAAATTATATAGTCCACTACTCAATTTTGAAATTCTATTTGTCCATGGGCATGAGAATCAAGAGGATACATAGTGGCATAAAATTCGCACAAAAACCTTGGTTAAAAAGGTATATTCATATGAACTCTCAAAAGGGGGCTCAATCAAATACTGACTTCGAAAAGTCATTCTTTAAATTGAAAAATAATTCTTTATATGGTAAAACAATGGAAAATGTAAGGAGAAGAAAAAAATTCAAACTTGTCAACAGTGAGAAACAGCTGCTAAAGCTATCAAATCATCCTCTCTATGTTCAACATAGGATATTTGATGACGATCTGGTTGGTATGGAAATGTATAAACCTTCAATAGTTTTAAATAAATTGATTTATGTTGGTCAAGCAGTACTTGACTTTAGTAAGCTAGAAATGTATCAATTATATTACAATGATCTAAAAGGATGTCCACTAATAAATAGAACACGGCTTTGTGGAGGTGACACCGACAGTTTCTTTCTATGTTTATACAACTCATCATCTGTCCGTCTGGAGGATATACTGCTATACTTCGTTGAAAAGTTTGACTCCTCAAACTATGACAGTCATCACCGACTATACTCAAACACCAACAAAGCTAGATTAGGTTGTTTTAAGGATGAGTGTGCCGGAGAGTTGCTTGAGGAAATGATCCTACTAAAACCGAAAATGTATTTCATGAAATATCTAGACACTGTGAATCACAGCATCAAGCGCGTTAAAGGAATTCAGAGAGCAGCAGTAAAAATTGACACACAATGACTATATGAGTGTCTATTATAGTGAGAGCGATACAATTGAAGACATGACAATTATAAATTCAAAAAATCACATAGTTTGCACTAAATCATTTAGGAAACGAGGTCTGTCCCTTTTGGAGGATAAGCGCTGTTGGCTAGATAAAAATTTATCATTACCATATGGACACTACGGCCTAGGTCTTCCCCCACCGTCGAAGAGAAGGAGATGCCTTCCTGTCACAGGTGATGTAGAATAAGTCTAAATAAAAACAACACAATATTCCACTTGTAATAGATCTTGCGATTGCTGCATCTTCCGACATGTAGCAACACTTACTAATACATAAGTAGTCTTACTAAAATTGAAATTTCTACATCTTTCCGATATGTAGAAATGATTACTAATAAATAGGTAGTCCTAATGTGGATGGATATTTGAAGACTTTGTACTCAACATCATTCCGATATGTTGAGCTAATAAAATAACAAACGTTAGGCAAACATTAAACTTAAATTTGAAACATAGCTTTCGGAACATGCCTCATCACATTAGAACATGGAAACTTAGTGACGTTCAAAACATTCACATAACAAATTCTAAAAGAATACCATTTCGTCATTCAATAGCAAATAGTGTTCGAAAACATCGTGGCGTTTGCATTAGTATTGACTCATTGCCTTCACTGAAAGACTTTGCTGATCTCATTGGCAACCATATGACTTGGATCAAGATTCCTCTCGATGACAAGGTATGGATAAAGTGTGATTCATCAGTCAAACTATACGTCTGTTCACCAAAACGGGAAGATGTTGAATATCGATTTTTTCGTTTCAGTGACGTCACATGGGAAACCTTTACAAGGGAAATACTACCAAAGATAACGTTATTCATTAAAGATGGAGGACATCAAACGGTTGCAAGTGGTAAATCGGATGTTAAGTACAAAAGCAAACTCAAAACTCAATCTACAAGAGATCGAGAGGAATATACCCAACCGAAAACAATGGTTACTGATAAAACGCAAATTGAAGCCGACAACGAGCTTACATCTTGGAAGACCCTCAATGTTAACATGGAGGATTCAGAGGAACGATAAATCTCTCACTATCCTATTCTTTCCAAATGGAACAATCCAATGTATTGGAAGGGGCATGGAGGGTGATCTCTCATATCTACACTTTACTTTGGAACATTTACTTGGTGATTCATGATCTGATTTGAAAGTGAAGACAATGACCATGTTATGTGAATTGCACTATCACTATGACTTCCGTAAAGTTACATCATCACATAATCTAACTTATGAAGTGGAGTTATTTCCAGCAGCTCAATTGACTAACTGGCATCCATATCATGTTCATGTGTTCCATAATGGAAAGATTGTGATAACCGGCATTAAAGACATAAGTGATGTGCCTCCCATCATATGTGATTTGAAAAAATGTTTCATGAAAACCAAATTGTAGATTTTGTATATATGTGAATAGATAATGAAATGTGAACATGTTTTTGTTTTCCTTATAAACCCTTGTTTTGGAAAAAAGAGAGCAAGTTAATGATACAACATAAACCTTTATTTCAAAACTGCTTCGACATATTTAGTAAGAATTACATCATTTTTATCACAGTCTTTTGAAAATAGTTCTAAAGCACTTTTACAGTTATTTTTCAATGGTCTCTCGTTGACAAAATAGAGTACATAGCCACCGCACATTAGAGATGTATTACTTTGAAGTGGGAACGATGTCATTTTCTTAACAGTCCAGGAGAACCTGTTCATCCATAATGCGATATCATGTAAACGAGGTTGATTAAGAGAGTCAAAATATTCGGCCACTTTATAACGATTGACGTATACAGCAATCCAATGTTTTCCGGGAAGATTGTTGGTATCCGTATTGATGATAAGCGAACAAGGATAGAAAGGAATTGAATCAGGTAAATTATCTCTAGAAAAGACATTGAGAAATATTGTCTTGGAGTAGGGATGAGCTTTCCTCATTTTCCTCAAGATTTCTATGTTGCTTAAGTTACTCATCTCTGATAGCTGACAGTCACGTCTCTCATTCTTGTTATCTCAACTTTGCTATCATAGATAGCGTAAATGAGACAAGTAATTGTTTTCTTCAAAGGTGACTCAAATGTTACCTCCAGTCGTAGATTTCCAGGCTTTGTAACTCCTACGCTTTCACCACCTAGATCTGCATCTGCTGTGAGGTTGTATATAATGAAGAAGTAGCCATTCTTGTACATATCCATTGTAATTCCATTTGAATCATCTGTATTGAACATGTTGAGGGCGGTGAAAGTAGAACCATATTCACGTGCGAATTTACCATCTTTGAAATTAGGCTCATATGCTTTGCAAGATACAAATTTTCCATCCTGGTAGAGTGCTAGTTTGCTAACATTAAAGTGTTACAAATTGAATGGATTCTTTTCAAAAGCACCAATGAATGCCTCATTTTCCACAAATGTGATATACACTGCCTTTGGCATTGCAGTGGGAAAAAGATTTGGGTAGGCATGTGAGGATGATCCCGCACCAATTGTGAAGTTTGTCAACACACTGTGATTAACTGGATATATTGCATTGTTTTTCCTCAATCCTGTCGCATGCTCGTTGATGACTGACGGGTTCATTGTTACTCGCCTTACATTGAGCACGGCATTACTTATGTTGATTTGATAGTTTGTGGCTCCAAAAGCCATTAACGCGAACTCAGGATTTGCACGAATAAATTTTATTTGCATTTTAACCTGTGATAGCAGATATCTAGATTGACGAAGGAAATCAAGATAGACAGGTCCTTTCAAGTATAATTCCTTTGAATCCGCTGTTAAATCCATTCGTCTTTTTAACCCTGTATTTGAGACATCATCAAATTTCCCTTGCTGATCATCATGCCACCCAGAAACTTGCAAGTGTGACTGTTTAGCTTGCTTTTGAAATTGCGTCACTGTATGTATGTATGCTCTATATGGATATGCTCGATCCCCTCCTTCAATCTGTTTGTCATTCAATATTAGATACACATCTGAGAACAGACTGGCAATAGGAAGATTTGCCAATCCCACTTTATCCTTGGATGAATCAATGTTTGTACCATCAGTCTTCTTAATTTGTACACACAACTCTACATCAATGGATTGACAGTCAATATAATCTTGAGGATTGGCAGGTATATCAAACTGAATAGGCTGTTGGCTACCATCGATATTTGTTGTGGGGACTATGTCTACAATTGTTGAGGAGATGATGTCTGTCTGATGAGGCGGAGAATCGAAGAAACACAAGGCCCAATTGATACTCTGCATCGTATTAGCTCTACAAATATGTTGTCTTCCTTCGTTTTGACTTGTTTCTAGTCGCTGTGGAATTTCGTTTGCGCTTTCTTGTTTTACTCGACGTCTAGATTTAGAACGTGCTGCTCTAGTCGGCTTTTTACTTTTCCCGCGTCTTTGCTTAGTAACTCGACCGGATCAAACTTGTCTTGACTTCCTACGCTTCTTCCGAACTGTACGTCTCGTCTTTGTTGAATCATCTAATGCGTCTATGGCAGATTGCGGCGCGCGGATTTTCATAGATTTACCGATATCCTCACCTTGAAGCGCATCAGCTGCAACATTTGCACCAAAATCTAAAGCCCTGCTTCCAACACGCTTCATAATTGGTACGCCATACTTTTTGAGTGTTGGAAGAACCATACGTCTTAGTGCACCAAATATGCCTCCTCCAACTTGTCGTCTACCTCCAACAAACACGGGATAACCGCTCTAATATGATGGTCTACTGTAAATGCCTGTCATTATGACTATTGAATAACTATGGAAGTCACAATAGCGTAAAGCCTTATTCTCGTGACCTAATATGTAAGGTCAAAACAGTAACACCACCACAGAACGGTACTACTTCTCCTGCGTCATCATGAATTGATATGTCAATTCTATTGATGTAATTTCGACTGATTGGTAAATACATTGTGTTAAAAAATTCTCGATTGATTAGTTGCTTCCTTACGGATGAGAGAGGAAATGTACGCAGAAGTGGGGCCTCAATGTCGCCAACCCTTGTATATTCAATAATGTTACAATAGACGTATAAGTTACTTATATTACGTTCTAGTGATGGGCTGTATCGCCTATTGATGTGCCTTCATAAATAGTTGATTTTGAGAATCCCAATGTGGCCGTTAACACGCTATCCAGCTTGATAAGAGAGTTCTTCCCTACCTTTAGAATCATGCGTTTCTTATGTGGGTCATAAGAAAAGTGATATTCATATGCATCAAGGTAATCTACACCAAACTCATTTAACTTTGTACACAATCCAGATGGCGTTTTCAAGCTTTCAATGTTCAAATTAACTCTTTTTACAAGTTCACTGGAAGTAGACAAATCATCACCCAATATTTCTTCGCTGTATACGTGGATATCCCATGAAACATTTGTTGATGCTTTGAGTTTAGAAGAGGACAATTGAACCTTGAATGTATCATTTAATTCTGTCAACCAAGGTGCGCTTTCAAGGCCCTTAAACATCCCAATCATTTCAGATCCGAATTCAATAACAGCGGAATCAGACTTTTCCAATGGTGTCTTTTTAGTAAAAACAATAAATTCTGCCTCCGTTTCAACAGTAAATAAAGTTACTTTCTCTTTCTTATATTCACAAGTCATTAACGCTTCTGGCACTGATCCTTGAAACTTTCTTGCAAAGTCTTCAACACTTCTAATGACCTCAAATTGATTTTTTACTCGGATGCTCCTTTTTTGTAATGCATACAATGGCACAATTCTACATTGAAAGTCAGTGACTTTCCTCTCCGAATTCCACCCACGTCCATTGTACCAATACCTTGATGAGAAAGTTGTTCTGGAATACCCAAAAGTATGACTCAAATCCTTACCTAATACAAGAAGAACATGCTTCCCTTCCTTCATCAATTTTGTTGACCTCTTTATGACTGGTTTGTAGAATTTATTCAAAGTCAGCTTGAAGAGATCATTTATTCGTTCAAACATTCTACCCATTTCCTTTTCTGTATCTTGCAAGCTCATTGTGGGAACCTTAGAATCAAAAGTTGACGTTGCAAATGCCTTTTGAATTTTAATCATGTTTTGGACAGATGGTAAAGATGTTGAAAAAGGATGTAAAGTTAGATGATGAAAAGCCCATGTACCATGTAGACTATTGTGAAATATGCGAAAACAATCATCCTTCTCTCGTACTTCTTTATGTAATTCAAAGTAATTGTTTTTTTAGCAAACTGATATCGTTGTAATAAGTAATTTCAGTAAGAGCAACTTCATGGGGTCCATGCAGAGTAATTGGATTAGCGAATTCAACAGAGTATAGAGTTGGTTTGTTACTTGGGAATATCTTGGGGTTGCTATTGCTTGGAAGAATGATGTTGAAGTTAGTAGACATGTTAAACTCATATATGGAAGAAGTCACATGCTATATTAGCTTAAAAGTTACGAGTGTCTCCCACCTCCACATTTTGTAGATCCTGATGCGTTATCCAGCTATTGAATGAATCAGGATACCCTTTCCATCTAACTAGATGTTTCCTTTGATTGCCATGACCTTTCCTCCTAATTATTTTGTCAATCATATACACCTCTTCACTTCTGTCTACTACTTGCAATTCATAAGAGTAAAATTTTCCTTCAATGGGATTGCCATGGTAATCTATTAATTTACAGTATACATGGTGGGTCTAAATTTTGTATTTACTTCATCTACAAAAAACTCTTCTTCAGTCCCATTAAGTAGATACCCCTTCTCAAATGTAGACTTAACCTTTGAAATCCGAACTCTATCACCAACATTAATTTTCCTTTCATTGGAAATGTTTTCGCTTTATTATCATACAGTCGAAGCCATACATCCATCGCATTATCTGGGGTAGCATCAACTGGTTTCATCTTAATGATTCGATGGTAGCTTTCATTGTAATTCTTAACAAATTTCTGCAGCTCACCTACCCAAGCATGTGTATGTTTTGCAGTGAAATAGCGCCATATTTTTGTCTTCAGTGTGCGATTGAACCTCTCAACCATGGCAGCTTTATAAGCACTTTTGACACTAAACAATTCCACATGATGACTTTTAAGGAGACTTCGAACATGAGAGTTTTCGAATTCCTTCCCTTGATCGGTCTGTATTCTTTGCGGAACACGCCCCTCATCGAAAATGCTCTGAAAAGCCGCTTCAACTTCTGGTCCTCGTTTAGATTTCAGTGCACGTGCCCAAGCATAGCGAGATAAAATATCTATTACGGTTAAGATGTATTTATAGCCATCATTATACTGTGATATCTGTTGCATGTCAGCCAAGTCCGCTTGCCATTGACTATCTATATTGTTAACAACATCTTTTCTCGTTGGAAACCGCTTTCTTGCATTTTTGTGAAGAGCGTAAGTCCGTTGACTCCTTAACCACTTCTTGACTTTCTCTATTCCCACACCTGCTGCACGAGCTAGAACCTCCTGACGACTGAAACTTGCGGGGTGATTTAAGTCGTAATAAATCCTTCTGAGTTTCACTGCTGTACTCATCGTCTTTGTTCTGATTTGCACGCGTCTTACTCGCACAGCAACTGCTAACACAATTGATATCAACCTCTATGCCCTCTTCTCCTTTACCTTCGAGCGCAGATTTCAAACAACAGCAAAATTTTTGTAGCGACATGATATGAAGGAGGCAAGGCTTAATTCATATTTGCTTAATATTTACTATACTCCTTCCCAACACGCATTGAGCGCCTAGTAGCTCTTTTTGGTTGTAGATCATCGGGATCATGAAGCTCTCGCTTGACCGCCATCGTGGGTGTTTTACTTTTTGATCCATCTTGTAAGTGATCCTTATCCAACTCATTCACAGTCGGTCCTCCAATAATATTGTGAGGTACATTTTGATCAGATAAAATTTTCTGAAAATATGTCTACCCTTGTGGTGCACCTAGTTTTCGCCTTACATCTCTGACAGCATATTGTAGAAGGTCATCTATGTGACTATTTCTAATAACATCACCAGTTGTTTCATCTATTATCTCCCCTCTCTCATTGAACTTCACATGTGGATCAATGAAGTCAAATAATCGCTCAGCGCGCACATGATATGGTCGAGGTGTTGACAAGGTTATAAATCGTCGCAACTTGTCACGAATCTGTCGCCTCTCATCAATGTTTTCAGCTGCTAACTGCATTCGTCGATAGGGATCCTTAATCTTCTGAATTTCTATATCCTTTTGTGTTAGTTCCTTAAGTTGATTCGTAATAGGTTGATCTATATTTTTGACTTCCTGTGGACTTTGTAATGTAGTCAATTGTACATACTCCTTTTGAGGAATGACTACCATCTTTGAATACGACATGTTCGAAAATAATAAGGCAACAAAGTACATTGGTTAAAAGTAACTGTGAACCGAGGAAACTGTCATTGGTTCAGCGGAATTAGGTATGATATTTGTTCGAAATCGAAGTCGTTCCGGACATTCCTGGGTTAGATCAATAAATAGATAGCCATGTGGTTTCTTTGTTACATCTTCATATATTTTTGAAAGTACTTTAAGTTGTTGAGGTAATATCTGTCTACTGAGATGATGTATCTGACTGCTATCTCTTGGATTTTTAAATATTGCCAAATAATGTGTATTCAAACTTCTAGTTCTTTGCTCTTTCCCTCCATCGAAGATGTTTTCGGTGATGTAGATAATAAAAGCTTCCCTATGATGTGCAGTTTGAATGAACATTTCAGTTACATCCTTTGAAGATTTGCTTTCAAGTAATAGATCATCTAATGCTAGTAAGTCACCTGCTTTGATATCCTCAGTTGATGGCAACCCTTGCTTCACCTCATAACCATTCTGAGGAAGTGCAGAATATAGTTGTGGTTGAAATATTCCATAATACCATTTGACTCTCTTAATATCCTTGTTAAACATTTCATTTCTATATTGTAGCAATTGAGTAACAAATGTAGTTTTACCGGACTGACTTGGTCCAGCGACACACGTTGTGCGATCAGTGAATAGACGAAAATCTGTCATCTTATAATTCCATTAACATTAAACTCATCATCCTGCTAATTTTGCTTAGAGCAACAAAACAGACACATGTTCCAGATCACGTTTGTTTACATTCAGAATAGAAACTTTCAAGTTACATTCACAAATTAAAACATTTGTGTTTCCTCATCACAATTAGGTATATAGAAAGTTTTCAAGTCAGCATCTTGGCGCTTCAACTTTAAATTAACATTCCCATCTTTAGATTTTCGCCCTCGCTTTTTGCTCTCTTCCTTCCCATCACTTGAAGCAGTCTTATCAATGTTAATTAAGCATTTATCAATTGGTAGTGGTTCATAGACTAGTTGAAGAACCTTCATTTGTAAAGATGCGACTTTACCAGTCGAACCATGTGAGCCAATAAAGTCCGGTAACGTGCACTAAGCCCATATAGCGACCCCGTTTGAGATCCTCACATTCCATCGCGTTTGTAAAGAGATCGAATGCCTGAAAATGATCAGATAGTTTTAAAAACAGTGTATCGAATTCCGGCAATTCCTTGTAACCAACTCCTTCCTCTAATGCCTTTCTCCAATGAGTGGGAGCACTTTCAGGCAGCTCAACACATTCTTTCGCGAAAGAGTCAATAGTTTTAAGAATCACCTGTTGCCATTTTGGAAAAGTCACTCGCATTTGTCTCATATTGCTATACCCTGATGTAGACATGCCATTACTGTGGAAGAATGGAACTTGAAGATAAAAGCCATCATCACCATAATTCAAGGTTTGAAAGTAGAATGTATTTCCAATCCCTTGCACCTTTCGTGTCGGACGAAGCTTCAAGAGTTCTTGCTCAAAAGCGTCACCTTCCTCTCTGATTGTATACATTTTCTGAGTCATGTTTCAACAAGTACTAATTCGGAGCTTTCAACCAGCGCAAATGAATTGTCACTTGAAAGTGATAAAATATCATTGAGGCGTCTTCCTTATATACACCTATATATGACTCATCAATCAAAGTAATGACGTGTCACTTTATGATTCGTTAACGTTATATTAACATTGCAGCAGTTGCTGCAATCCTTCCAAACGGACTATTGATTACACCATTAATACTGTTTCCAATATCATTTAACATACTTAGAAACCCACCACCACCGCGCTGAATTAAGTTTCGCCTTTTCTTATCACTACTCCTTGGATTTGAAAACTTTTTATGCTATTCAAAGAGCCAGCATTCAACAGAGGCTTGTAAATAGGTAGACATTTATGTATTGCAAAAGCTAAATCGCGAATGAAATCATCACTTGAATTTTGAATCAATTTACACTTCTGCTTATTACCATATATCCTGTTTAACTTTCGCAACGCCTTTTTAAACTGACTTGAAGGTTTGAAGGACCGTTTCGATTGACGAGAAGATGCCTTCCGTTTTACAGACATTTTTATTCTAATATGGAAATAGATAATACAATTACAATTTTTGCTTAGTACTTACAACATTATGCACAAAAGTTTACAAGCATTCACATATCACGCAGAGTTGTTGCTGGTAATTATAAAATTACATAAAACACTTAACAAGCTGTAGAGGGAAACTGATACACACTCACATCGGCTAGAGTCTGATTTGTAGCAGTCATCAGCTGCTCAATGTCTTTCATTAGATGTTTTGAAATAGGACAGCACATACAGCAGGGCTTTAAATGGAAAGTCTTTAAAATATTGGCATAGTATGCCCGCAAACTGATCATCTCAGAATGTCCTTGAGCAGCTACATTGATGCTTACTGATGGCGGTCCACTGAACAAGTCCAGTTTACATTTCTCACCCTTCTCGTCAAAGTAGCTGGAGGTGATAATGTCATGGAGACATGTATTGTGTTTCCGTTGGATACTGCTGCAGCAACAGCGAGAGTATTCCGGTACAATCTCAGTTTGAGCTAGTGGGCGAAATACTTCATTGAGCCAAAATCTTGCAACTCGTGTAAGAGCGTTGTTCACGACTCTCATTAACATTCTCTGCACCACAACGTCCTCTCCGCAGCGGAAATACTTCACTATTTCCTCCATCAGATCCACCAAATCCGCTTTATAGCCAGTTATATTCACGGCAGAATAAAATATATTGCCGGTGAAGAGTTGACTTCGGTAAATTATTGAAATTGGAATGTTGGTAGTGAACGACGTGTTGATTGACATTGTTATCCTCAAATTATGCTTGAAATAGAACGGTACAATGTCCTCCTTATATAGAAAAGCCACACAAAGACACAATAGTGACCAATCACAGACGGGCATGATGACTCATCATGCACGATATACAGTGACTGTTGAAAATATTTCTTGATCACAAAGGGAGCAAGATGAAGTTTCAAAGGGTACATAACATGTAGAACACATAACGCTATGAGAACATGGTAAAAAGAGAAGGGATCGTTCCTGTTTAAAACATTTAATGCAGTTCTGTTCACATAATAATTTAAATGTCTCTTCTTCTAATTTCCTTCTGAAGTCACTTTTATTGGGAGAACTTTTTATTAAAACACTGTCAAATGTCTCCTTCTTTCCATATCGTTCCAATTTGATCCTCCTAATTTCACTATCATTGCAGTGTAGCATGGAGAAATCCTCTATCCACCTGTGATCCAAATTGTGATTCATAGCATGCTCATCTAGATCCATTGGTCGATCAACTAAATCACCAGCGTTGATATTTTCACTGAGATTTGTTACAGTTTCTATAACTTTGAACGAATATCCAAGGTCTCTTGCGACAACCCACGACGTTGGGATACTAGTCATCATTATGTATGTCATCAAACAACTATCTCATATTTATAGCATAGTTTGTCTACGTAAAAAGGAAAATCAATGTGACTGTCATCTTGATTACAATGGTTTCAATAGTCACAATAGTCCCAATTGAGCAAACCCATTCAAAATCAAACAACGGACGTCTATCGGTACGTACCCAAGTACTCAGAACCAAGTCGCACAAGTTCGATCATAGACGTTCCGAAACGCAATGTACTCAACCCAGTCTACCAAACACATGTACCCATCCAATAAGACAGAAGTCATACATGTTCCCATTCATAACACAGCTATTTTTGCATGTACCTATCCCATGTTCCTATTCATAACACTCGATCATGCATGTACCTAACTATAACACTGAATTTTACATGTACCTATCCCACTCGTAGTAGGGCACAGTTTTCACTACTTTCGAGTTTTTCTTTGTTTCATGCAGACTCTGTGAACCCGTCCGTCAGTGTGCCGGTGTCATCATGATCGCTGTATGACGTAGATACTGTACGATCGCTGTAGTACTAAAATTCTCACATTCTCGCATTATTACTATGTGCTTATAAAGTAGAGAAACACCTAAAAATTTGAATGGAATTATAGCATTGATTTTGATTGCTATTCCTCGCTGATTTGTGCATGAAATTCATAGTCTTCGCCTATAATAAGAATGAAGTTGTCTATGGAAGTCAATAAAACGTTATAAATCTAAAGCAGCTTCAGATTTATAAGGTTTTATTGACTGACATAGACAACTTCATTCCATCAAATTGGATCTCTCTGAAAAAGAGATCGAAGTGACATTGTTCATAGACATCTTTAACTAGCATCCTGCAAGTGCTTTCCATGCATTGTGATATGAAGCACTTGATTGAGTTTGTGATATTTGTCATTCTATTTTAGCATTTAACGATTACATCATGCAAAAATAGAAATATTCAGCTGCTTCGCAGCTTCAGATTTCTATATTATGCCATGAAAAATTACCAGGCATTCATAAGATTTATGTGCCTGTTAACATAGTTTAAAGAATATCTAATTGACCAAAGCATTGGTTTCTATATATCTAGAAAAGTTTTACTTCCACAATTTTCTGGTACCCGGGTAATTTTGGCAAGGACATGGGAAATCAATTTCATCTTTTTGGTAGTTGTGCTATTGTACACCTCGACACAATCTGATCGATGCCCGGTTATTTTTTTGGCTAATTGTCTATCACCTGCTGCTTCATCGGGTAGCACTTGTCCGACGTCCACTATGGTTGGTGAAATTCCCATCTTCTGCTGCTTCCATCAATGCTCGGATTATCATCGTGAGTGAGCTATGGCCCAAGGGAGAGTTGTTATACAATTTATTGGAAGAGAAATGGGCTGCAGGCTGCAAAAACAACGCTGACGTTGTGCAGAAACTTGGACGTTTTGAAATCAATTTTTGGTATAAATTTATGAGGCAGCGATCCGGTTTGTCAGCAGGCCAAACTTGCACAAGTTTAGGCTCTACATGGTGATGATTGAGACCGTGGTTATTGGTTTTAGAATAGAGCTCATCATATTCAAGGATTGCGGTATCATCAACAGTTTTCATCGAAACTGCACTTTGTTCTCCAACAGTCAAATTTCGCAGTTCTTGACCACCACGCAAGCCACAGTTAATAGATAGCAGAAACAGAACTGTACGATTAAGTTTTTTAGGATTGTCAGAGCCGAGATATCCTCTCATCCAAAGCTGTTCTTCTTGCTCGGTGGAAATCGTAAGACCTCGCTTGACTCTGCCGTTATTGCCGTCTTTTGCATCAGACTTCTTCATGGCTGAGTCTAACGCTTGGCGTGCCATCTCAAAGTCAGGGTCTGTAAACAGTTTCTAAATCTTTCCGCCTCATGGTTCAACCAGTAATTGATTCCAGCGTAAAGGCTTCTTAAAGAGTTACTCGGATACGATTGGAAATTCTTCTTCTTAACCTCGAAGAAAAAGTACTGCAGGGCTGTGTTCAAGGAGTCCTTAGTCAAATCAGCTAGTGTTGAGTGACTGTCAGAAGACAGAAACATGAGATCGCTAGAACCCGAAGTCAATATTTTTTGGTTTCGTTCTTCCAGCCATCCATCGAAAGTTTTCTTTGCCCATTTCGTGTGTCTTTTGGTTGTTTCAGTGATCTGGGCAGATACTTGTGCATTCAGTTGCTCACTTGATAATGGAATTGAGTGGCGGGATGTTGTTGTTGATATCATTTCAGTCTTGTCGGCAAAAATATCATTCAACAGATCATTATTGAAGTCTAAATCAGTCATAAGATCATTACAGTCTACGTCAGTCATAAGATAACAAATAATGAAGCATAGATCGTCAAGTATGCGTGCTGAAAAGAAACAGACGTTTGTATCAATTAAGGTAGGCCTTTGTCATCGTAGAGTCTTCAAATGTATTAGGGGAACACGGGGCATAGCGCCTCACCGGGGCAAAGAGGATCACCTGAATATTTCTTAAACTACTGAAGTCATCAAATATCTAACTCACTAGGACGTTTACATGGAAGTATCCCCTCATTCTGGTATAGTCGTTGAGCAGCGCTCACCTTCAGTTCTGTGTGAACTATACTTTTACTCAGTTTTTTCGAGCTCGTTATAAGAAATGGTAAGATTACAACGCATTTTTCTCAGCCTTAAAGGGGCACTGTACTTGTTTTGACATGTGAGCTCAAAACAGCCTTCAGTTATAGTTAGATCGAATGCGCTTGGTCGCGCGCACCGCATCTCCTCGTGGAAGGAGAAAGCAGCTATTGTATTCAGGTGATGACGTCATCGTCTCTTCGACAGTCGTAGTCGTGAAAAAGCGTCTTTCATACTGAGTGTGGACCTTGCTGAATGCGCCCCTCCTGGTCGTCTGTGGTTGATTTTTTTGCCTCCCAGTGTCTAAATCGAGTCCCAATCGTTACACGACCCTCTGACGGTAAGTTTGATGGTCTAAATGTTTTCAATTCAACATAAGAATAGATTAAGAACAACAATTAATTGTAATAAGAAAATCACAAAAACTGAGAGTTGATAAAATTATAAATCCTTTAGCTACACTGTAAATCGCTGGATACGAAAATTACATACAAACATATACCAAAATCACATACAATTTGAAACTAACATCTGATACGAGATTCTGGTATGTCTACAGAGATCTAGTATGTTTTTCATACCACATCTCTCTTACTTTAGTATGTGATTGGTATGTAGCGATGCGAACTATTCCATCTGTGATTGGCTGGTTTACACTGAAATACGAATTGTTGGTATGTTTTATATACGAGACCCGATGGAAATTCATCCTTATTCGTATGCCTCTGGTATCCATTTGGTATGTGCAGCTTTAAGTCACATAGCAAAAAAATGAGTGTATTACATACTACTGTCAAATAACTTTTTTCGGTAATACAAGTGGTGAATATTTTTTGTTTGATAGAGTGATATTTGAGTACATTAGATTTATTGTGAATTTCATGCTCCACGAATATGCGGTCGATGCTACTTGTCTGGCAACATTAACAGGACGTTTATTTAACTCTACTTTATGACCCAAGTTGATAAACATCATTTCACTTAAACGATATCTTTAGTGAAATCATGTTGACTTATATATCTCAAACATGACTATTTTTGCGTTCATGAATTATAATGTGTTTTTATTTCGGATTGATAATATGCTTGATTTCAAAATTACATAATGCATAATTGTTGATGGTTGAAATCTTATTGATTATTCATGAAATGCCTTAGACTCACGTGTATTAAAATCAAATTCAGTATTGAAAGAATGACTCTTGAATGTCATTATCTCACTACTTGTAGAACAGTAGTAACATTAGTGTGATCTTTATTGACAAAAGGCCTGAAATCAAGATACTTTGGAAATGATTTATGCTTTCTTTTAACATTGTGCTAGTATGGCTTTAGTATTTAAAGCATACCACATTTGAAATAACATACGAAAAGCATACAAATATATACCAAGAGAATACAGAAATATACCAAAATAATATTTTGGTATGCATCCTTCGTATGTGATTGGTATTGAGCGATTTACAGTGTACTCACGTCAATCCAGCAATGCACACATGACGATACTTCTCCATTCGATTGACTTGCTTTGAAATACATTCCGATCTTCAGTACATTTAGATGACTGAAGGTGGCCATTTAGGTGACTAGGTAGGCCATTTTCGGTCCAATGAAGAGCGACCAACATTGAAGTTGTGATCCATTATCGCCAACTGAATTCGCATATCAATGCTTTCTGAGAAATTTTGGCGTTTCGGAAGATATTTTAAGAGTTCGTTATGAAGTGATTCTAAAGCAGATGTATGTACAAAATGTCTGCAGGATCTTATGGCAGACAACAATTTCTTATCAAAAACAATTTTTTGTAAATTTGAATGAGCTGGAGATCCGACCGTGATCCAAGCCTTCTGTCGCGCCTCATCATCGGGCAGATTCGCGTGTTCGCAATGATCGTGAATGTTAGATAGATGCTCGGCTAGCGACTTCCATTTTGATTCAAGTAAATCAGGCCGATAATCACATGACTGCGCACAATACCAAAAGTGATTGATTATACTTTTACTCCATAGGGACAATAATTCGTAGTCTTTCTTTCTTGATGCTTGGCGAACTCACTTACGTATATTTTTGGCTAAATGCCACACATCAAATTCGTGAATTACGTTTCAGTATTGATGATCCTCTCGCAAAATTTTTGAGATGCTCGCATTTCGATCTGTACAAAATATCAAACTTTCCATCTGCGCTGTTAAATCTTTCAATTCTGTGAGCAAAGAATTTAGGCTTTTCAAAAACCTAATTGTCTCCATCGCAGGACTAGAACCGCCACTGTCTTCAACACTCACATGGTTATAATTGAGAATGAGATTAGTTTTGTAATCCATAATAGTGTAACAGCAATGATTAGCACATGATCCTGGCGAGTCGTACCTAAAAATGACATTTTTATAGCATTCTAATAGCAGTTATCATTTTAATGCTGAAAATAATAAATCATCTGAAAAAATGCAATGAATGACAAGATGTTATTAACACTATTATTATCTTCGTTGACAGCTAGCGACAACCGGGCTTCCTGTAACTTTCTTGCGGCAGATCTCACTTGATTTGGGTGGACAGTTGCAGGGCCGTAGCCAGGAATTTGGAAAGGGGGGGGGGCTAATTTTGGATATTTGATAAGGCATGTATTCTATTAAATACGCTTATTATAAATACAATTCAAGTACACCTGAGTAGTAAGTAAAACTCCACTTCTGGATAGCGCAAGATGGCCGCCGTCGCTGACGTCCCCCCCTCTGGACCGGCAGAGTGTCGTGGTCGGCCGCCGTGGTGCTTCGGGTCTGACGTCCCCCCCCTCTGGCCGACCGTCGTGTAGCGCGCGGTGATGTGGTGTCTAGGTTGGCGTGGTGTGCCGGCCAGGCTGGCGTGGTGTGCCGGCCAGGTTGGGAGGGTGGACTGTCGTAGCTCACCTGAAAAAATCCTAAGTGTCAGAGTGGCTTTGTATGGGTAAAATTTTGAAAATTTTCCAAAGTGTGGAATTTCGACCTGGGACCGTCACCAAAACATTTTTCATCAAATTTCTCTGAACGAGGGGGGGAGGGGGGGGTCAGTGAAATTTGATGAAAAATGTTTTGGTAAAGGTCCCAGGTCGAAATTCGGAAGTTTTAAATTTTTCAAAATTTTCACCACACTGGAGCTCTCACACTTAGGAATTTTTTCACTTGTGGCATGTTACATGGACATGTGCTGACGGACCAACTTTCCGTGGTCATATGAGAATGGTTTAGGTGTCATATGATAGAGAATGATGAGACGAATCGTTTGCAACAAACCGCATGTCGCTACGATGAATACTTTCGGAGATAGAGCCATTTTAAGTTTTCTTCCGAGCATATATAAACCCCCGACAACGTAAGTCTGATCACTTCATCGAAAGACGAGGTAAGCGACGGTCGTCGCTCTGAGCTCCCGATATCGGGTGTTTCAAAGGACTCTATCTTTTGAAGTAGGCAAGCTATCTTCTTACTTCAAAGTTTGTATGATAGAGTTTGATAGTGTCTTTACTACTGATAAAATTTTTTAAAAGTAGTATGAGTAGTAAAATGCGGATTTTTTAAAAATTCTTAATTTTCAGTTTTTTCAAAGTTTTAACATATAGACTAAGGTTTTCAAGTATCCTGAGTTCAAATCTGCTATCAGATTTGAAATTTGACTAAGTCTAAGGCAGCTTTGAGGGGTTAGATCCCAGCTACTGATCACTACCTTTGACTCGGCGTTCCTGTTACCACTTCGGGGCAGTGACAATGATGTCTTCAGCTGTAAAGAGCGGGTATCGGGGAAGATCTCTCACTTCCCTAGTGATCAGTACAAGGCCTTCGGGCTGTCGACGGGATCGAGTGCCACTCACTACACTCTTTAGGAATATGACTGTACTACATGATACCAAACTTATACAAATTTCATTATCTTACAGTTAACAATAAATCAGGCATGGCAAACGACAAGAATCGTAAATATCACATCAAAATGTGCTCATGTGGGCGAATTAATCGCAGTGCGGACGCCAAGGCGCATGTGAAGAAGGCGGGCACCGGCCACATGATTATCTTGAATAGGGTTGCGTGTGTGAAGTGCAGAGTGCTGAAGGGTGATGAGGATGAGGCGCGTTTTTACAGAGTGCATGCTGACTGTAGTGGTGGTTTAGTGACTGATTTGAGATTTACGCAGTTGATTGTGGAAGAGAGGGAGCGAATGTTGGCGATCGAGCGAGAGGGTAAGGCTGAGAATGTTGTTGAGAATGTTGTTGAGAATGATGAGTTGGCGAGAGCGGTTGCGTCGTTGGAGGGTGAGATTGAGCGAAAGAGAGTGCTTGAGAGTGATGATGAGGATGATGTGGATTTAGATAGGGAGCGTGTGAGGAAGCGTGTGAGGAAGTTGAGCTCTTCGTCGTCGGAGGTGTCAAACATCGTCATCACCGACCCCCCGAAGAGCTCATCTTCCCCAAAAGTGAAGAGTGGTGGGATTCGTGTGCAGTTGGCGAGGTGGTTGAAGGATGAAGAGAAGAGGCATGTTTCGCAGCAGATGGCGCATGATTTGTTGGTTAATAAGTATGAGAGTTTGAAGAAAGTGAAGGATGAAGTTGTGAAGGAGTTGGATGAGTTGAAAAAGAAGGAACTGAAGTCGAAGGAGGTAGCGGATGAAAATATTAGAATGAGGCGTAGTGTGACTGATTTGAAGAATAAGACGCGAGAGTTGGAAGAGAAGAATGATGAGTGTGAGAAGAGGGCGAGTGCTGCGGAGAGAAGAATGAGAGATGCAGAAGCGAAGTTTGAGGAGATGATGAAGGAGATGAGTGTGTTGAGAGCGAGGAATGTTGAGTTGGAGAGGACTGTGGCTCGGCGGGGTGATGAGAGGCAGGCGTATGAGAAGTTGGAGCGCATGAGGGATGAGTGGGAACGTGTGAATGAGGATCGTTTGTTTGAGTTTCACATCCCTATTCGGGATAATCATTTGGCCGGCGAAGTACTCGTAAACCAGAATTTAGACGAATCCATCCTATGCTATAACGGCCATCCGACAAAGAAATGTTTGCATGCCAGCCTACGAATGCGCGGTCACTTGCACAAATTTTCTATTCGGAAGCGCGCGAGACTGCCAAAGGATGGCTAACTTGGTAAGTGAAAAGTAAATAAGATAGTATATCCTATTCTAATACATATCATTTTCATTGCAGATCTTTGCCCGCCTTCACCACCCCATCACGTCACTCCCGAGAACGAACCATCGGCTCTCTTAAGGGCCACCTAGGGGCAAGACATGATAGAACCTCCACGCGGTTTGCCCTGGGCAGTCTTCGGACTGGCGAATACTATCATTAAGTTGAATCTGCTATCAGTCAACTTGAACGTTGCGTCGCGTTAGAGGGGTATATAAACCACTGCTTCTCATTTCATTTCATTTCAATCATGCAGACGCCGAACAGTCAAGTCAGCTCTCCTCGCGGACCGCAGTTAAGGCCGCGAAATTTATTTGAGGAGTTTGCCAGGCTAGAGGAGCAAGACAGAGTTTTTAATAATCTTGCTCGGATTGGCAATCCGATGACAGCAACTGCTGTCAATCCAACGGAATGGCGCTACATTCCACTTTTTAGTCACGTGCCAATTAGCGTGGAAGTCGACAGTGCTACCAAAGAGAGAGTCAAAGACTCTCTCAGCAGAATTGGTAGGGTGTAAGATGACGTTACTCCCGAGAATGAACCATCGGCTCTCTTAAGGGCCACCATGGGGCAAGACATGATAGAACCTCCTCGCGGTTTGCCCTGGGCAGTCTTCGGACTGGCGAATACTATCATTAAGTTGAATCTGCTATCAGTCAACTTGAACGTTGCAAATGAAGTTCGGTGTAATACTTCCTTTCGACGGGCGTTCCTGTAAAGGGCGGCGGTGAAACCCGTAGCTATGTATACCGCAAGGGACATTCGGCAATGGTCAATCTTGTTAAACCTCTCTGCGTCATGTTTGCAAGTGATTGCCTCTGTCTCAACGTAGTATGCATTCGCGCCAGGGCGACATTTAGCCAACTGTCGAAGGTTGCCTAAAACTTTCCATTGCATACGTTATGAGAACCATGAGTTCTACCTGTCTCTATCAATGAGACGAATTGATGAATGGAATGAAATGGGAGGACACTCACGCGCCACACGCAACATAACACACTTCTCTCTTCCGTAGTCTAACAAGCTCTTTACACATGGATCGCAGTCGATTGCTGTGCCTGTATCAGAAGTGTAAGCTATCTTAATTTTATTTAATACTATTTCATCTACCATCATCGTCCATATGAAATGTTTTAAGATTTACAAGTTAGACTAAGCGTGCTACTATTTCCAAATGAAGAAGTATACATGGTTAAATCATCCACTTAAGCCCATCCGTAGTCTAACAGGCTCTTTACACATGGATCGCAGTCGATTGCTATCCCTGTATCAGAAGTGTAAGCTATCTTAATTTATTTGACACTATTTCATCTACCATCATCGTCCATATGAAATGTTTTAAGATTTACAAGTTAGACTAAGCGTGCTACTATTTCCAAATGAAAAAGTATACATGGTTAAATCATCCACTTAAGCCCATCCGTAGTCTAACAGGCTCTTTACACATGGATCACAGTCGATTGCTATCCCTGTATCAGAAGTGTAAGCTATCTTAATTTTATTTGACACTATTTCATCTACCATCATCGTCCATATGAAATGTTTTAAGATTTACAAGTTAGACTAAGCGTGCTACTATTTCCAAATGAAAATGTATACATGGTTAAATCATCCACTGAAGCCCCATTCAAGTAAGTCAGTATGAAAGCAAAGATAATACGAAATAAAAATTTATTATGGCATGTATTTCAAAAGGTCTTCATCGTCAATATCGTCCCAGAGTCTGGCTTCACATAGATAACAAAAACAGTTCAGTTGCTTTAATCGTTCTTCCACTGCGAGCCTCACTTTGTCAATATACTCCCACTCCTCCATAGATCGTGGCTGGGAGTTAGGGGTGTACCACTCCCATAATTGGTGGAGGAATTTCGTGCTGGTGATCTCCATCACATCGTCAGTATCGTACTGGAGATACTTCCACCTCACGCCTGTTAAGTCGGGACACTCCTTCTCACATACACTCTGTTCGTTGTTCGCTGGTAATAACACCTTCTCTACCTTCGTTGGAGCGTTTGGTGTTGAGGATGGAGAAGAGAATTTTGTGTTTGGTGTTGTCGGAGGGCTTGTCATGTTGACAGTGAATAATAACTTTGAAATGTTTTCTAATTCTTAAGTATCAACAAGCAACCAATCAGAATGAACAGCCAATGAATGATGAATACGAAAGTATATATGTAAAGTGACATTCGTGTCATTTCACTCTGTCTTTGAGACGCATAAGTGAATTGTTGTCTAGCGAATTCTGTTATTATTTGAGGCGTACAAGTGAATTCCAAATTTGAGACGTATTATTAGAGTGAAGTCTCTATCTTGTTGAAGTATCAGGCTTAAACTTGATTTCGTTGAAATGGTAAGTTGAAAATTTCTTCACTCATCTCCCTCAAACGTGTGGCTAATAGCATCTTCCTCAATTTCAGGTATCAACTTCATCACCAACACCCTCCCTTCTCGAGGAAAGTTTAGAGTTGTTGAGTCAAGGTAGGTTGTAACAATACACTGAGACTTGAACAGAGATGAAAGAATGATTTCTCTTTCAGGTGATGTGAGTTCCAGCTCAGGACTCTCGCGACAAGGCGACGAGTGGGAATGTGCCGACTGCGGACATATGTTTACAAGGAAGCACAGTCTCCTTCGACACATCAAACAACGTGTGTGTCAACGCAAAGCGGCGTCAATCTCCGGAGGTGAAGTTGATTCTGACGATGACATCTCCTTTCCTTGCGATTTGTGCCCTCTTTCTTTTGATAGTCACTTTCAGCGATCTTCGCACAGACTTCAACACACGCATGCAAATGATCACTACACCAACGGTACCTCTACCATCTCCCTCATTAATGTTTCACATAATAATTTAGTACGCGACTACTGCATGGAGTCCAATACTCAAATAGTAGATTTTCCTGAGTGGCTCCTTCAAAATTCAAACATTATCGAAGCGCTCTTCAGCAATTTAGACAATTTTAGAATGAAGGCGCTCATCTACCTTAAACTAAATTATATTAAGATAGATTTTCAAACGGGTCAAGTGACGGAGAGAATACAGTTTCATGTTCCTTCCTCTTCGGCAACCGAAGTTGTAGACTGCGAGTCTTGGCTAAATTTTCACATTCAATGTTTAAAATCAAATGTAGATAAATTCAATCAACGCGACAGCGCTCTCATTTTTGATGGTGTGGACTCAACCATATTCAAAATTTCACTATTAGAAAGTCATGCAGCTCGAGGTACATTTAAACTACCAAAAACGTTGTATAATAAGAAAGCTGTCATCAATGTCGATTGTAAATCACAGTGTTTCAAATATGCAGTCCTATCCATCCTTCACTATAATGATATCAACGCGAATCGAAATCATACCTATAGCTATAGACAGTGGGAGGATGAACTAGACTTTGAAGGTTGTGATAGTAACAACATGAAAATCAAAGATGTAGAAACGTTCGAAAAACATAATAAGATTAAAATTGTCGTTCACGTGTGGGAGAAGGGGTTGAAGGGTGCCCGCTATAATTCACGTTCAACTTGTTATGAACGTGTAGTCAACCTCTTATTAGTAAAACAAGATGATAGCGAGGAATGGCACTACTGTGGTATTCCCAAAATCTCTCGCTTGTACACTCACTTGGGGCACTCTAAAAGAGGTGAACATTTTGTATGCGACCGCTGCATCCGCTCCTTTTGGAGTAAAGATAAATTTGAAACTCACTATGAATGGTGCAAGCGAGGTAAATTACAAATGGAACGCATGCCCAAAGATAAAATATTTTCACATAGGGATAATGGTGACGAATTAAGTCCCCTGCGTGTCATTTACGCAGACATAGAATGCTACATTGATGATATCATCCACAAGCCAGCAGCCATATCCTGCTATGAAGTATGGCATGACCACTTTAGGAATAGACAAAACAAAATGCATACTTGGCAAGGTGAAGATTGCATTTCAAAATTTCTAGAATTTGTCGATAAAGCTGCTAAATTTCAACAATCATATGATTCCCAATTGCAGCGTAAGTCACTACATATGTCAGATGAAGACAAACAAAAATTTGAAAGTTGCACATCCGGTCCTAAATGTCATAAAACGTTTGATGACGATAAAATTAAGAAAGTGTGTGATCATGATCACATCACTGGTAAATTTAGAAACGCACTCTGCTCCAAATGTAACTTTTCACTTAGGTTGAGACGTCGTACACTACCCGTCATTTTTCATAACTTTTAAGGGCTATGACAGTCATATGCTCATAAAAGGAGGGTTGAGCCAGATGAAATCGTGGCAGTTTAATGTAATAGCACAAACGAGAGAAAAATTCATGGCAATGACAGCAAAAGTACCAGTAGATAAAACTAAAGAAAATAAGACAGTCTTCTTCGAAATAAAATTTTTAGATTCATTCCAATTCATGTCAGCGTCACTAGCTTCTCTCGTTCGTAATCTCAAGTTTCTTCCCCATAGTCAAACTTTGAAGAAACACTATCCAAACTTAACGGATGAAATAATCACTCGCAAAGGAGTCTTTCCTTATGCGTATTTTAGCTCAATGTCTAAACTAAATGAAACAACCCTTCCTTCCATTGACAAATTCCAAAACGATTTGACGGGTGAAGATTGTCCAGTAGAAGATTATGAACATGCTCAAGAGGCATGGTTAAAATTTGAATGTAAAACGTTTGGCGATTATATGATCGCTTACTTAGAATTAGATGTCATTTTGCTGGCTGATGTCTTTCAGGAATTTCGACGAGTGGCATTAGAAGAAGACAAATTAGATCCTGTCCACTTTGTCAGTCTACCAGCCATGTCCTTTAAATCAGCCTTTAAAATGACTGGTCAGACCATTCATCTCTTACAAGACCCGGAGATGTATAATATATTTGAGCGCGGAATACGCGGTGGTCTCACATTTGTAAATAAACATCATATAAAATCTGAAACAGTAGGTGATGATCATATCCACCTAAAGTACTATGACCAAAATAATTTATATGGCAGTTCACTGTCTAAACCACTACCTCATTCCGAGTTTAGTTGGTTAAATCAAGGTGAGCTTGAGTATTACTCCAACCCTTCAAACATACTGAAGATTCCAGATGAAGGTGATTGGGGATATTATTTTGAAGTGGATTTGATTTATCCAAATAGCATTAAAAATAAAACTGCTGATTTCCCACTCGCACCTGAATCTGGTGAAGTGACTGAAGATATGTTTTCACCATTCATGTCACAATTTCATAATAACTTAACAGAGTGTGGACAGCCAAGGTACAAACCATTCCGCAAACTTTTACTCACCCAATATGATAAGAAAAATTATCTCGTACACTTCTGCATACTAAAATTCTATTTAGAAATGGGCATGCTTCTAAAGTCAGTTCACCGCATTATCAAATTTAGACAGAAAGCCTTCCTCAAACCCTACATAGATAGTAACAGTCAAAAACGTGCACTCGCCCAAAATAATTTTGAAAAGGATTTTTATAAATATAAGAATAACAGTCTTTTCGGAAAGACCATGGAGGATGTTAGAAAACGTATGAACTACAAACTAGTCGTTGATGAACAAAAATATCACAAATTGACCTCATCACCTCTTTTCATTGATAGAGACATCATCGATGAGGATCTTGTAGGTGTTAAAATGATAAAATCAGAAGTTGAGTTGTGCAAACCCATCTATATTGGGCAAGCCGTTTTAGATTATTCTAAGCTTGAAATGTATCAACTCTTCTACAAAATATTAAAACCATGCCCTCTCGTAAAAGAGGTTCGCTTGCTGGGTGGTGATACAGATAGTTTCTTTTTAGGAATTACCACTCAAAAAGATTTAAATTTTAATGAAGTAGGCAAGTCATTAGAAAAATATTTCGACACATCTAACTACAATCCCACTCATCCACTCTATTCCATACAGAATAAAGCCAAACTTGGTTGTTTTAAGGATGAAACAGCAGGAAAGGAAATAGATGAAATGATTCTCCTCCGTCCTAAAATGTATTCCATGAAATTAAAAGAATGTGCAGATAGTATTAAGCGTGCTAAAGGTATATCAAAATCCGTTGTTCATAAAATGAAACATCGCTCCTATAAGAAGGCCTATAAAAATAAAAATATAACGTTTTTCAATATGACAATCTTAAAATCTCAAGTTCATACTGTGAAAACGCACACGTTCAAGAAACGAGCACTTTCAGCATGGGAGGATAAGAGGTGTTGGATAGGACATAACACATCTCTTCCACATGGACATCCTGACACAAACATACCACCACCCAAAAGAATAAAACTCACGCTACCACATTCAGGAGATGTATTGACATAATCAACTTTAACTCAGTATTTTGATGTTGCTTTTTTGTAGATATACATGGTTGTTTTATGTATCGCATGAGATCGTTTCTACCTTGTGAATATATGCCTACAGTTAGCTCATTCCCCCTATATCTGTGAAAAGACTTTTTCATATACATATTTTTATTTCAATAAACATATCACAATGACTTCACTTTGTTTTCCGAAACACTAAAGTTACGAGGGATTTAGTATCTTTCACATGGATGCACTCTTGTAAACCATTGGTAATTTTGATAGCAATAGAGGGTATAGTTTGTTTGACGACGGGATGATAGAAAATAGATTCAAACATCTTCTCGACTATTCCATATGAAGCGTCTTTATCATGAATGATATCACGTAAAATGTATTCTTTTTTCTCACCAACAGAAATAGGTAGAATCAAATCACTTTGAATGTAAAGGTGCTGTTCATGTTTATCAAGTGTCATTGGTGTTTCTATACCAATCGTATGCGCAGCAGCAAACACTGTTTGTAGCATTGAAAAACCAAAGAGTTTTTTCAAATTTTTACTCAACTGACATTGAATGTCATCACCCAGTCTCAGAACAACGCGTTGATTTTCAATTGAAAGCGAAATGTGGTGTGTCTTTACATCATATTTACTTTTCATCACATGCTTCAACTTCTGTTGTATATAAGGATTTACTACATGAATGAAGCTTTCAACTGTATGATATAGACGCGGCATTATATTGATAGCAACTTTAGATTCTTCATAAGACTGGTAAATTTTCTTGATGCGATCGCCATAGATGTCCACCCACCATTCATCATTAACTGAATCAGCTTTAGTGTGATATTCATGAGAACCATACACCACACCGCTTCCAATAATAGGTGTATAATGTCTTACAAAATGACGCAAGGTTGGAGAGAAATAAACTGTAAGTTTGTCATTATATTTCTGAATAACCAACTTATTTTTGTTCGCCATAATTTTCTCTCCATACTTCTTACCCACAGTCTCATTCCATCGTTTTACTAACTCAATAAGTGATAAAGGTTGAACACCACGCTTTTTCAAAATGATGCGTTCTTCGCATTCTACAACATCTTCATCAAATATTTTAAATCTATAATGAAATTTGTTGATTCGATTTGAATAAACTTTTTTAACATTTGCAGTAGCAATTGACGTTAGATGTAGTCCATGACCAAAACCAAGATGTGGATAGAATTCATTATCCAACCTCAGCGTAAGACCTTTAGTAAAAGAATGAAAGCGGAGGAACTGTCTCCCACTCCAATGATAGATAGTAAATTCATAAGCTTTCTGTTTTTTATTCTTCATGATGGAAGTATTACCACTGTTGAATGCCTTAATAATTTTCTCATTCCCAAATGGTTCATAAGAATCTGATTTATCGGAATACATTCATAGTTCCACTTTCCATCTGATGTTAAATTGTATGGGAACTGAAATGCATTATTCATCGTTATTCCATCATGGGTGCGAGGAGTCAATATCATTTCTTCCAAATCATTCACATTCTGAATATTGCTATCGTAGCAAATACTAGAAACGCCAACCTCCCATTCACCTTCTAAATGCAGTGGCCGATTTAATTCTACTCGATAGTCTGATGGTTTATTTTTGGGAAATTTATTCATAGAAGCATTACTGGGCAAGTAGATTAGAAACGAGTCCTTATTTTCACTTTCCATATTATTCACATTGGAAAAATATATTAGCATACGTTTGCATTAACTCTTCATTCGGAAATGGAGTGTGATACTTGTCACAGCATCTTTATGAAAAGGAATCAACGCACCAGCATCGTCATAAATGGCAATATCAATTTGTGGGATGTAGTTTGATTTCAGCTTTGTATAATGCACTTTCTTGAAAGTATGCTCAGATAAAATACTGCAGCTTTTTGGCTGGTATGGTATCATTGCTAGCAATGGAGCTTCAACATCTCCCACACGTACATCTTCACCAATATTGGAATATATCTGAAAATAGTTAATACGACGCGATAGCGACATGTCTGCGCTAGCTTTGGTTACAGTACCACTTTTAAAGATATTTTGATCAAAACCCAAAATGTCCATTAGAGTTTTATCCATAATTAGTTCAATACCTTTTCCACTTATAGTGAGAGACAAAGTACCTTCTTTTTTAGAAAATGAAATATGTTGCTCATTAATCACTTCATTTAAATAATCTACAACCAATTTAACCGAAGTAATAATGCGAGGCATCAACACTCTTGTTTCATGTAAGATACCACCTAAAGGCTCTACACACTTTCTGTATAAAGATACGGTCCATTCTGTATCAAATTGATTTGACCTTTCACATGGTAAATGTTGCATATCAGATTTTCCATGAACAGCTGCAGAACGATGTCGTAAGAACTGATGAAAATCTTTTGAACAAACTAATACTAGATCATCATCATTTAATTTACTTATTGCAATATGATTAGATGATTTAATATAAGTCAATGTTGCCACTTGTTTGCCATCAACTCGAAGGAGATAATTAAATTTCTTCAATAATGTTTCAGGAGTCATGTTTGTCTTTCTTGGCTTAATCACAATCTTCTTCACCAACGTCTTCTCATTTCTTGGAATAAGATCTACATAATAAGCTTCCTCTCGATATATTAACTGTTTATGACCACTTATGTGGTAATTTACGTTAAAATTATCATAGCTTGTTAAGGCGCTAGCGAGGTAACCTAAATCATTTCTTAAACTTGGACTTAAACCAACAATCCAATCTTTCTCAACTACATGATGTACATAGTTATAATCATCATTGTGCGGAGTAAATTGGACAATATGTTTACTCGCTTTATTCAAGAAATCATATATAAACTTCTTACATGATAAGAGATCTTTCTTTGGCCACTGTGGAATGTATACTCGGCACCCCTTTTCACATTGATAAGCAGCTGTACGCCTCATATTAATAGTCATCACCTCATGATCAAAAGTATAGACACAGTTGCTATAAACAAGTTGAGTGACACCCACTTCCCAATTTCCATTTAGCTGTTGTGCATGATCAATGGGAGTAGAAAAGAGTGCGGCTCGATTACTAGTAAATCTCTTTGTAGCCGCATTGCTAAGCAAAATATGATAAAACGACATTTTTATATTGCTGATCTGCAACTTTGCATAACATCATGAAGACTTGGATTTTGGACTCTCTACAATATATCAGAGTTGATCGTGATGGAAACGTACATTTCAAAAATTCTCATGGTCATACATCAAGAGGAATTACATTAACATGGCGACAATTTGTCAACCTCAATGATATCATGAGGGATTTGGAATATTTTGAAACATTAAGATTCATCTCCTTGGGTGATCAAGTTTGGCTTCAACATTACAGAAATGAAATTCAAATCTACCATTCTCATTCCGCAAACTGTTTCTCATTTCGCAAATACAATTGGGAGAAGTATAGAAGATATATACATCGCTCCATCATGACATTTATTCGTCGTGAGTTCATCGCCCTACTATGCAAATCTTAATCAGACATGACTACCACACATCATGAGTTGGAAATTAGATTCCCTACAACGTATTGAAACGGATCATGATCGAAACGTCTATTTCAAAGATTCAACTGGAAATGTGAGAAGAGAGTTTGCTTTATCTTATCGTCATTTTCAATCTCTACATCATATCATGAAGGACTTGAAATACTTCTATATGAAAAGACATTCACGTATTGGAAATCGCATCTGGCTGCGCGTCAACAATCGGCGAATTCAACTCTATCATTCCCAACTTCATACTAACTTCACATTTCATCAAGGTAGTTGGGAAAAGTATAAAAGGAAGGTACATCGCTCAATTTACTCATTCTTTCATCATGAAGCGCCATCGCTACACCATCGTCAACATTCTCCGCCGCTTCAGACTCTACACCAAAATCGATCTCACAACATTACACCAACAGCTTCCAAACAGCAAGTATTACCCGGGCCGTCCTCAAATGTTAGTGGTGAAGATGAACAATTCACGGAATCTTCAACTCTTCCCAAATGGGACTGTACAGATTCTCGGCGCCCTTTCTCATTCATCGGCGCAGTCAATGCGCTTAGAGCTACAAAGACTACTACGTCGGATATGGAAGAGGGAGAGGTGTGTGATGTCGAATCTGACTGTGGACAATATGGTGATCTCTACTCAATTGAGTGACAGTCTATCATTTTTGAAGATTCGTACCAGCAGTTACAATTTGTGTTATGAACCCGAACTTTTTCCTGCAGCTCTCATTAGTTGTTGGTTACCTGTGCATGTGGCAATCTTTCATAATAGTAAAGTGATCATTACTGGACTAAAATCTCATGTACAAGCAAATGTGATCCTAGACTATCTCATTGAGTATGTACGTACCCAGCGGATTGTAAAATAAAAAACAATTTTTCCAACATGATGTTTTTATTTCAAATCATGATAGAACTTACAAATCATTTTTTCATTAGAGGATGGATTACATGAAAAGTTTTGAATAATAGATGCAAATCGAGATACATGTAAACGTTTTAAGATGAAGTACAGTACAAAAGCACCACACGTTGATGAAAGTGGATGTTGTAGTATGCGTTCATTTCGCTGATATTGGCGCGTATGTTTTCTCAACCACTGCTGTGTTGGTATATTTGGAGGTTGAGCAAGAGAGTCAAATAGTTCACCACGTCGGTCTTCTCCAATAAAGATCGCTTTCCAATGCTCACCGCCTAAATTCTGCGAATGAGTGTTTAGCACAATAAAGATGGGATAGTGATTTACTGCAGGTGGTAAGGTATCGAGTGAATAGACATTATCGAAAGCTTTCAACGTCGCTTCGTCTGCATTACGCTGCACTTTAGTCTTAATATCGTCAGCAGTCAACCAACTCATTAACGATTATACTGAAGAATCACGTCACGATACTTTGTAATTTCAATGTTTGAATCGAAGACTGCATAAATTAATACATTGATCGTCTCAGGTAGTGTTCTTTTGAACGTCAAATCCAAACGAATATTATGAGGCACGTTCGCTTGACGATAGGGTGCACTAATATCGCTGTCAGCAGTCAAATCAAATGCATAAATAGTATATCCACTCTTAAACTCTTTCATAGTCAGTCCGTTGGTGTCATCCGTATTGTAAAAGCCAAAGACATCCATAAAATCAACATAACTGCGCATAAATTGATCCGCAGCAAAATCTGGTTTGTAGGGTGGACCAGGATGACTCACACCATTTACACGTAAAGCAATTTCACTTAACTGATTGTGTTTAAAATTGAAAGGATTCTTCTTTATATTACCATTAAATGCGTCATTTTCAACCATTGCCACCATGAGGAGCTTCGGTGCTTCCGATGGAAAGAGGCCATTTTTCATGAAACTCTTTTGATCTTTAGGAATTGTAAAGGTGAGAAGCTTTGTATGCTGAACGGGGTAAATGGCATTTTGGCGGTTAAGACCTTCAGCATGTCCTCTAATGACACTTGGATTCGGTACTACTCGACGAATGTAAAGTGCAATATCTTCCACATGAATTCTAAAATTGTCAACTTTAGCAAATGCATTTAGCGCAAATTCAGGCTTATTCAATGTCAGCTTGAGTCGCATGCTGGTATTACAGAGTAAAAACTTTGACTGTCTAAAGAAGTCTAAATTCAGCGGACCATATAGCTGACATACTCTACTATCTTTAATCATAGCAGATCGCTTTACAAAGCCACTGTTTGTTTCAACATCAAATTTTCCTGCTTCATCTCTGTACCATCCCATGGCTTCCATATGACTTTTTTGTGCTGCTGGATGAAACTGTGATACATGATTGAAATATGATTTATAGGGATAATCGCTTTGACCACCTTCCACCTGCTGCTCTCCAATCGTTAGAGAAACATCGCGAAGTAATGTAGTCAATGGTAAATTGTTCAGCCCAACTTTATGTGTATCGTCAATAGCAGTTCCATCTGCTTGCTGAATTCTAAACCTCAAATCAAGCATCGCATAACTCAAATCTATGTAGTCATCACTACCACCAGGAATAACAAATTCAATGGGGCCAGCATTCTCAGCTGTTCGAGGATGATAATCTACAATACTTGAACTAAGAATATCTGTCTGTATGGCTTGTTGATCGAACAAACAAAATCCGGAAGTTTTACACTCCATGATTAGAAGTTATAGCAGCGTCGTCGTTTAGCGCCTGATGAATGATTAGAGCCTCTGCGACGTTTGCGTGAATGCCTTTTGACTGAAGATCGCACCTTACCAGCTCCGCGATGTTTCCTCCTTCCTTTTCTCATTCGTTTAGGTGATTTCTTTCCTTGAGTAACACCAGCAAAGGTGTGCTTCAATGTTTTTAAACCGCGTTCCTTCCCACGATTCAACAAACTGCTCTTAAAACTTCTACCTCTGGAAAGATTATTAGCAACATCACCAGCAAAGCCAACGGCATTACTTAAAACATTTCGTTTTAAAGATCTACCGACATTGGATATGAGAGGTGCTACAACAGATTTCAGTGCACCAAGTATGCTACCTCCACGTTGGCGGCGAGCGCCGATGTAAATTTGTCCTCCACCACTTACATAGGAGGGTCGTGAATAAAATGAGGCAGTTGGATTCATAGCTCAAACCCTAAACATTGTTAGTTACAACTTTGCATGAATCACTGTCGATCACTTAGATGAAAGATGTCAGCACGACGCATCCAAGAGTTCATACTTGAAGGATAACCAGTCCATTTAACAAGACACCATTCTTCACCTTGCCGTTTTTTACATCGAATGATTTTCTCTACCAAATATGTTTCACTTTCAGTGACTACCTCAATCTCATCGCGGTAAAAGCTACCCTCAATTTCTTCATTATCGTAATCTTTCAACTTGTAGGTGGTCGGAGAGTCTTTTTGATTAATCCTTGATACTGTAAATACCTCCTCTGTCCAATTCGGAAGGTACCCTTTAGCAAAAACACTTTTCACTTTTGAGATACGAACTTTATCGCCAATTTTCACATCACTTTTCACATGAGTGCGTTTACGTTGGAATGATTCGCGCACTTTATCTACATTGTCAGCATTTACATCTACTGGTCTGAGTCCAATAGAACGATGGATAGAGTGATTGTAGGCATGGAGTGTATCTTGTAGAACCTTTGTCCAATTTTGTGTCAAGTTGGCAGTAAAATGTCGCCACAAGCGATTTTTTAATGTGCGATTAAAACGTTCAACGAGTGCAGCTTTATAAGCACTCTTTACACTAAACAACTCAATGTCATGCCTCTCAAATAATCTTGTCACATGCTGATTTTCAAACTCTTTTCCTTGATCACTCTGAATTCTTTTTGGAATGCGACCTTCTCGAAAAATTGTTTAGAATGCTTTTGCTACTCCTTTCCCTTCTTTAGTTTTTAAAGGTTGAGCCCACGCATAACGCGAGAAAATATCAATGACGGTTAAAATAAAATTATTGCCCGAGTTATGTTTTGAAATGGAGGCAACATCACACAAATCTGCTTGCCACTGTTCATCGATGTCATGAACAATATAATGGCGGGTGCGGTACTTCTTTTTCGCTTGTTTGTGGAGTGTATAGGTAGCCTGACCCTTTAACCATCGTTTCACTTGTGATTGTGGAAGACCACTCGCTTTCGATAATTTCTTGATAGATGCAAATCCTGCCGGATGTTTTACATCATAATAGATTGACTTCAAACGTTCAGTCGATGACGACTGACTCTTTTTTCTCCTTCTCATCCTTTTGTTTTCTTGCCTTTCTACATTTACAACAACTGCAGCATTTAGCTTTAGCGGTTTTGCAATCGTGTTCACATTGCTTAGGGGTTTCATTGTGAGAGCTGGCGCAGCAAGTGCAAGTGAGAACGACATTCACCTCTGGCGGCTCATTACATGGCAAGCAACACATCTGCTTCATATTAATAGTCTGAGAACATGTATTTCCTAGGAGGAGCTGTTTTACGTTTTCCTTTTACTAGTTTTAGTGATGATGTAGATCCACGTCGAGTTCTTCCTCTTGTTTGCTTAGTGAGTGTGGGAGGGGATGTAGCAGGTGACGTCTTAAACCAATTTGTTGGCATTTTCATCGTCTGAAGCATTGGAGCAGTAGCTACTTTTGAATCAAGTTCTTTCAATGTCTCATTATTTAAAGCAAATTTTGGCACATTATGCTTTTTCAATAGTTTAAGAAAGTATGACCAACCAGGTGGAACATAGCCCTGACGGCGCTTTCTACGTGTCGCATACTGAATCAAGTCTTCATAACGTGAAGCATCAATCACTTTATTTTCATCTGTAATGATTTCTCCTCTATCATTTACATTGAGATGGGGTTCAATACTGTTGAAAAGAGATAGGGCATGTGCGCGAGATGCTAAAGGTGTAGCAGTCGATACAGAGTCACGCATCTTATTCTTCAAGTTTTTCAATTGCTCAACAGTTTCCGATTGTAATAATACAGCACGATGTGGATCTTTGATGTGAACATTTTGCTGATAATCTATTTCTTTCCTATACATTTGATTTGCAAGAGGTTGCTTTACTTGCTGCATGGCAGTCAATTGTACATATTCATCCTGAGGAATAACAATCATGCGAGAATAAGAACTCATAGTTTGTAGATAATCATGGGAGTTTTCAAAATATCACTTCGAAATCTAAATTCTTCCGGACACTCTTGCGTAAAGTCAATGAATAAGTAACCGTATGGTTTTTCAGTAGCTGCTTGAAAAATTTCAATTAAGGCTTTTGATCCTCTGGGTGCAACTTGTCGCGCTAAAATTTCAAATTGACTTTTATCTCGCGGATTCTTGAAAATAGCATAATAGTGTGTATTCAGGTTTCGTGTACGAGCTTCTTTTCCATCAGGAAACAAATTTTGTGTGATATAGATGATAAAACACCTTTTATGATGTGCTGCACGAGTGAACATATCTGTAACATCTTTTGAATTCTTACTTTCTTTTAATAAATCATCCAATACAACAACATCATTAGACTGAAGTTTATCCACTGCAATAATTCCTTCATGTCGAATAAAGTTGCGACGTTGCAATTCCTGAAACAACGACGGTTGATAAATACCATAACACCAAATCACTCGATTGATAGGTTCCTTAAACAACTCCCTTCTTTTATCCAATATATTCAGCGTGAAAACAGTTTTACCTGCATGAGATGGACCTGATACAGTCAGAACTTTATCACATTGAAGTCTGAAATCCATTTTATTACTTTGAGACTCAACATTTGCATAATTAACGCTTAGAGCCAAAGATATTTCCCAATAGGTTGCCCACGGCAGGAGCTATCAGTGGAAGTATTGCTGAAAGGAAACCGCCCTTTTGTGTTAGAGTTTTCCTCTTTCTTTGAAGGGTGACTTTAGGATTGGAGATGAAACGCAATTTCGTAGCATATCGCTTAAGTAACTTTCGTTGTTTTGGTGCTAATTTCTTCGTCCTCAACTTTCTCACATGAGAAATAATTTCATGAATGAATTTATCCTTGGCATGTCGTATAGCATTGTATCGCTGATTTGCTTTCATTCGTCGGAGAACTTGAATGGCTGAAGAAAACTTTTGACTTTTACGTTTCGCCATTTTACGTTTCGCCATTTTCCGTGTTAGTCTTTGCTAAAACCTATCTTTACCACATTTGCATAGGTACTAACTATTGCGACATAAGTGACACTCGAAATGAGCAATGTCACAGTGGTTACATTTGCAAAGTTGAATGCAATTACGTATGAAACAGCGTTGACAAAAAGCATGCTTACATCTCTTGAAGATGCGCTTTTCATTTCCATCCTTTCGCTTACATACATCACAACACATAGTTTCACCGTTACTGATGTCTATAGCAAGTCTTTTTGAAGATATGAATTTGCTAGCCTTTTCTAAATAATAGACACATGTACAGAAGGAATATACTTCGAGAGTGAGCAGACATAGCTCGAAAACCAGTTGTGCTACAATCAAGTACCACTACATTTTCAATTTTTCTTTATGGAAAGTTGAATGTGAATATCTGAAATCGCTTCAATCACTAGACTGCTACCATGATGGTTAAATGCGTTAAGACGTTCAGCAATTTTTATCATATGTCTTTTAAAAAATTCTTCGGGGTGATCTACCACTTCCATTGAATAAGAAGCAAAATGGAAAGAGCGACTTTCCACCTCTTCCTTTCCAAAATGACTAAACTTAATTTTCGCAACTAATCGCGCCATGACAATGCTATCAGAGAATTTATTCATTAACTCTAGAAATAGAGTGCTAGCATCATCGACCACTGCTTCGATGTCAGTCTCATCTTTATGAAAATTTATCACATAATCTTGAACAGCTCCTTTTAAACTTTGCCTATGAAAATGTAATGTTCCGCAGTCGTTTGAGAAAGACATGATCACCCTTTATCTAACCCATCCATTGCATGAAAACAACTCTTCTCATAGTAACATTTATTGAATAACGGTAACAAGCATGCATTATAAATCAATGGTTTGAAAGAGATAAAATAGATACAGCTGGTAACTATCATACAGCGAGCAATGATAACCATACAGGACTTTGGCAGTGCTGAGGTAAGGAGGAAAGAAGCATTGGTTATGAACGTAGCTACTACAACGAACAGACAAAATAGGAACAGACAAATCCTTAAAACGTTTCGTGACTTCATGATAATGTTGATTCACTCTACTATCCCAAGGTGGGAGCAAAATATCATCAATGATTAAATTAGGAAATACTTTCCTCTCCTTACCAGGATTATTACAAAAGATGCGTATGACATTGAAAGCAGCTAACCATCGTTTAAAGTCAATAAGAAGAGCACTCTCACAAGAAAAGCCATAGTCTTGCAAATATTTCAGATTAAGTCCATGAATGTGTTTTCTCGCCCATTGATCAACATTGGGATCACAGGTGGCATGTTGATGATAGACACTGACAATCTGATATGTCCAATTGTTCATAGCAATAGCACTGAGCTCCTGTACAGGTTCACCCTCACAATCCATAAAAATGATGATAGAAGCCTAAAACGGAAATTTACACATCTAAGGAAACGTTCTATAACATATTACAAAATGAAGAATTACATCGATGCTTTTCACGACAAAATACACAAATGATATGATGGCAACGAAGAAGTAAAATGTATCTAATAAGACCACGTCCACGACACTCAAAGCACATAAGCGAATTGTCATAGGGTAGAGTTAGGAAAGGATTAGCAATTCTCTTTCCTTGACTTGCGTTTGGAAGTAGCATTCTTGTCCGACTTGCGCTTCGTACCACCCCCGTTAAGGATTTCGTCAATAATGTCATCTACGCTGGGTGGTTTTGGAATATATAGGATGGATTCAGTGTATATCGAGAGAGAGGCTATTTTGTTATCCTTGTGCTGACCATAATATAGTCCATTCACTTTGAAAATGATATCCCAAGTACCTTCTCCGAGCTCATCACATCTGATGGGTATTGATTGATCTCCATCCTTTTTATAATAACTACACCAATGTGATAATGGTAGGCAAAGTTGATTGCCATCCCAAATCTTTCTATAGGGAGTATCCTTTTCATCTCTCGCCTTCCACTCTTGAGCAAGAGGAGTAGGAATGTCCATATTTAATGTCACGTACTCTTCAATAATGTCAAGTTGGTGGCGAATGTACGGACTCACGGGGATGAGTATGTAATCCCCATACTGATTGCTCAATATCTTCACATCAGTGGAAGGGAGCATTCCCGTTCGCAGTACTACGCTGTGATCCTCATGACGCAAGACTTGTTTAAATTTACGCTGTAGCGGTGTAGGATTATGTACCTTGGTTGTTTCTTCCACTGGCCTCAGTTGTAGATGATCTGATCGTAGCGAACCTTGTAACGTTTGACCACCATTTTGTCCTACTAGTGCAGCAGATGGAGTAGATGCCTGAAAATGGAAAAGATTGTATTAAGTTTACGTTCAAGGGAGGGAGGAAAGTAGCGACTTACCATTTTAGTTGGATAATAGAGCAGGGAACTAGAGAGAGAGAGAAAATGTGCGTCCGTCACTCGTGCGATTCAACGATGGAATGATTCTCACTGTGGAAGGCTCGCTATTTATATAGAAATGCTTGATTCTCATTGGATTATGATCCTCATTGGACAATAACATCAAGCTGATTCCAAATCTGGCCTCCATTTACCAATCCGAGCCTTCATTCGCCCGCTGGAGCTGTTTCTTGGGAAATTCTAACTCTGTCGTTTTTCGTCAATCTCCCAAAATCTTAAATGGCGTCTCACATCTAAACGAAGACAGATAGGAACAAGCCGATTCTTTCAGTGAATTTATCTCACTCTTAGCTTTCAAACGAGCTATTGCACGACTTTCTACGATCTCTAGAACCAAAGTTGGAAGATCGGTGCCGGGGGGGGGCGTGAGCGAAACTTTTTCTCTCCGATTGACTTGAAACTCACCATACCGATGCAGAATTTCACGCTGAATCCGAATCTGGCCTCCGTTTTCCCATCCGATGCGTCGTTTTGACGCTACAGCCCAAAACGTCCAAAATTCTAACTCTGTCGTTTTTCGACAGTCTCCCAAAATCTTAAATGGCGCCTCACATCTAAACGAAGACAGATACGAACAAGCCGTTTCTTTCACTGAATTTGTCTCACTCTTAGCTTTCAAACGAGCTATGGCACGACAAAATCCGTCAACTAGAAGCCAAGATCGAAGCGGGCAGTCCAGAGGGGGGGGGTGGAGGTCAGTGAAATTTGATGAAAAATGTTTTGGTGACGGTCCCAGGTCGAAATTCCACACTTTGGAAAATTTTCAAAATTTTACCCATACAAAGCCACTCTGACACTTAGGATTTTTTCAGGTGAGCGAGCTCCGACCTAAAATCTTGTAACCGCTCTAACTTTTGAACGGCTGGTCCGATTGACTCGCAACAAAAAATGTTGTCGAGCAGTTTTTTCTCCTCTTTCGAATGCAACTCGAACGAACAAAATCCGTTCACTAGAACCAAAGTTAGAAGATTGCTGTCGGGGGGGGGGGTCAGTGAAATTTGATGAAAAATGTTTTGGTGACGGTCCCAGGTCGAAATTCCACACTTTGGAAAATTTTCAAAATTTTACCCATACAAAGCCACTCTGACACTTAGGATTTTTTCAGGTGAGCTACGACAGTCCACCCTCCCAACCTGGCCGGCACACCACGCCAGCCTGGCCGGCACACCACGCCAACCTAGACACCACATCACCGCGCGCTACACGACGGTCGGCTAGAGGGGGGGGGACGTCAGACCCGAAGCACCATGGCGGCCGACCACGACACTCTGCCGGTCCAGAGGGGGGGGGGACGTCAGCGACGGCGGCCATCTTGCGCTATCCAGAAGTGGAGTTTTACTTACTACTCACCTGAATGTATGTAGACAAACATATATAAATAAGTTTATTTCAAAATTTATGTTGATCACAAATAATTATTCGATTCGATCACTAAATTGTGTTTGGTCACGTTAAGTACATGTGTAAGTAAGTAAAAAGACATACTTACAAGTCGTTGGTATATTCTATAATGGCAAACGTCTGTTCACGGTCTGACAAAAGCGTCTTACGGCTTTGTCGATAATGTTACCATCTTTCATGGGCTCAGCAGTCATTTTCTTATGTATAAACATTAATGCTAGATCATAGTCTGTCTGTTCCCATTGTGGAGCGCCTGTTATTTTTGATATGTTCCAGACTTGAAAAAGAGCGTTCTCCAGTGCAGGTCGTCGTAGGGAGGGTCAGGCGAATCTGTAATGAAAAAGGATTTTCATAGCCCTATTCGTACCAGGGGGACAGAACCCGCCCCTGTCTTAATTTTATTTTCGAATATTTGAACTTAATCTATCAACTTGAGCTTCTGTGGCTTTTAGTTATTGGGGATATGTTAAACATTGTGTTCAAATTTGGTTAGATTTAGAGATCTGTAAGGCATATTTCTAGCGCTATTTTGAAAACTACCTAGTTGTTAAACTGATCATATTCTATGGATTTTGGGCTCACGTCGCTTTCTGTGTCGTCTTAATTGATGTAACATACTTTTATAACATTAGATTGAAGAAGCACTTACCAGCAACATTGTATGAACATTCGGGAAAAAGTTTTCATCGCATTCCTTGATGGATAAATACTTAGCCTTATTCATCCGATCTCTTATCATTTCAAAAATTTGCTCACCTAGAAAATGTATGAGTTGATTTTGAATATCTGGACTTGTGTAAGTTGCATTTTTTGGAGCATTCTTCAAGTGATCATGAAGATTGTTATCCCCGACATCTACAAAGCTTCTAAGCAACTCTCTAAAAATTCCATCATTCATAGATGCATCGGTCAGAATATCGTCACCTTCCTGACTCCCTCTGAGGGCAATGCCTGTACGACCAAATGCGAGAATTGCACGCATAATCGACTGAAGAGCTTTTCTGTTTCTCTCGAGTTGCTCATTATTTTGACTCTGAATTTGACTCAAAACGTCTGGCGTATATGACTTATGTTTTTGTACGAAAACTAACGCCATTTCTTTTGCGACAAGATGATACTCTCGGTCATCATGAGTTGCAAGATAACCACCAGCGCCAGTCAACTTGTCATAACGATTCAAGGGCTCAGAGACTAACTTTCCTAGACATTGTTGACCTCGTCCACCTGATTTGCTTACTGAGAAAAGTGCGCAATATTTGCAAAAAAGACCACCTTTTATATGCGAATAGGCAAGCCATAGAAAACGGTCAAACATGGTTTTGTTTAGATAACGTCGACCTTGTTTTCCGCGATCAGTAAATACGTTTTTAAGATAATTCTCATCTGGTTGCCAAGGATTTTGAATTAATTCAAACATTAAGCTGTCATTATTGCTAAGACTCTTTGATCCGATGTGTTCGCCTATGTCCAAAATTGACAGCAATGATCTAAAACATAAACATAAACACATTTATAATAACTATAGGCCTATATATTAGCTTGTATATGTTTAACATACTTTATGGAAGTTTCCGTCAAGTCAGATTTCTCTTGGGCTTCTATCGAATCGGACTTTTCTGGTATACTTGAAGTCGTAGCAGTCGATTTGTTTAGGGGAATGGATGGCTAAAAGATTAAAATGAATCTGAATAAAAATACTGATTGAACGGCTTTGATTTAATTCGATAAAGACTGTTACTAATATTTTACTAATTTTGCAGATACTCTGATGCACGGAGTTTCTACGCTAATATAGGCCTAATACTCAGGCTTAAAACAAATACAAAATTTTCATTGTCAAATACAAATACTTCCGTTTCGCAATTTTGAGTTAAAAAATACAAATACAAATACTTTTATTTTTATATGTGAAAATGCAAATACAAATACCTAGTTTTTGAAATATTTAAATACAAATACTCTTCAAAACAATTATATACAAATACAATACAAATACTTGTTTTTTAGAAATCTGAAAATAGAAACTCGACATTTCCTAAACATAAGATTTTAAGTTTAAAATAATCTATTGATGACCCAGAATGAAAAATGATAACTTACATTTTTTCCAAAGAAAGATCGAATATCCATGTTTCCAGTTCTTCGCCTTTTGGCTGGTGGCTCTGGGTCAGACATATTTAAAAAAAATGCGTATCGTAGGAGTACACGAGATCGAATGAACACACACAGAAAGTGAAACTTAACAGATGGCAAGAATGGAGACTCGGAAAGATTCACACGTCCGGCCGAGTAAGCGTTACACCATTAAACAGATAGCATAGGTAGGATGCTAACTAACTGTTGAATTGGATAATGTGTCCGAAATTTTTGTATACATTTGGCAACTAGTTGAACAACTCAATGATTATCAAATTGGATCTCGCTGTCAATCGCAACTTTCTTTGAAGTGGTCAAACAAAGGGGTCTTGTTACTTGTACATTGCGTCACCAGATATATTGCAATCTCAGGTTTGAGATGAAATTTGAGAGGAAATTTAAAATTGATCTCATCTCTAAGGGGGGGGCTATAGCCCTAGCAGCCCTCCCCCTAGCTACGCTACTGGACAGTTGAATTGGAAATTTTCTCTTTTTTCTGGTAGATTAAGTGTAGGTATCTTCCTTCAGCTTGTACTTCTTGGATGTTCCAAGTAATTCGGATTTTAAATCCCTCACATACATGTCATTGTGGAAATGTAGAGAGCAAATACCCATCCATGTAGAGGTTGGCTCATCAAACTCCTTTCTTCCGCAATTACGTATCCAAACGGACCTTCTGGGCTCATCTTTTGGGAATTTGTGGAAGTGCAAGTCTCCCAAACATCTTGTGTTCGTAGCGCACTTTCCATCTTGACAATGAGGCATCGTTAAAGACAAATGACCTCGCTTCAATCGACAAAATATCTCACTCGGCATGAATGCTTTTTCACGACTACGACTGTCGAAGAGCACGATGATGTCATCACCTGAATACGATAGCCGCCTTCTCCTTCCACGAGGAGATGCGGTGCGCGCGACCAAGCGCATTCGATCTAACTATAACTGAAGGTTGTTTTGAGCTCACATGTCAAAACAAGTACAGTGCCCCTTTAAAGTGGCAACAGATAGACAAATTTTGTATCAAATGAAAGCTATGGGAATGGTGTTTCATATGGCATCGATAATTGTCAACATAATTTGCTTTTACTAAATGCAAGAGGCAATTTTCGTACCTATAGCTATTGGGGCAGTGGTTCGGGCGATCCGCTATGCCCCATAGCGTTCACGTGAAGTGCATGTGTACTTACATCCATAGTAGAACGTTCTCATGGGAGCATCTCGTCATTTCGATGTCATGGTAACGCATCACGCGCCTGCAGTGTGTGTGAGTGAATTCGCCAGTCACTCAGTTGCCTCGAGCGCGCTGTAGGAAGCGGTGATCCGGTGAATTGAATAACACACTTAGTCTTAGTCTATTTACATCTAAGTATAAATGCATTAAGTATAAATATCTAATGAAAGCTATTTTAGTTTCACACAGATAGGGCCTGTAGACTTAAAAGCCTATATTAGCGTGCACAGCCTTAGCAATAGACGACTAGACTATATAAAAGCATATCTTATCTATTGTAGAGATGGTGCGAAATTACCAGAAAACAACTAGTCAAGGCATTGATCCGGACTTGATACGCTCTGCATGCATTGATGTTGATAGTAGAACAATGTCATTGAGGAAAGCTTCTTCTTTCTATAACATCCTATTCACTACTTTAAGAAGGCATCACAAAAAGCTTGTGAAAAACCCTGGTTGTCTTGGAACTTTAGACCAGTCTTTACACCTGAACAAGAAAATGATCTCAAGTCTCATATTTTTAAGATGCAAGAGCGTTTCTACGGATTGACTAAAGATGATATCCAAACGCTGGCATTTGGTGTTGCTGAGTCGTTAGGTATTGATAATACATTCAATAAGAAGACTAAAAGTGCGTGCATAGACTGGCTGATAGGGTTCTTGAGACGAAATCCGGAAGTAAGCGTTCGTCAGCCTGAGTCTACCAGTTTAGGTCGGGCTGCTGGATTTAGCAAACACCAGTTTGATCTTTTCTATCAGCTTTTGCATGAGAAGTTGTTACTCCATAAGTACACTGCTTCCCAGGTTTGGAATGCGGACGAAAGTGGCATTTCTGTTGTTCACAAGCCTCCTAAAATTCTTGCCAAAAAGGTCAGAAGCAAGTAGGAAAGATAACAAGCGCCGAGAGAGGTCAGAACGTGACTGTTTTATGTTGCATGAATGCCGCAGACAGATTTGTTTCCCCCCCATGATAATCTTCCCTCGCAAACGCATGTGCGAGGCACTTGCGAAAGGTGCCCCACATGACAGTCTAGTTACAAACAGTGATAATGGGTGGATGACCCAGGAACTTTTCTTGAAGTGGTTTGAGCACTTCATCAAAATGACGAACTCTTCCAAAAGAAACAGGCAACTTCTGATTCTTGATGGGCACATCAGTCATAGGTCCATGGAGCTTATAGAAAAAGCTAAGGCAAATTACGTTGACATCTTGATCTTACCCCCGCATACCACACACAGGCTTCAGCCTCTGGACCGTGTCTTTTTCGGACCACTGAAGAACAGCTACAACAAATTTTCTGACCAGTACATGATGCAAAATCCGGGGAAAAGGATAACTTTCTGTGACATTTCGGAGTTGTTCGCAAAGGCCTACATTGCCACTGCGACGATGTCAAAGTGTATCAAAGGCTTCGAATCCACTGGGATATTTCCTTACAACGCAGATCTCTTTGCTGACTCAGACTTCTCCCCCTCCAATGTCGTCTTTTCCACTCCAACTATTAACGTTAAATCAAAAGAAAATCAAAGCGAACAAGAAAAGTCAGATCAAAGCAACGTCATTCCTGATGATATGACTTACGTGGAAGGACCCAGCTCCAGATCGTTAGCTGTCACTTCTGATGATAGGCCTACTAAGCCTGACATCGACCATTCCACATCAACATGCAATGCATTCATGGAAACTGTTCTGGAAAAGTCTCCGCTGCCTCAAAGGACATGTGATTCAAGTCACAAAAGAAAGCGAAAGGGTCAACGGGCGCAAGTGATTACGGATATCACTAACGGTGAAATAATAACATCATTGTTCATCCATGTCATCCTTTTGCCTACATGCAGGCCTATCGGTACTCTAAGTCGCTTATCTATCTTTTCAGATCAATGTCCGACAGATGCTGGAGTGAATCAGACTCGCATGGAGAAAGGTAAGTCATTTGAATGAAAATGAAATCACTTTATTGATTGATGCCATGTTTTGTACCAATCGATACAGAGGCCCACCGGTAAGCTTACGGTACTTTAAAAAATGCTGTTTTCTTTTTCATAGATCAATGCCCGACCGTTGCTGGAGGAGAGGAGGTTCGCTTGAAGAGGGGAATGAAACGACAGAAGCGTGCTGTCCAGAAGAATGCGGAGGAGACGATACCACAGGAGGATTGTCTGTGCTTGTACTGCGACGAACTGTGGTCCGAATCGCGGGATCGAGAAGTGTGGATTCAGTGCAAGAAGTGTGAGCAGTGGGCTCACATGCTGTGCACAGGATACGAGAACACGAATGAGTACTTTGAATGTGACTTCTGCTGATATGATTGAGATATTTTACTCGGAAAAGCTTATCTCTTTAGATCAACTTATCTGATCCACTTTGCCCCGGGGTGGTGGGGCATAGTGGATCAATTTGTAATTTTACATTTTTGTCTGTGGTGATAAATATATTTGATATCTCTGCCGATCAACACTTTTTTATGAATCTGTGGTCTCTGGGCTTTGTTTTAGACCTAAATATGTTACTCTAATACGACTAGTTTGGTTGGTAGATGGGCTTAAACCTTATGTGATCCGCTATGCCCCGTGTTCCCCTACATTTGGTATATTAGCATTCATGGCATACACGGCATGCCATTGTCGTATTATACAATCACATACATGTAGTTTCGGGCATACACGGTATGCCGTCCGTATTCTAATCAGTCATTGGGCAAATCTGGTATGCAAAACTGCAGTGACCGCTATTTTCTTGCCGTAGTGAAAAAGTTAAATGAACATGACTCGAGACCCAGTACCAATGTGAAATATGCAAATTTCTACACTATTGGAGAAATTAACACGAATCTGACTGATCATAGCAGCAATACAGAATAAGGAATAGTCTTCCACAAATCCTCCATGTCATGTCAATTTGGAGAGGCAACAGTTTGTTAAATTAACAATTCGATGGGTTACCATTACTAAAAGCTCTGTTTTATCATAATAAAATTATTTTATTCTGCATGATCATATCACGAACTGCCATTGAAAGAGCAAAACATCATAATCAAAGAAGCCTATCATAATTAAATGCAAAAGAGGTTAATGGGTCCACATCACTTTTCATATTCAAGAAATGACACCTTGTGAATCATAAAATCATGCCGCTGAAAATTGAATTAAAAACGTGACATCTCAGCTAAGAAGCACAATGAGATCTCATCTTTTCCTTGAAGACTTCCGGGACTTGTATTATAATGCAGTTCACGAAATTTCCTTGATCGTCAGCTTAATTTCTGCCTCTAAGAAAAGATGCTTGTCACCAAATGTTCATTCCTTTTCATATCCAACTTGTTTCAAATTATTTGTAAAGGGGCTTCGATCATATGTCGGTAATATATAAATTTGCAAAAATTGAGCTTTTTAAAAGCTGCTCAAATAATTTTTTGGACCACAGGACCATCTTTTCATTTAAAAATTTTCACACATGCAGGCATAAATGTCTACATCTATGCACCTTTCTATCTTTTTCCGAGTTTCCTACCTCGATGTTGAATAATGACATTATGGATTTGCACCATTCAAACAGAAATTATCCAATATTCATATGAAAATGTGGTCTGATCATTATACACTCAAGTCTTATAACGTTATCTTCTTTTTGATATGATCAAATTGAAAAAAGACACCATTGAGAAAAAGTGCTCAAAATTTCGAAAATCATAAAGTTGTTGAAATGTCATTTTCTCCGCAAGTGAAAGATCATAATTCTTTTGAAGAATGGTCGAGAGCCCAATGTTGATTGTAGGCCTGTTCCACCCTATTCCTTGCCTTTCATTCTTGCAACTGATGATATATAGCAAAAATGTTAATTATGGAATAGGCGCTGAACAGAATGGTGATTCTTAAATTAAAATCTAAGTAGGCCTATGGTTGAGGTGAAACTTTTGTTGTATTGGAGAGCAGAGTTGGAAGTGGGTCGTGGGTCAGACTTCGTTGACTCAATTCCAACCAGTTTGACCCATGATAGATTTGACAATCTCAAATACAGTAAAATTCATTTATTCGTATTCTTATCATTCATGAAAAATGATTACGTCAGTGTCACTGAAAGGGGTAATGGATGCACAAAGTCAAAATATGCAATACTATTGACTTTCACACGCTTCATACAATTTCGAAAGGGGGCGATCGAATTCACACAAATTAAAGGCTCGAAAACAATTGCTGCTGTCTACTGAGAGATGTTGGTTGGTTGAGAGAAGTTGTTTGCGTATACTGTTGAGTATGCTCGATTCTCGGTCGCTATGTCTGACGATACCCAATGATGTGTGACCCATGATTTTAGAGATACAGCTACTGAAGAAATCTGATATTTAGAGGTTTTATTCATCTTGAAAATTTTCTTGCAATGCCCGCTGACCTTCGTTTTGTTTGTTTCGTTTGATTTAGTTGGTCTTTCGTTCAAAATATCCTCTGGTAGAGATTAAAATCTCTTGTAAAGATTGATCAGAGCGTAAATATTTTTGAAATATGTAGGCTACTTGATCAAAATATCAAATCAAAATATTAAATCAAAATATTATCAACATACATGCTTCATATCTAAGTATTTAGCCGCTCAATCTACTTTTACATCACACATATTCCATGCATCTCATTGCTCATTCGATACATGATAATCTAAAATACGATAATTCGTGCGACTGTCATTGATATAGACTTATCCCTTTCACACAGACCTATTACGGCAAAGCTCTGTGAGATATTTTTGACACTTCGTATCAATGAAAAATTTCGTTTTGATATTTGATCTGGTAGCAATAAAAATAAAAATATTTACATGATGTCGCTAGTGACTGCTATCACAGCGTACGCGTACATGTAGCGACACTCAAATATATCAGTTCATCTACATGTACATTACAAGCTAATTAATGAATTATAATCTTGTCCTCGTGCATTTTTCTATTCACGTTACGCATGCTTACTCCGTTTGCTTTTCAATGAATGTCATTCTTACATCAAACATACAACTTTCTATTTAAATCTGACATTAGCGGAAGTTAATGAAATTTGAATCGAAGCAACAAAATATTAGTTTGACGATTTTTCTGGGATAATTTTCACACATGTAGTATCTGGCATAATAAATACATGGATAAATGATTTAGGCCTACTGCAATCTTATTTTTTGACTTCATTTGATTAAGAAATGTAAAATTTGAAATTTAGTCTGTAGGGCCCTCAACCTAACTAATCATCTCTCTACAAGCTAAATAGGTAGCACTAAAACAGGATAGTCAAGAATTATAACAAGAAACGGAATCGTTTAAATTTTTTTAGAACCTTAGGCATTTGTGGTGCATGAACTTGCTTATAAGATCATTTTGATGAGGTTACATGTCTATTTGTCATGTGACAAGTGATCTGATGCACTTGAATCTTCACAACAAATCTCAACAACAATTTTGATACTACGAGGCCTCTACCTATAGATTGACCTAGAATCTTGAATGAAAATGAAACTAAAGATGATACCAGAAAAGGAAATTGCACTCACATCATTCACCCTTGCAGCATGTGGGTCCCCTCGTGAAAATACCTCACTAACTTCTCCTCAAACTCTCCAAAACTTACAGCGAAATGGTGAATCTCATGATGAATTAACGAGAATTTAAGCTGATTGAGGCGAATGGACGGGTTCACCTTAACTTACAGCGAATGCGAATTTTCTCTTTACGAATAATGGCCGTAGGGCGAATATTGAAGTCTTCCTCCTTAACTTCTCAGTAACTAAGAGCGTGGAGAATATCAACGATCCTATTAATGAATTCAGTGGGATGGTTGATAATGATATACAGTACACTAAGTAAATGAGTCATAGCTCATCATCGTCTGATTGGATCAAGGTACTGTATTGTGAATTTCATCAGGGGAACGCATACCAGAGGACATTTTCGTCGTTGGTGCTTTTGATGACGGACAAGTGATTTCACAGCATTCGAGCAGCGAAGATTTACAAGTGAGTGTTATCTCATGTTTGATATACTTAAGTAGTTTGCAATCCATCAACCTAAGCTGTTACACCGAAAAGAGTCAAATAGCTAGCTGTCTACATAAGAAAACGACTTCAGAATGTTATGAATATAAAGCCTTATGTTTGAAACAAGTGCACCATTGAAAAGGAGTTTCACTTTTATTTAGGCAAACAGACATTGAAACTTTTTTGCATTAGAGTGTGGTATTTACAGATAAAGAAATTTCCAACAACTTTCATTAACTGATCTCATTAGAGAGATCACTTAACAGATTTCTAAGTTTGATTTTTTCAATTGAATTCGATAGAAATGCCCAGAAAGAGAGATTACTTGACTTGGCTAAGACCTAATTCTGGAGAGGAAATTCCAAGAACCACATATAATAGACTCATTTCCCAACAGACAGTGGATGCACAGATTTCTTCCATGTCTGGGCAAACTTTTGATGCATCTCAATTTATGCTGGCGTCCGATGTTAGTCTGTTGGATAGGGAGTCAAGCGGTTAATTATAAATTAACCGGTTAACCGACGAGAAATTAACCGGTTAACCGGTTAACCGATGTAATACTAGTAATAGATGTTTTTCAATTCCATGTGACTATACAAGACTTATATAGTCGCACTGAGTATAGTGTATGAGTTATGCATGTTTACCTGTTATACCAGTTGAGTAAGCTCGCTTACTTTATGGACATAAACATTTTCTACTGATTGCTTGTAAGTCTACTTCCTTAATATTTTATTTTCAAGAATACTGTTATGTTTTAGTATACCCTCGTGAATATTTGAGTTTATTCCGTCTGGCTAACTTGAACCTAAAATCAGTTTCACGGAATGTGCCTAATTCCATGTTAATTATTCAAAATAACAAATAATAAAATCTAAATCCACTAATAATAATAATAATGTATATTTTACCATAAAATCTGTACAAAACATTCAATGTGAGGTACCAGTATGGTAATTCACAACTTATATAGGATGTGGCCAGATAATATAAAAACAACGGCTACACAAAGCTATCTTTAGGTTACTAATATATTTATGTTATTATTGATACATCAGTATTAATATGTTGAATTCCTTGTAGATGGTCATGTGTAGAAGACTGATATCAATTAGAATTACTTTTTCCTAATACAAGATCACTTGATATTCCTCTACTTTTAAATTACTTATAATGAGCCAAGACTTATCACAATTGATGTGGTTAGGTAACTCATCACAAGTAACAATATACCCGGTAGGCTATGTCATTATTCTCTATTGCTAATCAAAACATCAATCTTATCTGGAATTAAAAACTTCCTTGTTATCATAATGGAATGGATCTTGGATGATCAGATATCAACTATTGTAACCACAAAATATACGTATAAGAGTATTTTATCAAAACAAATTGCCTGGGAAAACGAAGAAATCAGGTAGAGTTATTGTGATGCAGAAAAACGATGGCTTCTGCTGTTTCGAGTCTCACTCCCTTTCCAGGAAATTATTATTTGGCAATAGCTTACATCAGCAATGAGATATTATCGAAATTGGAAAATGAAAACTAAAGCAATGTAGTTGCAATGTAGCAGAAAAGTTGGGAAAGCGTCGGTTAACCGATCAATTATTTTTTAACCGGTTAAATTTAATTAACCGGTTAACCGGTTAACCGGTTAACCGCTTGAGTCCCTACTGTTGGACGATGATGTTTCGACAGATAATGATACCGAGAGCGAGTCGGAATTGTTCAATGAATTCGATCGAGAGGAAAGTGAAGCATTATATGAAGGATCTAACATTACAATATCCACTTTTATGACGACGTTTTTGTCCATTGTTATCTCTTTCAATTTGTCTCTCTCATGTGTAGAATCCATCTTGAAATTTACGAGCATGATTCTTCCGCAGCCTAATAACGTGATTAAAACTAAATATAGATTCAAGAAATATTTCAGCTCATCATCCGATGACTTCACTGAATATCACTATTGTGGTGAATGTGCAAAAGTTTTATTGCCAAGCCTCAATTGCGAAACGTGTTAGAAATCGTTCACTAAAAAGCAACTTGCTAAACAGGGACATCGGTTTTATATGACAAATATTCAAAAGTTGATGAAAAGAGTTATCGAAGTCCATCAGAAAGCTTTCTTACCATTAAAAGGCAAAAGGTTCGAAGATCTGTATAGAAAGTTTTCAAATAATGTCTTGACCGTAAGCTTCTGTTTTGATGGAGTGGCGATATTCAAATCTACTAAAAATTCAGTGTGGTCCATACTGGCTTTCATCAATGAGCTTCCAAACCATCTAAAGTTCAATAATATGATACTTTGTGGTCTTTATTATGGTTTTAGTAAGCCAGATACAGCAGTCGTGTTCAAACCGTTTATTGACAATGTAAAATTTCTATTTGAGCATGGAATCGAAGTCAGTGGCAGATTATACAGAATCATTTTTTTTAATTGCACATGTGATTCAGTGGCAAGGTGTCTGTTACAAAATGTACAGCAATTTAACGGATACAATGGATGTAATTGGTGTGAATACCCATCGGAAAGCGTCCGTAAAGGCAGGGGCTATAGTAATGTATATCCATACTCAGATGTTGAAGAGTATTTAAGGACTTGTGATAGCGTTGCTTTGCACGCAGCGAAGGCTGAATATAGTGGTAAACCCCACTTAGGTGTCAAAGGTACTAGTTGTCTGAATGAAATTCCATTTTTTGATGTTGTGGAGGGATTCACGATCGATTTAATGCATTGCCTGGACCGAGGAGTAATGAAGTGTCTGTTGGACATTTGGTTTGGTTCAACAAGCAGTTTGATGGATAAGGGAGTCTGTATTACGAAATATAAGGATAACATCGATGCTGAGTTGTCGTGGTTTCAAGTTCCTTCTTCAATTTCACATGTACCTAGATCTTTGAAATTTCTCAAATTTTGGAAGGCTCAGGAATTCCACAATTTTTTGCATTATTATGGACCACTAGTATTGAGTAAATATCTACCAGAACGAGCTTTTGAAAACTTTATTTTGCTTAGTGATACATTCAATGATATTTTGCAACAACATGACAATGATTTGGAGAAAATTGATGTTAATTTGAAAAGATTTGTTTACGAATATGAACAGTATTATGGAAAGGAATGCATGACCTATAATGTACATCAGCTACTGCATGTATGCAATTGTTTGAAGAACTATGGCATCTTTCCGTTGTACTACATGTACAAGTTTGAATCCTTCAATGGTTTGTTATCTAAATTGTTTAATGGCAATCAAGAAATTAGTAAACAAATTCTCCAGCGGTTCAATTTGCTGCGGCATTTCACGAACACGTGTGAATCAAAATACATGCCAAGCATTTTTGAAGATTTTATTATTGAAGAGATGCGATCAAATAGCCCTATTCACATAGGAGCAAGTTCAATATTCGAACTAGATGAATGCTATCTACATTCTCTACGATTAAGTGGCATTTCATGCCAGAAGAACATGGAGGTGATAAAGAGTGTTACAATTAATGGTAGAACTTTAACGGGGTCGATGTTTTGTAAAACATCGAGAAGATGCGGATGCTATGTCTACAATGAGGAAACGATATTATACACATCCTTCTTCATTCAATGGTGTAATCTCATATTTCTTGTTGGATACCATGTAGAGCACGAAAGCCAAAGCTGATATGTCAAAAGAGTCCTGAGGCTTGGGAATGTGATAGTAAGAGACCTATCGAAATTGGAATTCAATCAAATGATTGTTTATAAGGAAAATGGAAAGACACTTCTATCCATTGTGCCTCGATCAGATCCGGCGTTTTAAGTTGATTTGAACATACACTACATAGCCTATCACAATGATCTCATGATTACTATATTAGCCGTCTTAGCATTGTAAAGTAATTTTATTACAATCAGCACAACCTGAAGCAAATAATTTCCATGTTTAGGACAAAGATTTGCTTTAATCACATCCTTGTCTGAAAAATTATCATCTCTAATAAGCCTGTACATCAAAAATAGAATAGGTGATTTCAAAGGAGAACGCAAGCTATATTGCTGTCATCCCATGATATTAAAATTGATACGCATTTTATTTCAGAAATATGCGTTATGTGATAATACAATGGGAAGAAAAGTCGGCGGAATTCAAACCTCAATTGTCAATCGAGCCAGAAAGCTCTGTCCGCGATCCTCGGTTGCTTTCGAATAAAAGTCGTTCAGGAGATATAACTTGGACCGGCTGTTTAACAACCAAGCCACCATCTGGTTGGGAAGTACACAAAGGACGGGTGCTTGAAATTGTAGGTAAGATTATACCGCACCATGTGAATTTTTATCATCTACACTGCATTCAATTTACATGTATGTTTCAAGTGAACCAATAGCTTTCACATCAACTAAGAGATAGTGTTAGTAAACTACATGCATTATGTCGGTCGTTGTTTCTCTTCAGAAGTAACTTCGCATAACATTTCTCTGATGTTTGGGAAATTATCACATCATTGGGGTCGTAATAATAACCACACTGACCCCACTGGTGACCGTGGAGAATAGCTTTCTTTGACGGCTGGCAAGCAAAGACAATAGGCCTACTACGGCGATTCCTTCTGGGAGCAAGGAAGTCGGAGCGGTTGCTTGATAGGTGTGTCTGGGGTAGCGTTACTTGGTGTCAGGGTTGGTTCTTGTTGGGTTCCTGGCCCCTAAGAGCTATGTAGTGCTCATGACTGGGGAGACACCCCTGCAGCTGACAATGTGTCCCTGAGACTCCAGAGTCAATGAGTCAATTTAGCTCAATGATTTTATTTGCGACAAATAGTCCTACTTCGATGTTTTTCACGTAATGCGAAGTGACAATTTTAAATGGTCAAAAGTTTTTCTGTGTCAAGTTGTCCGACCTACGTAATTGAAAAGCTCCAACAACACAACCCTTTGAAACATGCATTGCGATTTTTTGTTGTTGAAAGGTAACAGCTAGTACATGAGTTAATTACTATGATTTTTTACTTGCAGATTCAAAATTCAAGGCGGAAGAATTCCTAGAAAATTGTCTCCGCAATGAAAGGAAACGAATTGATGATCTATTCGTCAGCATAAGTAATGTTTTACATGATAGAATCCATAGCCTAATCAAAAAAGTGCGCATGACATTTGAAATAAGAACGTCTATCGTATAGTCGAGTACATGTTACTGGCAAGATGTACTGTACATGTAAGTAAGATAAGTGTGATTAATCGATGATTTCACTTTGAATGATTTCGCCCTTTATATTTCGCAAATTAATACAACCTTTTGGTCATTTGTAACGCTTCTAAATTAATGTCTATTTTCATCTTAATTGTACTTATCGACAAAATTGAATCATTCTATTGATACTTTTGGAGCTGGAAACAGCCAAGTGTATTCAGATCTTATTATTTTATTATCAAGTTGTATGCCTACTAGTCTTCGATAACCATACAGCAGCCATCTTGTACTTTATATCTTGTATGCTTCATTATAATCTTAAAATGCCTGACTCTTTCCAGCTCCAACATTGTCCTACCATGACCAGTCAACGCATTTTCAAAAAAAAATTTTCCCAATGTTTCAAAAATTCGTTCAAAAATAATGATAAATCATGTCCTTCTATTTCAATTTCATTTTTCAGGATGAGCTCTTACAGTTAGAAAAAACGGAGTTGGTCAGAAGAATTCGTTGCATGGAGCGAAGAATAGAGGAATTAGAACGACTCAATTCAATATTGATCTCAGATGTTCCACAGTCAATCTCGAGAACATTAAAAACTATCGTAAGTTGTTTAGTACATCCATAAGAAAACGAGTGTTCTTGTGCGCATTTCGTTCAATTGTCAATTGATATAGGCTACACACATCACGATATTTCCTAATGATAATGATTGTCGCATTTCAATCCGGTCCGGGATCCGTTTCTGCTAAAATGATGAGGCTCAAGCTCGTTATATCTGCATACAGAATGAGAATTCATCCATATTAACAACCGTAACTTGCAGTGTTTATTTAGAGAAAATATTCTTGCGCTTAAAATTCCTTCCAAGTCTCTACTTTGAGGTGTGCTGAATTTGTGTCTATTTCTATAAAATTCATCTCATAAATACTCGATATTAACCAATGAATGATGAAATTAACTGTATGACAATAATATGTTAGACAACATTACTAAGTGGGTACATAAATACCTTGCTTATTTGTACAGAAGCCCCTACTGTTACTTTAATCGAGCATAAATACTAGTTAATTATTTATGAGGCATTGTACAGCCTAGTCCAATGCTTCATTTTTTTATAACTGACTGACGTTTGAAACATTACTAGATTTGCGCATGAAACACATAGGCCTAGGGGTGAAGTGGGGTAAGTGCGTCACTCAGGAATTTCTCTTCAGCTTCAGGTTCTATGAAAGGCATATTTCACTCATGTACAGGGTGTCCCAGATAAATCTGGACTTTTAATCATCTTTTCAACTATGATTGATTTTAACTGTAAGACAAATCAAAACAGCTCCATTTAGTGCCAAAACACATTTACTCGTATTTTGTAAAAACAAGACCAAGAAAAGTTATTTAAGTCAACTTCACTGAAAATGGCCGCCCTGGCCCTCCACTACCATCTCAAGGCGGTGCCTAAAGCTGGAGCAGGCCTTGGCCAGGGTTCCTCTGTCAATTTGTCCCATTTCCTGGACAATACTGCTCCTCAGAGCTCCCAAAGTGCTGTGAGGCATATTGTTGACACCTGCTTCAACCACGCTCCACACGTAGTAGTCGAGAGGATTGCAGTCTGGAGAGCTAGGAGGCCAGAGGTCGGGGGACCAGTGGTACGGGAAGTTCTCGTAGCACCAGGCCTGGGTCTTCCTTGCCTTGTGGGCTGACGCGGAGTCCTGCTGAAACACGTAGTCTCTCCCGTTGGCGACTTGATCCATCCGGGGCTTCACCACCGAGTCCAGGACGTCGATGTAGGCATCCGCGTTGAGGCGCGTACTCAAAGAAGTGAGGCGGCATGACGTCACCATCGCTGCTGACGACACCAATCACCATGACGGATGCCGGATGCTTGCTGTGCATCACTGTTTGGACGTCAGCAGGGTCCTCGCACAGCCACCTGTCGTTCTGGCGGTTCACCTTACGGTCCTGGATGAAGTTCTTCTCATCGGAGAAGAACCTCAGCAGTCCAGCGCTGTTCCGCCTCAGGTCGTTGAGCAGGGCCTGGGCTTTCACCATCCGGTTCTCCCGCGTAGTCTCCGTCAGCAGCTGGCGCCTTCGTAGGACGAACGACTGGAAGCCGAGGTCTTGGTGCACGGACCTGTGGATAGTCGAAAGGGCCACGTCCATCTTCTGAGCCAGATGCCGCATCGACTGTCCTGGATCCTCGGCAATGTTGGTCTTCAACTCCTTCTGGAAGTCCGGACCGCTTGCTGTCGGATCGCCAGTAGTAAGTAAAACTCCACTTCTGGATAGCGCAAGATGGCCGCCGTCGCTGACGTCCCCCCCCTCTGGAACGGCAGAGTGTCGTGGTCGGCCGCCGTGGTGCTTTAGTTCTGACGTCCCCCCCCTCTGGCCGACCGTCGTATAGCGCGCGGTGATGTGGTGTCTAGGTTGGCGTGGTGTGCCGGCCAGGCTGGCGTGGTGCGCCGGCCAGGTTGGGAGGGTGGACTGTCGTAGCTCACCTGAAAAAATCCTAAGTGTCAGAGTGGCTTTGTATGGGTAAAATTTTGAAAATTTTCCAAAGTGTGGAATTTCGACCTGGGACCGTCACCAAAACATTTTTCATCAAATTTCACTGACCACCCCCCCGACAGCAATCTTCTAACTTTGGTTCTAGTGAACGGATTTTGTCTTAAGGCTACTCGTTTGAAAGAGGAGAAAAAACTGCTCGACAACATTTTTTGTTGCGAGTCAATCGGACAGTCGTTCAAAAGTTAGAGCGGTTACAAGATTTTAGGTCGGAGCTCGCTCACCTGAAAAAATCCTAAGTGTCAGAGTGGCTTTGTATGGGTAAAATTTTGAAAATTTTCCAAAGTGTGGAATTTCGACCTGGGACCGTCACCAAAACATTTTTCATCAAATTTCACTGACCTCCCCCCCCCCTCCGGACAGCTAGCTTCAATCTTGGCTTCTAGTGGACGGATTTTGTCGTGCCATAGCTCGTTTGAAAGCTAAGAGTGAGACAAATTCAGTGAAAGAAACGGCTTGTTCCTATCTGACTTCGTTCAAAAGTTAGAGCGGTTACAAGATTTTAGGTCGGAGCTCGCTCACCTGAAAAAATCCTAAGTGTCAGAGTGGCTTTGTATGGGTAAAATTTTGAAAATCTTCCAAAGTGTGGAATTTCGACCTGGGACCGTCACCAAAACATTTTTCATCAAATTTCACTGACCTCCCCCCCCTCTGGACAGCTAGCTTCAATCTTGGCTTCTAGTGGACGGATTTTGTCGTGCCATAGCTCGTTTGAAAGCTAAGAGTGAGACAAATTCAGTGAAAGAAACGGCTTGTTCCTATCTGTCTTCGTTCAAAAGTTAGAGCGGTTACAAGATTTTAGGTCGGAGCTCGCTCACCTGAAAAAATCCTAAGTGTCAGAGTGGCTTCGTATGGGTAAAATTTTGAAAATTTTCCAAAGTGTGGAATTTCGACCTGGGACCGTCACCAAAACATTTTTCATCAAATTCCTCTGAACGAGGGGGGGAGGGGGGTCCGTGAAATTTGGTGAAAAATGTTTTGGTAAAGGTCCCAGGTCGAAATTCGGAAGTTTTAAATTTTTCAAAATTTTCACCTCTGTGGAGCTCTCACACTTAGGAATTTTTTCACTTGTGGCATGTTACATGGACATGTGCTGACGGACCAACTTCCCGTGGTCATATCAGAATGGTTCAGGTGTCATATGATAGAGAATGATGAGACGAATCGTTTGCAACAAACCGCATGTCGCTACGATGAATACTTTCGGAGATAGAGCCATTTTAAGTTTTCTTCCGAGCATATATAAACCCCCGACAACGTAAGTCTGATCACTTCATCGAAAGACGAGGTAAGCGACGGCCGTCGCTCCGAGCTCCCGATATCGGGTGTTTCAAAGGACTCTATCTTTTGAAGTAGGCAAGCTATCTTCTTACTTCAAAGTTTGTATGATAGAGTTTGATAGTGTCTTTACTACTGATAAAATTTTTTAAAAGTAGTATGAGTAGTAAAATGCGGAATTTTTTAAAATTCTTAATTTTCAGTTTTTTCAAAGTTTTAACATATAGACTAAGGTTTTCAAGTATCCTGAGTTCAAATCTGCTATCAGATTTGAAATTTGACTAAGTCTAAGGCAGCTTTGAGGGGTTAGATCCCAGCTACTGATCACTACCTTTGACTCGGCGTTCCTGTTACCACTTCGGGGCAGTGACAATGATGTCTTCAGCTGTAAAGAGCGGGTATCGGGGAAGATCTCTCACTTCCCTAGTGATCAGTACAAGGCCTTCGGGCTGTCGACGGGATCGAGTGCCACTCACTACACTCAAATCTATCATTCCTCACCAAGTGTTATGCTTTAGTCTGTATACTACATGATTCCAAACTTATACAAATTTCATTATCTTACAGTTAACGATAAAATCGCAGCCATGGTCAACAATGATAAAAATAAAAAGTTCCACATTAAAATGTGTGTATGCGGCCGAATTAACCGCCGAGACGGTCTCAAGGACCACATCAAGAAGGCAGGGGCCGACCACATGGTTATCCTGAGTAGGGTTGCCTGTGTGAAGTGCAGGGAGCTGTTGGTTGTTGGGCAGGAGGCCGAGTTTTATTTGAGGCATGGTGAATGCACAGGAGGGTTGGTGACCGATTTGAGATTTGTGGAGTTGATGAATGCTGAGAAGGAGCGAATGTTGGGGAAAGAGGCCAAGAATGTTGTTGAGAATGCTAGTGGGAATGTTGTTGAGAATGCTAGTGGGAATGTTGTTGAGAATGCTAGTGGGAATGCTGTGGAGAATGAGGTAGAGAATGCTGTGGCCGGTTTGAAGGCTGACAAGTGGCGGAAGAGAGTGTTTGAGAGTGATGAGGATGATGTGGATTTGGATAGGGAGCGAGTGAGGAAGCGTGTGAGGAAGTTGAGCTCTTCGTCGTCGGAGGTATCCGATATTGTCATTACCGACCCCCCGCAGAGCTCATCTTCCCCAATAGTGAAGGGTGGTGGGGTACGGAAGCAGTCGGCGCGGTGGGATGAGGACATGGAAAAGAAGCATGTGTCGCAGCAAGCGGCACATGCTTTGTTGGTTGATCGGTACGAAAGTTTGAAGAAGGTGAATGAGAGAAAGTTGAGTGAGTTAAGTGAGCTGAAAATGAAGGAGGTGAAATGTAAGGAGGTGGCAGATGAGAATATCCGTGTGAGGCGTGTTGTGAAAGAGTTGAAGGAGAATGTGCGAGTGTTGGAAGACAAGAATGATGAGCGAGAGAAGAGGACGAGTGCTGCAGAGAGGAGAATGGGAGAGGCAGAGTCGAAGTATGAGGAGTTGATGAAGGAGATGAGTGTATTGAGAGCGAGGAATGCTGAGTTGGAGAGGAGTGTGAGTAGGCAGGGTGATGAGAGAGAGTCGTTTGCGAAGTTGGAGCGCATGAGGAATGAGTGGAATCGTGTGAATGAGGACAGAATGTTTGAGTTCCACATCCCTATTCGGGATAACCATCTGGACGGTCAAGTCCTCGTCAACCAAAGCCTATACGAAAGTATAATCTGCTATAATGGTCATCCGAGTAAGAAGTGCTTACATGCCACACTAAGAATGCGCGGCCATTTACAAAAATTTTCAGTCAGGAAGCCCGCGAGACTGCCTAAGGATGACTAACTTGGTAAGTGAAAAGCAAATAAGATAGTATATCCTATTCTAATACATATCATTTTCATTGCAGATCTTTGCCTGCCTTCACCACCCCATCAATTCACTCCCGAGAACGAACCATCGGCTCTCTTAAGGGCCACCTAGGGGCAAGACATGATAGAACCTCCACGCGGTTTGCCCTGGGCAGTCTTCGGACTGGCGAATACTATCATTAAGTTGAATCTGCTATCAGTCAACTTGAACGTTGCGTCGCGTTAGAGGGGTATATAAACCACTGCCTCTCATTTCATTTCATTTCAATCATGCAGACGCCGAACAGACAAGTCAGCTCTCCTCGCGGACCGCAGTTAAGGCCGCAAAATTTATTTGAGGAGTTTGTCAGGCTAGAGGAGCAAGACAGAGTTTATAATAATCTTGCTCGGATTGGCAATCCGATGACAGCAACTGCTGTCAATCCAACGGAATGGCGCTACATTCCACTTTTTAGTCACGTGCCAATTAGCGTGGAAGTCGACAGTGCTACCAAAGAGAGAGTCAAAGACTCTCTCAGCAGAATTGGTAGGGTGTAAGATGACGTTACTCCCGAGAACGAACCATCGGCTCTCTTAAGGGCCACCATGGGGCAAGACATGATAGAACCTCCTCGCGGTTTGCCCTGGGCAGTCTTCGGACTGGCGAATACTATCATTAAGTTGAATCTGCTATCAGTCAACTTGAACGTTATGCAGTCGATTGCTATCCCTGAAGCATTCTGATTCGCTGTTGAGCAATTCATTGTTGAAAACCCTATATAAGCCAGAAGATTGTAGCGCTTCTCATTCAATTTCAAGTCACGATGGAAGCAACGTCTCCTGCCAACAGCATTCCCGTCTTCATCGATGAAGACAACGCTATTCCCGAGTTCGTCATCCTCGACGAGTGGGATGAAGAGGATGATAAGAAGGGGAAGATCGAGAAGATTGTTTGGACGGATGGGGTGTGGACTCCAAATACCACTCGCATCCGAAAGGTGCCAGATGCACCAGTACGACCTCGGCGGTATAGGGTCTATGAGAACCTAACCATCATACCCATTGACTATTCCAGCCAATAGTCAACTTAAATTCACACCCCGAGAACGAACCATCGGCTCTCTTAAGGGCCACCATGGGGCAAGACATGATAGAACCTCCACGCGGTTTGCCCTGGGCAGTCTTCGGACTGGCGAATACTATCATTAAGTTGAATCTGCTATCAGTCAACTTGAACGTTGCAAATGAAGTTCGGTGTAATACTTCCTTTCGACAGGCGTTCCTGTAAAGGGCGGCGGTGAAACCCGTAGCTATGTATACCGCAAGGGACATTCGGCAATGGTCAATCTTGTTTAACCTCTCTGCGTCATGTTTGCAAGTGATTGCCTCTGTCTCAACGTAGTATGCATTCGCGTCAGGGCGACATTTAGCCAACTGTCGAAGGTTGCCTAAAACTTTCCATTGCATACGTTATGAGAACCATGAGTTCTACCTGTCTCTATCAATGAGACGAATTGATGAATGGAATGAAATGGGAGGACACTCACGCGCCACACGCAACATAACACACTTCTCTCTTCCGTAGTCTAACAAGCTCTTTACACATGGATCGCAGTCGATTGCTATCCCAGAATCATGTAAGCTATCTTAATTTTATTTAACACTATTTCATCTACCATCATCACCCATATGAAGTGTCATAAGATTTACAAGTTAGACTAAGCGTTCTACTATTTGTAAATGAAAGATATAGTTTCACCAGTTTACAAGTTAAAAATAAAGTTTCAATAGTGTGTACGTTAGAAATAAAGTTTTAGCTGTTTGTATATCAAAAACAAAGTTTCAAGAGTTTACAAGTTAAAAAATAAAGTTTCAATGGTGTATACGTTAGAAATAAAGTTTTAGCTGTTTGTATATCAAAATAAAGTTTCAAGAGTTTACAAGTTAGAAATAACGTTTCAATAGTGTATGCGTTAGAAATAAAGCTTTAGCTGTTTGTATATCAAAATAAAGTTTCAAGAGTTTACAAGTTAGAAATAAAGTTTCAATAGTGTATATGTTAGAAATAAAGGTATAACTGTTTGTAAAAATAAGATCGCAAGATTTACTAGTTTACAAGTTAGACTAAGTGTAAATTAAAATAAAATTATAACTGTTCACGAGTTAAAGCGTTGATGCAACGATGAACAATTAATAAGCTGAAAAGTTTTAGATTCACTTTAACATTACCATATGTTTACAGATAGAAATGTATCACAGCAAAGCTACTTCATGAGTTAGTTTGCCAGGAGTGTATCATCTCAAACTTTTACTCCGTCGTTGAAATTTCATGACGACTTTTTGCTAAACGAAAGTTAACACCAGAGGAGCGTAGGGGTGGGTGGTATAAAATACGCCTACAGCACTGAGAGAGTTGGAGTGCATGAGCTATGTACATTCTTTTGACGACGAGAGGAGCGATTCAGCCGATGGCGCGGGTAGTTTCCCAGAGCATGGAGGACATTGTTTAGGTGACTCTAAGGACGTATGTCGAGCTGCCTTCAGTGATAGGCTTCCAACTCATGATGAATGATGATATGCTTACGACCTACATTCAACCATTGGTGTATGCCCACACCCTCCCCCACAACGAGCTTGTCTCCCACATTGTATTCATGAGTGTGGCTCAAAGTAGGAAATTGATTGATGAGACTTTGCTGAAATATCCAAGGCGCGTATTCAAGCATGGTCGCCTACTGTTGGAGTATTATTATCAATGGCGCGACGACACACATTTGCCCACCCGTGTTTTACCACACCTATCAACGGAAGAATACAATAGAGCTTTAGTCGAGACGGTGAAAGGAGACGATGAGCGCTAGCGGGCGAATGAAGCATCGGTGAGAGTGGGAATCAACTTGATGCTATTCTCCAATGAGGATTGTTGTCTAATGAGAATCAAGCATTCCTTTATAAATAGAGAGCCTTCCACAGTGAGAATCATTCCATCGTTGAATCGTACAAGTGACGGACGCACATTCTCTCTCTCTCTCTACATCCCTGTTATATTATCCAACTAAAATGGTAAGTCGCTACTTTCCTCCCTCTCCTCCCTTGAACGTAAACTTGATAGAATCTTTTTTATTTTCAGGCATCTTCTACATCTACTACACTGACAGGACAAAATGGTGGCCAGACGTTACAAGGTTCGCTACAATCAGATCATCTACAGCTGAGACCAGTGGAAGAAACAACAAAGGTACATAATCCTACACCGCTACAGCGTAAATTTAAACAAGTCTTGCGTCATGAGGATCACAGCGTAGTACTGCGAACGGGAATGCTCCCTTCCACTGATGTGAAGATATTGAGCAATCAGTATGGGGATTACATACTCATCCCCGTGAGTCCGTACATTCGCCACCAACTTGACATTATTGAAGAGTACGTGACATTAAATATGGACATTCCTACTCCTCTTGCTCAAGAGTGGAAGGCGAGAGATGAAAAGGATACTCCCTATAGAAAGATTTGGGATGGCAATCAACTTTGCCTACCATTATCACATTGGTGTAGTTATTATAAAAAGGATGGAGATCAATCAATACCCATCAGATGTGATGAGCTCGGAGAAGGTACTTGGGATATCATTTTCAAAGTGAATGGACTATATTATGGTCAGCACAAGGATAACAAAATAGCCTCTCTCTCGATATACACTGAATCCATCCTATATATTCCAAAGCCACCCAGCGTAGATGACATTATTGACGAAATCCTTAACGGGGGTGGTACGAAGCGCAAGTCGGACAAGAATGCTACTTCCAAACGCAAGTCAAGGAAAGAGAATTGCTAATCCTTTCCTAACTCTACCCTATGACAATTCGCTTATGTGCTTTGAGTGTCGTGGACGTGGTCTTATTAGATACATTTTACTTCTTCGTTGCCATCATATCATTTGTGTATTTTGTCGTGAAAAGCATCGATGTAATTCTTCATTTTGTGATATGTTATAGAACGTTTCCTTAGATGTGTAATTTCCGTTTTAGGCTTCTATCATCATTTTTATGGATTGTGAGGGTGAACCTGTGCAGGAGCTCAGTGCTATTGCTATGAACAATTGGACATATCAGATTGTTAGTGTCTATCATCAACATGCCACCTGTGATCCCAATGTTGATCAATGGGCGAGAAAACACATTCATGGACTTAATCTGAAATATTTGCAAGACTATGGCTTTTCTTGTGAGACTGCTCTTCTTATTGACTTTAAACGATGGTTAGCTGCTTTCAATGTTATACGCATTTTTTGTAATAATCCTGGTAAGGAGAGGAAAGTATTTCCCAATCTAGTCATTAATGATATTTTGCTCCCACCTTGGGATAGTAGAGTGAATCAACACTATCATGAAGTCACGAAACGTTTTAAGGATTTGTGTGTTCCTATTTTGTCTGTTCGTTGTAGTAGCTACGTTCATAACCAATGCTTCTTTCCTCCTTACCTCAACACTGCCAAAGTCCTATATGGTTATCATTGCTCGCTATATGACAGTTACCAGCTGTATCTATTTTATCTGTTTCAAACCATTGATTTGTAATGCATGCTTGTTACCGTTATTCAATAAATGTTACTATGAGAAGAGTTGTTGTTTTCATGCAATGGATGGGTTAGATAAAGGGCGATCATGTCTTTTTCAAATGACTGTGGAATATTGATTTCCATGATGAAGATTTAAACAGTTAGATTTGATGACGAATAAGATTTACTAGTTTGCAAGTTAGACTAAGCGTTCTATTATTTGTAAATGAAAGATATAGTTTCAACAGTTTACAGATTAAAAATAAAGTTTCAATAGTGTATGTGTTATAAATAAAGTTTAAGCTGTTTCTATGTTAGAAATAAAATAAAGTTTCAGGAGTTTACAAGTTAAAAATAAAGTTTCAACAGTGTATACGTTAGAAATAAAGTTACATCTGTTTGTAAAAATAAGATTGCGGGATTTAATAGTTTGTAAGTTAGACTAAGCGTTCCACTATTTGTAAATGAAAGATATAGTTTCAACAGTTTACAGATTACAAAATAAAGTTTCAATAGTGTGTTTGTTAATAATAAAGTTTAAGCTTTTTGTGTGTTAGAAATAGAATAAAGTTTCAACAGTTTGTAGATTAAAAATAAAGTTTCAACCGTTTACAAGTTAAAAATAAAGTTTCAATAGTTTACAAGTTAAGACTAATGTTTCAATAGTGTGTATGTTAAGAATAAAGTTCTATCTGTTTATATGTTAGAAATAGAATGAAGTTTCACCAGTTTACAAGTTAAGAATAAAGTTCTATCTGTTTGTATGTTAGAAATAAAATGAAGTTTCATCAGTTTACAAGTTAAGAATAAAGTTTTATTTGTTTGTATGTTAGAATAAAACAAAGTTTCAACCGTTAAAAATAAAGTTTCAATAGTTTGCAAGTTAAAACTAATGTTTCAATAGTGCGTATGTTAAGAATAAAGTTTTATCTGTTTGTATGTTAGAAATAGAATGAAGTTTCACCAGTTTACAAGTTAAGAATAAAGTTCTATCTGTTTGTATGTTAGAAATAAAATGAAGTTTCAACAGTTTACAAATTAAAAATAAAGTTTCAATAGTGTGTACGTTAGAAATAAAGTTTCAACCATTTACAAGTTAAAAATAAAGTTTCAACAGTGTCTACGTTAGAAATAAAGTTTTATCTGTTTGTAAAGTACGATCGTAGGATTTACTAGTTTGCAAGTTAGACTCAGCATTCTACTAGTTGTAAATGAAAAATATCGTTTCAACAGTTTACAGATTAAAATAAAGTTTCAATAGTGTGTACGTTAGAAATAAAGATATGACTGTTTGTGTGTGTGTGTGTTAGAAATAAAATAAAGTTTCAACCGTTTACAAGTTAAAAATAAAGTTTCAACAGTGTGTACGTTAGAAATAAAGTTTTATCTGTTTATATGTTAGAAACAAAATAAAGTTTCAACAGTGTGTACGTTAGGAATAAAGTTTTATCTGTTTGTAAGTTAGAAATAAAGTTTTAACTGCTTGTATGTTAGAAATAGAGGTATAACAGTTTATATGCTAGAAAGAAAGGTATAACTGTTTGTGTGACAAGATCGTAGGATTTACTAGTTTGCAAGTTAGACTCAGTGTTCTACGAGTTGTAAATGAAAAAATATCGTTTCAGCAGTTTACAGATTAAAATAAAGTTTCAATAGTGTGTATGATGGAAATAAAGTTTAAGCGCTTTGTGCGTTAGAAATAAAGTTTCAGCCGTTTACAAGTTAAAAATAAAGTTTCAACAGTGTGCACGTTAGAAATAAAGTTTTAGCTGTTTATATGTTAGAAACAAAAATAAAGTTTCAACAGTTTACAAGTTGAAATATAAAGTTTCAACAGTGTGTACGTTAGAAATAAATGAAAGTAAGAACTTCATCGTATGAGTATTCAAAGCATGTTTTGTAAATCAAATGTGTGTAGTACTGACATGATAGAATCGCGTTAGAAATAAAGTTTCAGCCGTTTACAAGTTAAAAATAGAGTTTCAACAGTGTGTACATTAGAAATAAAGTTTTAGCTGTTTATATGTTAGAAACAAAATAAAGTTTCAACAGTTTACAGGTTGAAAATAAAGTTTCAACAGTGTGTGCGTTAGAAATAAATGAAAGTAAGAACTTCATCGTATGAGTATTCAAAGCATGTTTTGTAAATCAAACAGCTAAAACTTTATTTCTAACGTGCACACTGTTGAAACTTTATTTTTAACTTGTAAACGGCTGAAACTTTATTTCTAACGCACAAAGCGCTTAAACTTTATTTCCATCATACACACTATTGAAACTTTATTTTAATCTGTAAACTGCTGAAACGATATTTTTTCATTTACAACTCGTAGAACACTGAGTCTAACTTGCAAACTAGTAAATCCTACGATCTTGTCTCACAAACAGTTATACCTTTCTTTCTAGCATATAAACTGTTATACCTCTATTTCTAACATACAAGCAGTTAAAACTTTATTTCTAACTTACAAACAGATAAAACTTTATTCCTAACGTACACACTGTTGAAACTTTATTTTTCAGCTTGTAAACTGTTGAAACTTTGTTTTGTTTCTAACATATAAACAGATAAAACTTTATTTCTAACGTACACACTGTTGAAACTTTATTTGTAACTTGTAAACGGTTGAAACTTTATTTTATTTCTAACACACACACACACACACAAACAGTCATATCTTTATTTCTAACGTACACACTATTGAAACTTTATTTTAATCTGTAAACTGTTGAAACGATATTTTTCATTTACAACTAGTAGAATGCTGAGTCTAACTTGCAAACTAGTAAATCCTACGATCGTACTTTACAAACAGATAAAACTTTATTTCTAACGTAGACACTGTTGAAACTTTATTTTTAACTTGTAAATGGTTGAAACTTTATTTCTAACGTACACACTATTGAAACTTTATTTTTAATTTGTAAACTGTTGAAACTTCATTTTATTTCTAACATACAAACAGATAGAACTTTATTCTTAACTTGTAAACTGGTGAAACTTCATTCTATTTCTAACATACAAACAGATAAAACTTTATTCTTAACATACACACTATTGAAACATTAGTTTTAACTTGTAAACTATTGAAACTTTATTTTTAACTTGTAAACGTTTGAAACTTTATTTTTAATCTACAAACTGTTGAAACTTTATTCTATTTCTAACACACAAAAAGCTTAAACTTTATTATTAACATACACACTATTGAAACTTTATTTTGTAATCTGTAAACTGTTGAAACTATATCTTTCATTTACAAATAATAGAACGCTTAGTCTAACTTGCAAACTAGTAAATCTTATTCGTCATCAAATCTAACTGTTTAAATCTTCATCATGGAAATCAATATTCCACTGTCATTTGAAAAAGACATGATCGCCCTTTATCTAACCCATCCATTGCATGAAAACAACAACTCTTCTCATAGTAACATTTATTGAATAACGGTAACAAGCATGCATTACAAATCAATGGTTTGAAACAGATAAAATAGATACAGCTGGTAACTATCATACAGCGAGCAATGATAACCATACAGGACTTTGGCAGCGTTGAGGTAAGGATGAAAGAAGCATTGGTTATGAACGTAGCTACTACAACGAACAGACAAAATAGGAACACACAAATCCTTAAAACGTTTCGTGACTTCATGATAGTGTTGATTCACTCTACTATCCCAAGGTGGGTGCAAAATATCATTAATGACTAGATTGGGAAATACTTTCCTCTCCTTGCCAGGATTATTACAAAAAATGCGTATAACATTAAAAGCAGCTAACCATCGTTTAAAGTCAATAAGAAGAGCAGTCTCACAAGAAAAGCCATAGTCTTGCAAATATTTCAGATTAAGTCCATGAATGTATTTTCTCGCCCATTGATCAACATTGGGATCACAGGTGGCATGTTGATGATAGACACTAACAATCTGATATGTCCAATTGTTCATAGCAATAGCACTGAGCTCCTGCACAGGTTCACCCTCACAATCCATAAAAATGATGATAGAAGCCTAAAACGGAAATTACACATCTAAGGAAACGTTCTATAACATATCACAAAATGAAGAATTACATCGATGCTTTTCACGACAAAATACACAAATGATATGATGGCAACGAAGAAGTAAAATGTATCTAATAAGACCACGTCCACGACACTCAAAGCACATAAGCGAATTGTCATAGGGTAGAGTTAGGAAAGGATTAGCAATTCTCTTTCCTTGACTTGCGTTTGGAAGTAGCATTCTTGTCCGACTTGCGCTTCGTACCACCCCCGTTAAGGATTTCGTCAATAATGTCATCTACGCTGGGTGGTTTTGGAATATATAGGATGGATTCAGTGTATATCGAGAGAGAGGCTATTTTGTTATCCTTGTGCTGACCATAATATAGTCCATTCACTTTGAAAATGATATCCCAAGTACCTTCTCCGAGCTCATCACATCTGATGGGTATTGATTGATCTCCATCCTTTTTATAATAACTACACCAATGTGATAATGGTAGGCAAAGTTGATTGCCATCCCAAATCTTTCTATAGGGAGTATCCTTTTCATCTCTCGCCTTCCACTCTTGAGCAAGAGGAGTAGGAATGTCCATATTTAATGTCACGTACTCTTCAATAATGTCAAGTTGGTGGCGAATGTACGGACTCACGGGGATGAGTATGTAATCCCCATACTGATTGCTCAATATCTTCACATCAGTGGAAGGGAGCATTCCCGTTCGCAGTACTACGCTGTGATCCTCATGACGCAAGACTTGTTTAAATTTACGCTGTAGCGGTGTAGGATTATGTACCTTTGTTTTTTCTTCCACTGGTCTCAGCTGTAGATGATCTGATTGTAGCGAACCTTGTAACGTCTGGCCACCATTTTGTCCTGTCAGTGTAGTAGATGTAGAAGATGCCTGAAAATAAAAAAGATTCTATCAAGTTTACGTTCAAGGGAGGAGAGGGAGGAAAGTAGCGACTTACCATTTTAGTTGGATAATATAACAGGGATGTAGAGAGAGAGAGAATGTGCGTCCGTCACTTGTACGATTCAACGATGGAATGATTCTCAATGTGGAAGGCTCTCTATTTATAAAGGAATGCTTGATTCTCATTAGACAACAATCCTCATTGGAGAATAGCATCAAGTTGATTCCCACTCTCACCGATGCTTCATTCGCCCGCTAGCGCTCATCGTCTCCTTTCACCGTCTCGACTAAAGCTCTATTGTATTCTTCCGTTGATAGGTGTGGTAAAACACGGGTGGGCAAATGTGTGTCGTCGCGCCATTGATAATAATACTCCAATAGTAGGCGACCATGCTTGAATACGCGCCTTGGATATTTCAGCAAAGTCTCATCAATCAATTTCCTACTTTGAGCCACACTCATGAATACAATGTGGGAGACAAGCTCGTTGTGGGGGAGGGTGTGGGCATACACCAATGGTTGAATGTAGGTCGTAAGCATATCATCATTCATCATGAGTTGGAAGCCTATCACTGAAGGCAGCTCGACATACGTCCTTAGAGTCACCTAAACAATGTCCTCCATGCTCTGGGAAACTACCCGCGCCATCGGCTGAATCGCTCCTCTCGTCGTCAAAAGAATGTACATAGCTCATGCACTCCAACTCTCTCAGTGCTGTAGGCGTATTTTATACCACCCACCCCTACGCTCCTCTGGTGTTAACTTTCGTTTAGCAAAAAGTCGTCATGAAATTTCAACGACGGAGTAAAAGTTTGAGATGATACACTCCTGGCAAACTAACTCATGAAGTAGCTTTGCTGTGATACATTTCTATCTGTAAACATATGGTAATGTTAAAGTGAATCTAAAACTTTTCAGCTTATTAATTGTTCATCGTTGCATCAACGCTTTAACTCGTGAACAGTTATAATTTTATTTTAATTTACACTTAGTCTAACTTGTAAACTAGTAAATCTTGCGATCTTATTTTTACAAACAGTTATACCTTTATTTCTAACATATACACTATTGAAACTTTATTTCTAACTTGTAAACTCTTGAAACTTTATTTTGATATACAAACAGCTAAAACTTTATTTCTAACGCATACACTATTGAAACGTTATTTCTAACTTGTAAACTCTTGAAACTTTATTTTGATATACAAACAGCTAAAACTTTATTTCTAACGTATACACCATTGAAACTTTATTTTTAACTTGTAAACTGGTGAAACTATATCTTTCATTTACAAATAGTAGAACGCTTAGTCTAACTTGTAAATCTTATGACACTTCATATGGACGATGATGATGATAGATGAAATAGTGTCAAATAAAATTAAGATAGCTTACATGATTCTGGGATAGCAATCGACTGCGATCCATGTGTAAAGAGCTTGTTAGACTACGGAAGAGAGAAGTGTGTTATGTTGCGTGTGGCGCGTGAGTGTCCTCCCATTTCATTCCATTCATCAATTCGTCTCATTGATAGAGACAGGTAGAACTCATGGTTCTCATAACGTATGCAATGGAAAGTTTTAGGCAACCTTCGACAGCTGGCTAAATGTCGCCCTGGCGAGAATGCATACTACGTTGAGACAGAGGCAATCACTTGCAAACATGACGCAGAGAGGTTAAACAAGATTGACCATTGCCGAATGTCCCTTGCGGTATACATAGCTACGGGTTTCACCGCCGCCCTTTACAGGAACGCCTGTCGAAAGGAAGTATTACACCGAACTTCATTTGCAACGTTCAAGTTGACTGATAGCAGATTCAACTTAATGATAGTATTCGCCAGTCCGAAGACTGCCCAGGGCAAACCGCGTGGAGGTTCTATCATGTCTTGCCCCATGGTGGCCCTTAAGAGAGCCGATGGTTCGTTCTCGGGGTGTGAATTTAAGTTGACTATTGGCTGGAATAGTCAATGGGTATGATGGTTAGGTTCTCATAGACCCTATACCGCCGAGGTCGTACTGGTGCATCTGGCACCTTTCGGATGCGAGTGGTATTTGGAGTCCACACCCCATCCGTCCAAACAATCTTCTCGATCTTCCCCTTCTTATCATCCTCTTCATCCCACTCGTCGAGGATGACGAACTCGGGAATAGCGTTGTCTTCATCGATGAAGACGGGAATGCTGTTGGCAGGAGACGTTGCTTCCATCGTGACTTGAAATTGAATGAGAAGCGCTACAATCTTCTGGCTTATATAGGGTTTTCAACAATGAATTGCTCAACAGCGAATCAGAATGCTTCAGGGATAGCAATCGACTGCATAACGTTCAAGTTGACTGATAGCAGATTCAACTTAATGATAGTATTCGCCAGTCCGAAGACTGCCCAGGGCAAACCGCGAGGAGGTTCTATCAAATCTTGCCCCATGGTGGCCCTTAAGAGAGCCGATGGTTCGTTCTCGGGAGTAACGTCATCTTACACCCTACCACTTCTGCTGAGAGAGTCTTTGACTCTCTCTTTGGTAGCACTGTCGACTTCCACACTAACTGGTACATGGCTAAAAAGTGGAATGTAGCGCCATTCCGTTGGATTGACAGCAGTTGCTGTCATCGGATTGCCAATCCGAGCAAGATTATTATAAACTCTGTCTTGCTCCTCTAGCCTGACAAACTCCTCAAATAAATTTTGCGGCCTTAACTGCGGTCCGCGAGGAGAGCTGGCTTGTCTGTTGGGCGTCTGCATGATTGAAATGAAATGAAATGAGAGGCAGTGGTTTATATACCCCTCTAACGCGACGCAACGTTCAAGTTGACTGATATCAGATTCAACTTAATGATAGTATTCGCCAGTCCGAAGACTGCCCAGGGCAAACCGCGTGGAGGTTCTATCATGTCTTGCCCCATGGTGGCCCTTAAGAGAGCCGATGGTTCGTTCTCGGGAGTGAATTGATGGGGTGGTGAAGGCAGGCAAAGATCTGCAATGAAAATGATATGTATTAGAATAGGATATACTATCTTATTTGCTTTTCACTTACCAAGTTAGTCATCCTTAGGCAGTCTCGCGGGCTTCCTGACTGAAAATTTTTGTAAATGGCCGCGCATTCTTAGTGTGGCATGTAAGCACTTCTTACTCGGATGACCATTATAGCAGATTATACTTTCGTCTAGGCTTTGGTTGACGAGGACTTGACCGTCCAGATGGTTATCCCGAATAGGGATGTGGAACTCAAACATTCTGTCCTCATTCACACGATTCCACTCATTCCTCATGCGCTCCAACTTCGCAAACGACTCTCTCTCATCACCCTGCCTACTCACACTCCTCTCCAACTCAGCATTCCTCGCTCTCAATACACTCATCTCCTTCATCAACTCCTCATACTTCGACTCTGCCTCTCCCATTCTCCTCTCTGCAGCACTCGTCCTCTTCTCTCGCTCATCATTCTTGTCTTCCAACACTCGCACATTCTCCTTCAACTCTTTCACAACACGCCTCATACGGATATTCTCATCTGCCACCTCCTTACATTTCACCTCCTTCATTTTCAGCTCACTCAACTCACTCAACTTTCTCTCATTCACCTTCTTCAAACTTTCGTACCGATCAACCAACAAAGCATGTGCCGCTTGCTGCGACACATGCTTCTTTTCCATGTCCTCATCCCACCGCGCCGACTGCTTCCGTACCCCACCACCCTTCACTATTGGGGAAGATGAGCTCTGCGGGGGGTCGGTAATGACAATATCGGATACCTCCGACGACGAAGAGCTCAACTTCCTCACACGCTTCCTCACTCGCTCCCTATCCAAATCCACATCATCCTCATCACTCTCAAACACTTCCGCCACTTGTCAGCCTTCAAACCGGCCACAGCATTCTCTACCTCATTCTCCACAGCATTCCCACTAGCATTCTCAACAACATTCCCACTAGCATTCTCAACAACATTCCCACTAGCATTCTCAACAACATTCCCACTAGCATTCTCAACAACATTCTTGGCCTCTTTCCCCAACATTCGCTCCTTCTCAGCATTCATCAACTCCACAAATCTCAAATCGGTCACCAACCCTCCTGTGCATTCACCATGCCTCAAATAAAACTCGGCCTCCTGCCCAACAACCAACAGCACCCTGCACTTCACACAGGCAACCCTACTCAGGATAACCATGTGGTCGGCCCCTGCCTTCTTGATGTGGTCCTTGAGACCGTCTCGGCGGTTAATTCGGCCGCATACACACATTTTAATGTGGAACTTTTTATTTTTATCATTGCTGACCATGGCTGCGATTTTATCGTTAACTGTAAGATAATGAAATTTGTATAAGTTTGGAATCATGTAGTATACAGACTAAAGCATAACACTTAGTGAGGAATGATAGATTTGAGTGTAGTGAGTGGCACTCGATCCCGTCGACAGCCCGAAGGCCTTGTACTGATCACTAGGGAAGTGAGAGATCTTCCCCGATACCCGCTCTTTACAGCTGAAGACATCATTGTCACTGCCCCGAAGTGGTAACAGGAACGCCGAGTCAAAGGTAGTGATCAGTAGCTGGGATCTAACCCCTCAAAGCTGCCTTAGACTTAGTCAAATTTCAAATCTGATAGCAGATTTGAATGTAGCATACGGCCTAAAACATAATGTTATCATTCAACACTTATTCAACATTCAACATTCAACTTAGTAAACATTCAACATAATATCAACACTTAGTGAGGAATGATAGATTTGAGTGTAGTGAGTGGCACTCGATCCCGTCGACAGCCCGAAGGCCTTGTACTGATCACTAGGGAAGTGAGAGATCTTCCCCGATACCCGCTCTTTACAGCTGAAGACATCATTGTCACTGCCCCGAAGTGGTAACAGGAGCGCCGAGTCAAAGGTAGTGATCAGTAGCTGGGATCTAACCCCTCAAAGCTGCCTTAGACTTAGTCAAATTTCAAATCTGATAGCAGATTTGAACTCAGGATACTTGAAAACCTTAGTCTATATGTTAAAACTTTGAAAAAACTGAAAATTAAGAATTTTAAAAAAATTCCGCATTTTACTACTCATACTACTTTTAAAAAATTTTATCAGTAGTAAAGACACTATCAAACTCTATCATACAAACTTTGAAGTAAGAAGATAGCTTGCCTACTTCAAAAGATAGAGTCCTTTGAAACACCCAATATCGGGAGCTCAGAGCGACGACCGTCGCTTACCTCGTCTTTCGATGAAGTGATCAGACTTACGTTGTCGGGGGTTTATATATGCTCGGAAGAAAACTTAAAATGGCTCTATCTCCGAAAGTATTCATCGTAGCGACATGCGGTTTGTTGCAAACGATTCGTCTCATCATTCTCTATCATATGACACCTGAACCATTCTGATATGACCACGGGAAGTTGGTCCGTCAGCACATGTCCATGTAACATGCCACAAGTGAAAAAATTCCTAAGTGTGAGAGCTCCACAGAGGTGAAAATTTTGAAAAATTTAAAACTTCCGAATTTCGACCTGGGACCTTTACCAAAACATTTTTCACCAAATTTCACGGACCCCCCCTCCCCCCTCGTTCAGAGGAATTTGATGAAAAATGTTTTGGTGACGGTCCCAGGTCGAAATTCCACACTTTGGAAAATTTTCAAAATTTTACCCATACAAAGCCACTCTGACACTTAGGATTTTTTCAGGTGAGCGAGCTCCGACCTAAAATCTTGTAACCGCTCTAACTTTTGAACGAAGACAGATATGAACAAGCCGTTTCTTTCACTGAATTTGTCTCACTCTTAGCTTTCAAACGAGCTATGGCACGACAAAATCCGTCCACTAGAAGCCAAGATTGAAGCTAGCTGTCCAGAGGGGGGGGGAGGTCAGTGAAATTTGATGAAAACTGTTTTGGTGACGGTCCCAGGTCGAAATTCCACACTTTGGAAAATTTTCAAAATTTTACCCATACAAAGCCACTCTGACACTTAGGATTTTTTCAGGTGAGCGAGCTCCGACCTAAAATCTTGTAACCGCTCTAACTTTTGAACGGCTGGTCCGATTGACTCGCAACAAAAAAATGTTGTCGAGCAGTTTTTTCTCCTCTTTCAAACGAGTAGCCTTAAGACAAAATCCGTTCACTAGAACCAAAGTTAGAAGATTGCTGTCGGGGGGGGAGGTCAGTGAAATTTGATGAAAAATGTTTTGGTGACGGTCCCAGGTCGAAATACCACACTTTGGAAAATTTTCAAAATTTTACCCATACAAAGCCACTCTGACACTTAGGATTTTTTCAGGTGAGCGAGCTCCGACCTAAAATCTTGTAACAGCTCTAACTTTTGAACGGCTGGTCCGATTGACTCGCAACAAAAAATGTTGTCGAGCAGTTTTTTCTCCTCTTTCAAACGAGTAGCCTTAAGACAAAATCCGTTCACTAGAACCAAAGTTAGAAGATTGCTGTCGGGGGGGTAGGGGGCGGTCAGTGAAATTTGATGAAAAATGTTTTGGTGACGGTCCCAGGTCGAAATACCACACTTTGGAAATTTTTCAAAATTTTACCCATACAAAGCCACTCTGACACTTAGGATTTTTTCAGGTGAGCTACGACAGTCCACCCTCCCAACCTGGCCGGCACACCACGCCAGCCTGGCCGGCACACCACGCCAACCTAGACACCACATCACCGCGCGCTATACGACGGTCGGCCAGAGGGGGGGGACGTCAGAACCAAAGCACCACGGCGGCCGACCACGACACTCTGCCGTTCCAGAGGGGGGGGGGACGTCAGCGACGGCGGCCATCTTGCGCTATCCAGAAGTGGAGTTTTACTTACTACTATCGCCGCTTGTGGGGCTTCCTCTCTGCTGTCACTTGGTCCTTGTCTGGTGCAGCCTCATAGTCCTTCCGGATGTTGTAGACGAAGGACTTCGAGTAACCAAAGAAAGCAATGATTTCGGTAGCTGTTTTACCAGCACGCAGACCTTCCAAAACCGCTGCACGTCGCTCCAACTCGCGAGACATGATTGAAAAATTCAAATTTAAGTCAATTTGCCCGCACACTGTTTCAGATACGCTTACTTGTAATGCGCACGCGTGACAGGTTAACGTAGTGTCAGCGGTGAACGCGATATCACGTGACGGCATAGACATAGTAGTAATGTAGAAAACACAGATGTTCCCTTATAACCGATTTGTCTGTCAGCAGCTTAGATTGAAAATAGTCCAGATTTATCTGGAAGACCCTGTATATACTCAAGTATTCTGAAAATTTTCATGAGCAAAGGTTTCATTTTCTATAAATATAATAGTTACCAGATGATTTCAAAATCATACATGAAAAAATTTTCATCCTTAAAATTTATGATCATTTTTTTGCTAACTTATTTAGTTGGTAAGAATACTTTCGCTGTCTATCTTGATAGAAGAGAACTTCTTAGGGTTGTATTAACTTCGATGACAAGCATCTATTGCATTGAGATATTGCTAGTTCCTAAGTTATAGTCAAAATTCTAAACCAATCGTAAAATATGACCTTGGTGTAAATGCGTCCATCAGGGTCATTTAAAATAGTCAAAAAAATGTGTCAAATTTACTAATAATATTCAATGAAAATTTCACTGAATATTTAAGTAAATACCCACGAGAAATCATATCTCTAACGGCAGCTTCAGATGCTCGATATTTTTTTCCTGACAGTCAAATTACCTGATTTCGCGTCGCACTTACCCCACTTCACTACCAAGCTCGCACAAAGTTGTAGGCACTTGACATTAAAGACTTACATGTCTCTTTGTCATGATGACCTCCGCTGTTCAGACATACGTGAATGAGGATGGCTGCTTATTCATTTAATATCAATCTCATCCGTGTCCTTTTGGTGAAATATCAGATGAGTGAGAAAGTCATGGAGCAATGCAATCCTATCAACCATCTTCGAAGCGCAGTTCGGTTTTGCAATATCATCATGGAACATCAATTATTCTAAAATAGCCATCAGAGGCACACTCGATTTGTCAGAATCATAAAGAGATACTTCTCATCGGTTCAACATCGGCCTGAGTCGTTGCTGCTGTCGCTCGAATAATCAACGAATCCAGATGCAAAGTTACTAATTAAACATACTTAATTTAACATTGATCTTCATAAGAATATGTTATTGTGATTTTTAACAATTACAAATGTTTAGGACCCAATAAATCCATCAAAGATACTGCATTTTTAGCCATCCATACGTGGCCAAATTCAAATTAGAGAGGTTAATGTGTAATTGTATTGAAACGTAGTCTTTTTTTATTGTCAACGAGTATCATATTGTTTCAGATTGTGCCAACTGCTTCAAAAGTCGATCATTCATTAAACCATGGGAACATCCTTCCTTCAACACAGGACTCTTCAGCATCTGCAAGCTTTTCCCAGTCATCTCAAGTGAAATTCCAAGAGAGAAACGAAAATATCCTTCCATCATCGCAGGACTCTTCAATCTCCGCAAGTTATTCTCAGTCATCTCAAATGAACTTCCAAGAGAGAAACGAAAATATCCTTCCTTCATCGCAGGACTCTTCAATCTCCGCAAGTTATTCTCAGTCATCTCAAATGAACTTCCAAGAAAGAAACGAAAATATCCTTCCTTCACCACGACAAGTTGATGGCAGCTGTCGGACTAATGTTTACCAAAGATATCTGGCACTAACTCCTCAACAAGAATTTGCTATAAATTCCTGTACAAAATGGAAGAAGTCAATACCATTTTGAATATTGTGTATACCAAACAAGAAATGGTTGCTATGAATGCAGTAAGAAGCACCAGAGGCTTATCAAACCGGCTCGTGATGAGTTCAGACATAAGAGAGTGGATGTTTGGTAAGTGTAAGCTCTGAGTAGATTTGCATGAAGTACATATAAATGTACCGTAGACGCCCAAATATATGACAATTCACGCATATTCAGTCAAATAAATGAATATACAACTATACGTGTATATGAACTTGAATACCTGTTTAGAGTTTCGCAATTTGAATAGATAAGAGCTCTCACATCCTCAGCTACGCATTTAGCCCACATGCATCCCAAGCTTAAATCCAGGTATGGATAAAACATCAATATGTACTCCATACATCAATATATTACAATGTCACATAACTTGTCTATGCTCTCAATTTATTTCCTAATAGTGACATTTGCGATGTATGATCTAAGAAAATCTACTATGTCGTCATGACATCGTTGCATGAAGATAGACAAATGTATCTACAATAAATGTGTCTATGTATACGATATTACTTTTGGTACCTTACTTTTTGTACATCACTTTTTTTCATCGCTCTTTTCATTACAAACTTATTGATATATCCACGCATTCGTGTACATGTAGCTCCTTTTCTTTGACTGTCTATGAGATTCCATTTCTATGAAGACAATCATTGTCAAAATATCAATTCAAATAATTATTTTCACGAAATTTGAAAAGTCATACTTTTTAGAACGAGGAACGATATCATTGCCGAGAGAGCGCAGCGAACGAGGCACTGATATTGTTCAGAGTACTGAAATCATAGAAGTGGATAATAGCACACTAGAATGGAAGTTTGATATCTTGCCTATGTACAATGATGGCACATGGAAAAAGCTATGGTTTGTAGATCTGCTTCGATCTAAAACATGGTATCATAGTGAAACTATTTGCCCAGTTGGTTGTGTAAGTTGTTGAAAGCAAATTGCAGGATTTTCATCAAGAGATGGTGTTGTTGTTTCATGTGAATTAGCCTACTATTCAATGGATTAATATACTGTGTCTATCTGTAGCAGTCATTGACAACTATCATCCAATTTTTCGATGCTGGAATACGAATCAAAAATTGGTTCAGAGTCATAATTGAAAATGGTTGCTGTACTGGTTGTAAGAATATCTCAAGAATTCAAAGATAAAAATTCTAATTTCTGGATAATTCCTCCTTCTAGCGGTTAAGATACCTAGCGCTTTCTGGAATAAACACGTTGAAAGCTTTTTTACCGACAGTCATTTCTCAGATAAATGAAATGTCGCTGGATCCTTTCAATTAATCACTAAATGACTTATGTGATATAGTGTGATGATATTTTGGAAGCTCATATTCGAAAGCATGCAAAGGTTTTGAAAACTGTCCAAATTTAGTGAACAGGGGAACCCTTTTAAGTAAAATGAATACTCTGAGATTTCTTGGCCTCTGATTTCAAGCTGGAGCAATGCATGCTCTGTAAATCGACACTGCAAGTTTTTTTATTTATTTATTTATTTATTTAGTACACCAATAAGTGCAAGGAGCACCAAGGCAACACAGGAAATACATTCTGGAGGGAACAATTAGAAGTTACAATAAAACATAAAAAGCTTTCGTTTAAACTGTTTCACCGTTTCACTGTTCACAATATCGTCGGGGAGGCGGTTCCAGTCATCTATAATGCGGTGGGAAAAGGAGGATAGGCGACAATTCAGATTTGTTGGGTGGCGAAAAATTTTGTAGTTATGTCCACGGGTTCGGGAAACACTAAAGGTGAAGAAGGAATTAGGATCACTTGGAGTAAGGTGGTTACATATTTTGAACACGGTTGTAAGGTCCATAATCCGACGACGACATTGTAGTGTTGGGAGTTTCAGAGCTCTCAGTCTTTCTTCGTAGGGCAACGAGGATAGACCACGGATGCTTTTGGTGAATCGACGTTCTACACGTTCGATAGCCAGAATGTCTTTATTCAGGGATGGATTCCAGACTGGGATGGCATATTCGAGGTGAGGGCGGACCAGTGTCTTGAAGAGACGAATAAGCAGATCGGCGTCCCGGGAGACGAATGTCCTGAGGATGGCAGATACAATGCGATTCGCTTTCTGAACACAGGTCAGAATGTGCCGAGAGAATTTTAGGTCTTTTGAAATCAGAACTTCAAGGTCTTTGACACACTTGGAATTATTCAGGAAACTTCCATCCAGATGGTAGTCCGAGGCAGGATTGCGAAATCCAAAGTGTAGAATGGAGCACTTTTGGGGATTGAGCGATAGCTGCCATTTCTTCGACCAAGTGGTTACAGCGTTGAGGTCAGCTTGCAAAAGTTCTTTGGCTTTCAGGGGATCAGTGCGCTTGATTTCGGAGTACAATTTTACATCATCAGCATATTTCAATAAAGAAGAGTTTGTCAAGGTGTCATCAATGTCATTAATAAAGGCGACAAACAGATCTGGGCCTACAACGGATCCCTGGGGGACACCAGAAATCATGCTGTAGGGGGAAGAATGCACACCATCCACGACAACACTCTCAGTTCTATCCTCAAGAAAAGCTTTCAGAAAACATAGAAGTCTCCCTCCAATGCCCAAGGAAGTCAATTTCGAGAGGAGACGAAAGTGAGGGACTGAATTGAACGCTTTTTCAAAATCGAGATAGATGACGTCAGCCCACTGACCGCGATCCACAACAGATGTTAAATCCTCGAGGAATTCTAAGAGCTGGTGGGTACTATACGAATTGGATCGAAAACCAAATTGAGAGCGCTTGATTATGTCATATTGGTTCCAGAACTGCCACAGGTGATCGCGAACAATCGACTCCATCAATTTGGAGGCAGTACAAGTCAGGCTGACCGGACGGTAATTCTCTGCCTTCTTGCGACAACCTTTCTTATGTATAGGAGTAACCAGAGCGTGCTTCCAGACTAGCGGGATATTCCCCAGCTCAAAAAAGATCTGGAAAAGGCGAGCAAGAAGTGGAAGCAGAACAAAAGCACCTTGTTTGTAGCAGATATATTGAATGCCATCAGGGCCAGGGGAGGAGAAATTCTTCTTATGTGATAGGTGGAAGCGAATTCTATCAGGTGTGAAGACTACATCAGCGAGGCAATGATCAGTTTGTGCATGAACAGCAGATATGGGAAGAGACTCAGAGGTGAAAGCAGATTTGTAGGAATCACCAAGAATAGTAGCTGAGTGTAGGGGATCATACACTACTCGGTCAGTGGACGGGTCGACAAGCGGACCAACGGTGGATCGAACCTTTTGTTTAGATTTTACATAGTTCCAGAATCGCTTAGGATTGTCACTGTTAGCCAAAGATGATTCAAAATTGTAAATAGATCTGCGGATTGCTTGTTTCAAGAGGTTAGATGTATGATTGCGCAAACGTCTAGCCTCGTCAGATCTGGTGTCAAGGAAGATACGTTCCGCCCTTCTGCGCTGTAGTTTTAAAGAACGAATTTCTGGAGAATCCCAAGGAGGTCTGTTACTTCGAAGATAATTCATGGTTGGAACTGCTGACGATAAAGCACCGTGAATAGCGGATTGAAAAGAAGTCCATATCTCATTCACATCTTTGTGCTGGAAGCAACTTTCCCAGTTTTTGGAAGCGAGAATGGAACGGTACAAGTCCCAATCAGCCTGCTTAAAATTATAACGAGGAGTCGACTTGGAAGAAATTGGTTTTCTTTCAGCAGAAAAAGCCAGTTCAGCCAAGACCATATTGTGATCTGAAGAGGCTAGAGGTTCAATTACATCAACGCGGGTAACAAGATCAGGAGTGGAGCAGAATAATAAATCCAATATATGCTCATCGCGTGTAGGTTCAAAGACAGTTTGGTAGAACCCTGACTCAACAGTGCAAACAAGAAAATCTTCAGAGTCTTTGTTGGAAGAAAGTGTCTCCCAGTCAATGTGGGGGAAATTAAAATCGCCACTTATTAGCTTAAACTGATGGGGAAGGGAGGAGGCTTCATGGAAGAGCTTGAATAGGACACTGTCATTAGCTACTGATGAATTAGGAGGACGATAAACCACACCTACAAGAATGGAAGATTTATTCTGAAGATAAACTTCAGCCCAAACACAATCACTGAAGTTCGAGCTGTTAGCGACATTCAAAACACAAGACTGAAGGGAGTCCTTAATGTAAAGGCAAACACCACCACCACCGCGACTACCACTGCGACGATCAGATCTGAATAATTCAAAGCCTGAAATTTGAAATAAAGCATCATTAAAATTTTTATTTGCCCAAGTTTCAGTGACAGAGATAATATCTGGTTGGAGGTCAGAGATATAAGAATGAAAAATGTGAAGCTTGTTGACAATGCTGCGAGCATTCAAGTTAAGAAACTTAAGTGCAAGAGTAGTAAGTAAAACTCCACTTCTGGATAGCGCAAGATGGCCGCCGTCGCTGACGTACCCCCCCTCTGGAACGGCAGAGTGTCGTGGTCGGCCGCCGTGGTGCTTTGGTTCTGACGTCCCCCCCCTTCTGGCCGACCGTCGTATAGCGCGCGGTGATGTGGTGTCTAGGTTGGCGTGGTGTGCCGGCCAGGTTGGTGTGGTGTGCCGGCCAGGTTGGGAGGGTGGACTGTCGTAGCTCACCTGAAAAAATCCTAAGTGTCAGAGTGGCTTTGTATGGGTAAAATTTTGAAAATTTTCCAAAGTGTGGAATTTCGACCTGGGACCGTCACCAAAACATTTTTCATCAAATTTCACTGACCCCCCCCCCCCGACAGCAATCTTCTAACTTTGGTTCTAGTGAACGGATTTTGTCTTAAGGCTACTCGTTTGAAAGAGGAGAAAAAACTGCTCGACAACATTTTTTGTTGCGAGTCAATCGGACCAGCCGTTCAAAAGTTAGAGCTGTTACAAGATTTTAGGTCGGAGCTCGCTCACCTGAAAAAATCCTAAGTGTCAGAGTGGCTTTGTATGGGTAAAATTTTGAAAATTTTCCAAAGTGTGGAATTTCGACCTGGGACCGTCACCAAAACATTTTTCATCAAATTTCACTGACCTCCCCCCCCCTCTGGACAGCTAGTTTCGATCTTGGCTTCTAGTGGACGGATTTTGTCGTGCCATAGCTCGTTTGAAAGCTAAGAGTGAGACAAATTCAGTGAAAGAAACGGCTTGTTCATATCTGTCTTCGTTCAAAAGTTAGAGCGGTTACAAGATTTTAGGTCGGAGCTCGCTCACCTGAAAAAATCCTAAGTAAGTGTGGAATTCGACGACCTGACCGTCACCAAAACAGTTTTCATATTTCAATCAATGACCCCCCCCCCCCCCCCCCTACAGACAGCTATCTTCATTCTTTCTTCTGGATGATTTTTGTTGTCGTGCTAGTTTAAAGATAGAAACGGCTTGTTCATATCTGTCTTCGTTCAAAAGTTAGAGCGGTTACAAGATTTTAGGTCGGAGCTCGCTCACCTGAAAAAATCCTAAGTGTCAGAGTGGCTTTGTATGGGTAAAATTTTGAAAATTTTCCAAAGTGTGGAATTTCGACCTGGGACCGTCACCAAAACATTTTCATCAAATTCCTCTGAACGAGGGGGGGAGGGGGGGTCCGTGAAATTTGGTGAAAAATGTTTTGGTAAAGGTCCCAGGTCGAAATTCGGAAGTTTTAAATTTTTCAAAATTTTCACCTCTGTGGAGCTCTCACACTTAGGAATTTTTTCACTTGTGGCATGTTACATGGACATGTGCTGACGGACCAACTTCCCGTGGTCATATCAGAATGGTTCAGGTGTCATATGATAGAGAATGATGAGACGAATCGTTTGCAACAAACCGCATGTCGCTACGATGAATACTTTCGGAGATAGAGCCATTTTAAGTTTTCTTCCGAGCATATATAAACCCCCGACAACGTAAGTCTGATCACTTCATCGAAAGACGAGGTAAGCGACGGTCGTCGCTCTGAGCTCCCGATATCGGGTGTTTCAAAGGACTCTATCTTTTGAAGTAGGCAAGCTATCTTCTTACTTCAAAGTTTGTATGATAGAGTTTGATAGTGTCTTTACTACTGATAAAATTTTTAAAAAGTAGTATGAGTAGTAAAATGCGGAATTTTTTTAAAATTCTTAATTTTCAGTTTTTTCAAAGTTTTAACATATAGACTAAGGTTTTCAAGTATCCTGAGTTCAAATCTGCTATCAGATTTGAAATTTGACTAAGTCTAAGGCAGCTTTGAGGGGTTAGATCCCAGCTACTGATCACTACCTTTGACTCGGCGTTCCTGTTACCACTTCGGGGCAGTGACAATGATGTCTTCAGCTGTAAAGAGCGGGTATCGGGGAAGATCTCTCACTTCCCTAGTGATCAGTACAAGGCCTTCGGGCTGTCGACGGGATCGAGTGCCACTCACTACACTCAAATCTATCATTCCTGACTAAGTGTAATACTTTAGGAATATGACTGTACTACATGATTCCAAACTTATACAAATTTCATTATCTTACAGTTAACAATAAATCAGGCATGGCAAACGATAAGAATCGTAAATATCACATCAAAATGTGCTCATGTGGGCGAATTAATCGCAGTGCGGACGCCAAGGCGCATGTGAAGAAGGCGGGCACCGACCACATGATTATCTTGAATAGGGTTGCGTGTGTGAAGTGTAGAGTGCTGAAGGGTGATGAGGATGAGGCGCGTTTCTACAGAGTGCATGCTGACTGTAGTGGTGGTTTAGTGAGTGATTTGAGATTTACGCAGTTGATTGTGGAAGAGAGGGAGCGAATGTTGGCGATCGAGCGAGAGGGTAAGGTTGAGAATGTTGTTGAAAATGTTGTTGAGAATGATGAGTTGGCGAGAGCGGTTGCGTCGTTGGAGGCTGAGATTGGGCGAAAGAGAGTGCTTGAGAGTGATGATGAGGATGATGTGGATTTAGATAGGGAGCGTGTGAGGAAGTTGAGCTCTTCGTCGTCGGAGGTGTCAAACATTGTGATCACCGACCCCCCGAAGAGCTCATCTTCCCCAAAAGTGAAGAGTGGTGGGATTCGTGTGCAGTCGGCGAGGTGGTTGAAGGATGAAGAGAAGAGGCATGTTTCGCAGCAGATGGCGCATGATTTGTTGGTTAATAAGTATGAGAGTTTGAAGAAAGTGAAGGATGAAGTTGTGAAGGAGTTGGATGAGTTGAAAAAGAAGGAACTGAAGTCGAAGGAGGTAGCGGATGAAAATATTAGAATGAGGCGTAGTGTGACTGATTTGAAGAATAAGACGCGAGAGTTGGAAGAGAAGAATGATGAGTGTGAGAAGAGGGCGAGTGCTGCGGAGAGAAGAATGAGAGATGCAGAAGCGAAGTTTGAGGAGATGATGGAGATGAGTGTGTTGAGAGCGAGGAATGTTGAGTTGGAGAGGACTGTGGCTCGGCGGGGTGATGAGAGGCAGGCGTATGAGAAGTTGGAGCGCATGAGGGATGAGTGGGAACGTGTGAATGAGGATCGTTTGTTTGAGTTTCACATCCCTATTCGGGATAATCATTTGGCCGGCGAAGTACTCGTGAATCAAAATCTGGACGAGTCAATAATATGTTATAATGGCCATCCAACGAAAAAATGTCTCCATGCCAGCCTGAGAATGCGCGGCCATCTGCACAAATTTTCTATTCGGAAGCGCGCGAGACTGCCAAAGGATGGCTAACTTGGTAAGTGAAAAGTAAATAAGATAGTATATCCTATTCTAATACATATCATTTTCATTGCAGATCTTTGCCCGCCTTCACCACCCCATCACGTCACTCCCGAGAACGAACCATCGGCTCTCTTAAGGGCCACCTAGGGGCAAGACATGATAGAACCTCCACGCGGTTTGCCCTGGGCAGTCTTCGGACTGGCGAATACTATCATTAAGTTGAATCTGCTATCAGTCAACTTGAACGTTGCGTCGAGTTAGAGGGGTATATAAACCACTGCTTCTCATTTCATTTCATTTCAATCATGCAGACGCCGAACAGTCAAGTCAGCTCTCCTCGCGGACCGCAGTTAAGGCCGCGAAATTTATTTGAGGAGTTTGCCAGGCTAGAGGAGCAAGACAGAGTTTATAATAATCTTGCTCGGATTGGCAATCCGATGACAGCAACTGCTGTCAATCCAACGGAATGGCGCTACATTCCACTTTTTAGTCACGTGCCAATTAGCGTGGAAGTCGACAGTGCTACCAAAGAGAGAGTCAAAGACTCTCTCAGCAGAATTGGTATGGTGTAAGATGACGTTACTCCCGAGAACGAACCATCGGCTCTCTTAAGGGCCACCATGGGGCAAGACATGATAGAACCTCCACGCGGTTTGCCCTGGGCAGTCTTCGGACTGGCGAATACTATCATTAAGTTGAATCTGCTATCAGTCAACTTGAACGTTGCGTCGCGTTAGAGGGGTATATAAACCACTGCCTCTCATTTCATTTCATTTCAATCATGCAGACGCCGAACAGTCAAGTCAGCTCTCCTCGCGGACCGCAGTTAAGGCCGCGAAATTTATTTGAGGAGTTTGTCAGGCTAGAGGAGCAAGACAGAGTTTTTAATAATCTTGCTCGGATTGGCAATCCGATGACAGCAACTGCTGTCAATCCAACGGAATGGCGCTACATTCCACTTTTTAGTCACGTGCCAATTAGCGTGGAAGTCGACAGTGCTACCAAAGAGAGAGTCAAAGACTCTCTCAGCAGAAGTGGTAGGGTGTAAGATGACGTTACTCCCGAGAACGAACCATCGGCTCTCTTAAGGGCCACCATGGGGCAAGACATGATAGAACCTCCACGCGGTTTGCCCTGGGCAGTCTTCGGACTGGCGAATACTATCATTAAGTTGAATCTGCTATCAGTCAACTTGAACATTATGCAGTCGATTGCTATCCCTGAAGCATTCTGATTCGCTGTTGAGCAATTCATTGTTGAAAACCCTATATAAGCCAGAAGATTGTAGCGCTTCTCATTCAATTTGAAGTCACGATGGAAGCGACATCTGCCGACAACATTCCCGTCTTCATCGATGAAGACAACGCCATTCCTGAGTTCGTCATCCTCGACGAGTGGGATGAAGAGGATGAGAAGAAGGGAAAGATCGAGAAGATCGTTTGGACGGATGAGGTGTGGACTCCTAAAACCACCCGCATCCGAAAGGTGCCAGATGCACCAGTACGACCTCGGCGGTATAGGGTCTATGACAACCTAACCGTCATACCCATTGACTATTCCAGCCAATAGTCAAATTCACACCCCCCGAGAACGAACCATCGGCTCTCTTAAGGGCCACCATGGGGCAAGACATGATAGAACCTCCTCGCGGTTTGCCCTGGGCAGTCTTCGGACTGGCGAATACTATCATTAAGTTGAATCTGCTATCAGTCAACTTAAACGTTGCAAATGAAGTTCGGTGTAATACTTCCTTTCGACGGGCGTTCCTGTAAAGGGCGGCGGTGAAACCCGTAGCTATGTATACCGCAAGGGACATTCGGCAATGGTCAATCTTGTTAAACCTCTCTGCGTCATGTTTGCAAGTGATTGCCTCTGTCTCAACGTAGTATGCATTCGCGCCAGGGCGACATTTAGCCAGCTGTCGAAGGTTGCCTTATAAACTATCCATTGCATACGTTATGAGAACCATGAGTTCTACCTGTCTCTATCAATGAGATGAATTGATGAATGGAATGAAATGGGAGGACACTCACGCGCCACACGCAACATAACACACTTCTCTCTTCCGTAGTCTAACAAGCTCTTTACACATGGATTGCAGTCGATTGCTATCCCTGTATCAGAAGTGTAAGCTATCTTAATTTTATCTAACACTATTTCATCTACCATTATCATCCATATGAAATGTTATAAGAATTGCAAGTTAAACTAAGTGTGCTACTATTTCCAAATGAAAAAGTATACATGGTTAAATCATCCACTGAAGCCCCATTCAAGTAAGTCAGTATGAAAGCAAAGATAATATGAAATAAAAATTTATTATGGCATGTATTTCAAAAGGTCTTCATCGTCAATATCGTCCCAGAGTCTGGCTTCACATAGATCACAAAAACAGTTCACTTGCTTCAATCGTTCTTCTACCGCGAGCCTCACTTTGTCGATGTACTCCCACTCCGCTATAGTTCGTGGCTGGGAGTTAGGGGTGTACCATTCCCATAATTGGTGGAGGAATTTGGTGCTGGCGATCTCCATCACTATTCGTGAGTGTCGTTAGAAAGTGTATCATGGTTTGTAAAAGTTTTACTGCAACACAGGTTGATGTATAGTTAGAAAAGTTTGATCATCAACGTTGTATTCGTAAGTCTAGTCAGAAACTTTATCATGTTGTACAAAAGTTTTATTGCAACACAGGTTGATGTATAGTTAGAAAGTTTGATCATCAACGTTTTATTTGTAAGTCTAGTCAGAAAGTGCATCATGATTTGCAAAGTTAGTGTAGTCAAATAATTTTACTGTGACACCCGTTTGAGAAAGTAAAGTCTGATCATCGAAGTTGTATTCGTGAGTGTCGTTAGAAAGTGTATCATTGTTTGTAAAAGTTTTACTGCAACACAGGTTGATGTATAGTTAGAAAAGTTTGATCATGACGTTTTATGAAACACACATGTCATGAAATGTAAGCGTTAGTGTAGTCAAATAATTTACCGCGACGCACGTTTGTGAAAATAAAGTTTGATCATTGACGTTATATGACTGACCGAACTCATCACAGCACTAGAAAGTTTTAGAAGGTTTTATTTACTGCACAGTGTAGATTGTCTTGTAACTTACTTTCACAGTGTTAGAAAGTTTTATTGGAGACAGTTGCCAAATGTTTCCCTATTAGAAATTCAAACTTCATGACTGTTAGATTAGCTTCATCAGGTTTAGTAAAAGCAGTTTTCTACTGCAGTAAGACTGCGAGGTAGTCCTGACATGATAGAATCAAGCTTGACAAACGCGTTTGTCAAGTTCATTTGATTCTATCATGTCAGGACTATACACATTTGATTTACAAAACATGCTTTGAATACTCATACGATGAAGTTCTTACTTTCATTTAGTTCTAACGTACAAACTGTTGAAATTTTATTTTTCAACTTGTAAACTGTTGAAATTTTATTTTGTTTCTAACATATAAACAGCTAAAACTTTATTTCTAACGTACACACTGTTGAAACTTTATTTTTAACTTGTAAACGGCTGAAACTTTATTTCTAACGCGATTCTATCATGTCAGGACTATACACATTTGATTTACAAAACATGCTTTGAATACTCATACGATGAAGTTCTTACTTTCATTTAGTTCTAACGTACAAACTGTTGAAATTTTATTTTTCAACTTGTAAACTGTTGAAATTTTATTTTGTTTCTAACATATAAACAGCTAAAACTTTATTTCTAACGTACACACTGTTGAAACTTTATTTTTAACTTGTAAACGGCTGAAACTTTATTTCTAACGCGATTCTATCATGTCAGGACTACACACATTTGATTTACAAAACATGATTTGAATACTCATACGATGAAGTTCTTACTTTCATTTATTTCTAACGTACACACTGTTGAAACTTTATTTTTCAACTTGTAAACTGTTGAAACTTTATTTCTAACGTACACACTGTTGAAACTTTATTTTTAACTTGTAAACGGCTGAAACTTTATTTCTAACGCACAAAGCGCTTAAACTTTATTTCCATCATACACAGTATTGAAACTTTATTTTAATTTGTAAACTGTTGAAACGATATTTTCATTTACAACTAGTAGAATGCTGAGTCTAACTTCCAAACTAGTAAATCCTACGATCGTACTTTACAAACAGATAAAACTTTATTTCTAACGTAGACACTGTTGAAACTTTATTTTTAACTTGTAAACGGTTGAAACTTTATTTCTAACGTACACACTATTGATATTTTTAATTTGTAAACTACTGAAACTTCATTTTATTTCTAACATACAGGCTGATAAAACTTTATTCTTAACTTGTAAACTGGTGAAGCTTCATTTTATTTCTAACATACAAACAGATAAAACTTTATTATTAACTTGTAAACTGGCGAAACTTCATTTTATTTCTAACATATAAAGAGATAGAACTTTATTCTCAACATACACACTATTGAAACTTTATTCTTAACTTTTAAACTGGTGAAACTTTATTTCATTTCTGACATGCAAGCAGATAAAACTTTATTCTTAACTTGTAAACTGGTGAACCTTCATTTTTATTTCTAACATACAAACAGATAGAACTTTATTCTTAACATATACACTATTGAAACTTTATTTTTAACTTGTAAACGGTTGAAACTTTGTTTTAATTCTAACCTAGAAATAGATAAAACTTTATTCTTAACATACACACTATTGAAACTTTATTTCTAAAGTATACACTATTGAAACTTTATTTTTTAACTTGTAAACTGGTGAAACTTTATTTCATTTCTAACATACAAGCAGGTAAAAGTTATTCTTGACTTGTAAACTGGGGAAACTTCATTTTGTTTCTAGCATATAAACAGATAGAACTTTATTCTTAACATACACACTATTGAAACTTTATTCTTAACTTTTAAACTGGTGAAACTTTATTTCATTTCTGACATACAAGCAGATAAAACTTTATTCTTAACTTGTAAACTGGTGAACCTTCATTCTTATTTCTAACATATAAACAGATAGAACTTTATTCTTAACGTACACACTGTTGAAACTTTATTTTTAACTTGTAAACGGCTGAAACTTTATTTCTAACGCACAAACCGCTTAAACTTTATTTCCATCATACACACTATTGAAACTTTATTTTCATCTGAAACTTTATTTTTAACTTGTTAACGGTTGAAACTTTGTTTTATTTCTAACATACAAACAGATAAAACTTTATTATTAACTGGTAAACTGATGAACCTTCATTTTATTTCTAACATACAAACAGATGAAACTTTATTCTTAACATACGCGCTATTGAAATTTTTTTTCTAACGTACACACTATTGAAACTTTATTTTTTAACTTGTAAACTGGTGAAACTTTGTTTTAATTCTAACATACAAGCACATAAAACTTTATTCTTAACTTGTAAACTGGTGAAACTTCATTTTATTTCTAACATACAAACAGATAAAACTTTATTCTTAACATACGCACTATTGAAACATTAGTTTTAACTTGCAAACTATTGAAACTTTATTTTTAACTTGTAAACTGGTGAAACTTTATTTCATTTCTAACATACAAGCAGATAAAATTTATTCTTAACTTGTAAACTGGCGAAACTTCATTTTATTTCTAACTCATAAACAGACAGAACTTTATTCTTAACATACACACTATTGAAACTTTATTTTGTAATCTGTAAACTATTGAAACTATATCTTTCATTTACAAATAGTAGAACGCTTAGTCTAACTTGCAAACTAGTAAATCCTACAATCTCATTTTACAAACAGATAAAACTTTATTTCTATCGTACACAATGTTGAAACTATATCTTTCATTTACAAATAATAGAACGCTTAGTCTAACTTGCAAACTAGTAAATCTTATTCGTCATCGAATCTAACTGTTTAAATCTTCATCATGGAAATCAATGTTCCACAGTCGTTTGAGAAAGACATGATCGCCCTTTATCTAACCCATTCATTGCATGAAAACAACAACTCTTCTCATAGTAACATTTATTGCATAACGGTAACAAGCATGCATTATAAATCAATGGTTTGAAAGAGATAAAATTGATACAGCTGGTAACTATCATACAGCGAGCAATGATAACCATACAGGACTTTGGCAGTGTTGAGGTAAGGAGGAAAGAAGCATTGGTTATGAACGTAGCTACTACAACGAATAGACAAAATAGGAACACACAAATCCTTAAAACGTTTCGTGACTTCATGATAATGTTGATTCACTCTACTATCCCAAGGCGGGAGCAAAATATCATCAATGATTAGATTGGGAAATACTTTCCTCTCCTTGCCAGGATTATTACAAAAGATGCGTATAACATTGAAAGCAGCTAACCATCGTTTAAAGTCAATAAGTCAATAAGAAGAGCACTCTCACAAGAAAAGCCATAGTCTTGCAAATATTTCAGATTAAGTCCATGAATGTGTTTTCTCGCCCATTGATCAACATTGGGATCACAGTTGGCATGTTGATGATAGACACTAACAATCTGATATGTCCAATTGTTCATAGCAATAGCACTGAGCTCCTGTACAGGTTCACCCTCACAATCCATAAAAATGATGATAGAAGCCTAAAACGGAAATTTACACATCTAAGGAAGCGTTCTATAACATATTACAAAATGAAGAATTACATCGATGCTTTTCACGACAAAATACACAAATGATATGATGGCAACGAAGAAGTAAAATGTATCTAATAAGACCACGTCCACGACACTCAAAGCACATAAGCGAATTGTCATAGGGTAGAGTTAGGAAAGGATTAGCAATTCTCTTTCCTTGACTTGCGTTTGGAGGTAGCATTCTTGTCCGACTTGCGCTTCGTACCACCCCCGTTAAGGAAGTCAATAATGTCATCTACGTTGGGTGGCTTTGGAATATATAGGATGGATTCAGTGTATATCGAGAGAGAGGCTATTTTGTTATCCTTGTGCTGACCATAATATAGCCCATTCACTTTGAAAATGATATCCCAAAGAGAGAATGTGCGTCCATCACTTGTATGATTCAACGATGGAATGATTCTCACTGTGGAAGGCTTGATTCTCATTAGACAACAATCCTCATTGGAGAATAGAATACATTTAGTAAAGCTGGCACGCTAACGAGTGTGACTGCAGAAACATTTCTTCAACGTTCGCTACGTTTCACAACAACCTGTCAAAGATTTCTTACAAACTTATTTCAACATTTGCATTTAAGCGAACATCTGCTTCACATATTCTACACGAACGGTTAACGCATGTAATATAAAACCCTAAATCCAACCGTACAGGAGCCTAGCCTTGGATTATGAACTTTACAATCCATGCGATTCAATGTCATGGAACTAGCTCTCATACACTCAACGTGTGTAACAACATCTGGTTTTATAAAACATTCAACGCTGACTATAAGACCTTGTGTGAAACAATCTACACAGCGCAGTAAAACTTTCTAGCGCTGTGATGAACACTGTTTTCATATAACATTCTAAACTCGCAGTCTTACTGCAGTAGAAAACTGCTTTTACTAAACCTGATGAAGCTAATCTAACAGTCATGAAGTTTGAATTTCTAATAGGGAAACATTTGGCAACTGTCTCCAATAAAACTTTCTAACACTGTGAAAGTAAGTTACAAGACAATCTACACTGTGCAGTAAATAAAACCTTCTAAAACTTTCTAGTGCTGTGATGAGTTCGGTCAGTCATATAACGTCAATGATCAAACTTTATTTTCACAAACGTGCGTCGCGGTAAATTATTTGACTACACTAACGCTTACATTTCATGACATGTGTGTTTCATAAAACGTCATGATCAAACTTTTCTAACTATACATCAACCTGTGTTGCAGTAAAACTTTTACAAACAATGATACACTTTCTAACGACACTCACGAATACAACTTCGATGATCAGACTTTACTTTCTCAAACGGGTGTCACAGTAAAATTATTTGACTACACTAACTTTGCAAATCATGATGCACTTTCTGACTAGACTTACAAATAAAACGTTGATGATCAAACTTTCTAACTATACATCAACCTGTGTTGCAATAAAACTTTTGTACAACATGATAAAGTTTCTGACTAGACTTACGAATACAACGTTGATGATCAAACTTTTCTAACTATACATCAACCTGTGTTGCAGTAAAACTTTTACAAACCATGATACACTTTCTAACGACACTCACGAATAGTGATGGAGATCGCCAGCACCAAATTCCTCCACCAATTATGGGAATGGTACACCCCTAACTCCCAGCCACGAACTATAGCGGAGTGGGAGTACATCGACAAAGTGAGGCTCGCGGTAGAAGAACGATTGAAGCAAGTGAACTGTTTTTGTGATCTATGTGAAGCCAGACTCTGGGACGATATTGACGATGAAGACCTTTTGAAATACATGCCATAATAAATTTTTATTTCATATTATCTTTGCTTTCATACTGACTTACTTGAATGGGGCTTCAGTGGATGATTTAACCATGTATACTTTTTCATTTGGAAATAGTAGCACACTTAGTTTAACTTGCAATTCTTATAACATTTCATATGGATGATAATGGTAGATGAAATAGTGTTAGATAAAATTAAGATAGCTTACACTTCTGATACAGGGATAGCAATCGACTGCGATCCATGTGTAAAGAGCTTGTTAGACTACGGAAGAGAGAAGTGTGTTATGTTGCGTGTGGCGCGTGAGTGTCCTCCCATTTCATTCCATTCATCAATTCATCTCATTGATAGAGACAGGTAGAACTCATGGTTCTCATAACGTATGCAATGGATAGTTTATAAGGCAACCTTCGACAGCTGGCTAAATGTCGCCCTGGCGCGAATGCATACTACGTTGAGACAGAGGCAATCACTTGCAAACATGACGCAGAGAGGTTTAACAAGATTGACCATTGCCGAATGTCCCTTGCGGTATACATAGCTACGGGTTTCACCGCCGCCCTTTACAGGAACGCCCGTCGAAAGGAAGTATTACACCGAACTTCATTTGCAACGTTCAAGTTGACTGATAGCAGATTCAACTTAATGATAGTATTCGCCAGTCCGAAGACTGCCCAGGGCAAACCGCGAGGAGGTTCTATCATGTCTTGCCCCATGGTGGCCCTTAAGAGAGCCGATGGTTCGTTCTCGGGGGGTGTGAATTTGACTATTGGCTGGAATAGTCAATGGGTATGACGGTTAGGTTGTCATAGACCCTATACCGCCGAGGTCGTACTGGTGCATCTGGCACCTTTCGGATGCGGGTGGTTTTAGGAGTCCACACCTCATCCGTCCAAACGATCTTCTCGATCTTCCCCTTCTTATCATCCTCTTCATTCCACTCGTCGAGGATGACGAACTCGGGAATGGCGTTGTCTTCATCAATGAAGACGGGAATGTTGTCGGCAGATGTCGCTTCCATCGTGACTTCAAATTGAATGAGAAGCGCTACAATCTTCTGGCTTATATAGGGTTTTCAACAATGAATTGCTCAAAAGCGAATCAGAATGCTTCAGGGATAGCAATCGACTGCATAATGTTCAAGTTGACTGATAGCAGATTCAACTTAATGATAGTATTCGCCAGTCCGAAGACTGCCCAGGGCAAACCGCGTGGAGGTTCTATCATGTCTTGCCCCTAGGTGGCCCTTAAGAGAGCCGATGGTTCGTTCTCGGGAGTAACGTCATCTTACACCCTACCACTTCTGCTGAGAGAGTCTTTGACTCTCTCTTTGGTAGCACTGTCGACTTCCACGCTAATTGGCACGTGACTAAAAAGTGGAATGTAGCGCCATTCCGTTGGATTGACAGCAGTTGCTGTCATCGGATTGCCAATCCGAGCAAGATTATTAAAAACTCTGTCTTGCTCCTCTAGCCTGACAAACTCCTCAAATAAATTTCGCGGCCTTAACTGCGGTCCGCGAGGAGAGCTGACTTGACTGTTCGGCGTCTGCATGATTGAAATGAAATGAAATGAGAGGCAGTGGTTTATATACCCCTCTAACTCGACGCAACGTTCAAGTTGACTGATAGCAGATTCAACTTAATGATAGTATTCGCCAGTCCGAAGACTGCCCAGGGCAAACCGCGTGGAGGTTCTATCATGTCTTGCCCCTAGGTGGCCCTTAAGAGAGCCGATGGTTCGTTCTCGGGAGTGACGTGATGGGGTGGTGAAGGCGGGTAAAGATCTGCAATGAAAATGATATGTATTAGAATAGGATATACTATCTTATTTACTTTTTCACTTACCAAGTTAGCCATCCTTTGGCAGTCTCGCGCGCTTCCGAATAGAAAATTTGTGCAGATGGCCGCGCATTCTCAGGCTGGCATGGAGACATTTTTTCGTTGGATGGCCATTATAACATATTATTGACTCGTCCAGATTTTGATTCACGAGTACTTCGCCGGCCAAATGATTATCCCGAATAGGGATGTGAAACTCAAACAAACGATCCTCATTCACACGTTCCCACTCATCCCTCATGCGCTCCAACTTCTCATACGCCTGCCTCTCATCACCCCGCCGAGCCACAGTCCTCTCCAACTCAACATTCCTCGCTCTCAACACACTCATCTCCATCATCTCCTCAAACTTCGCTTCTGCATCTCTCATTCTTCTCTCCGCAGCACTCGCCCTCTTCTCACACTCATCATTCTTCTCTTCCAACTCTCGCGTCTTATTCTTCAAATCAGTCACACTACGCCTCATTCTAATATTTTCATCCGCTACCTCCTTCGACTTCAGTTCCTTCTTTTTCAACTCATCCAACTCCTTCACAACTTCATCCTTCACTTTCTTCAAACTCTCATACTTATTAACCAACAAATCATGCGCCATCTGCTGCGAAACATGCCTCTTCTCTTCATCCTTCAACCACCTCGCCGACTGCACACGAATCCCACCACTCTTCACTTTTGGGGAAGATGAGCTCTTCGGGGGGTCGGTGATCACAATGTTTGACACCTCCGACGACGAAGAGCTCAACTTCCTCACACGCTCCCTATCTAAATCCACATCATCCTCATCATCACTCTCAAGCACTCTCTTTCGCCCAATCTCAGTCTCCAACGACGCAACCGCTCTCGCCGACTCATCATTCTCAACAACATTCTCAACAACATTCTCAACCTTACCCTCTCGCTCGATCGCCAACATTCGCTCCCTCTCTTCCACAATCAACTGCGTAAATCTCAAATCACTCACTAAACCACCACTACAGTCAGCATGCACTCTGTAGAAACGCGCCTCATCCTCATCACCCTTCAGCACTCTACACTTCACACACGCAACCCTATTCAAGATAATCATGTGGCCGGTGCCCGCCTTCTTCACATGCGCCTTGGCGTCCGCACTGCGATTAATTCGCCCACATGAGCACATTTTGATGTGATATTTACGATTCTTATCGTTTGCCATGCCTGATTTATTGTTAACTGTAAGATAATGAAATTTGTATAAGTTTGGAATCATGTAGTACAGTCATATTCCTAAAGTATTACACTTAGTCAGGAATGATAGATTTGAGTGTAGTGAGTGGCACTCGATCCCGTCGACAGCCCGAAGGCCTTGTACTGATCACTAGGGAAGTGAGAGATCTTCCCCGATACCCGCTCTTTACAGCTGAAGACATCATTGTCACTGCCCCGAAGTGGTAACAGGAACGCCGAGTCAAAGGTAGTGATCAGTAGCTGGGATCTAACCCCTCAAAGCTGCCTTAGACTTAGTCAAATTTCAAATCTGATAGCAGATTTGAACTCAGGATACTTGAAAACCTTAGTCTATATGTTAAAACTTTGAAAAAACTGAAAATTAAGAATTTTAAAAAAATTCCGCATTTTACTACTCATACTACTTTTAAAAAATTTTATCAGTAGTAAAGACACTATCAAACTCTATCATACAAACTTTGAAGTAAGAAGATAGCTTGCCTACTTCAAAAGATAGAGTCCTTTGAAACACCCGATATCGGGAGCTCAGAGCGACGACCGTCGCTTACCTCGTCTTTCGATGAAGTGATCAGACTTACGTTGTCGGGGGTTTATATATGCTCGGAAGAAAACTTAAAATGGCTCTATCTCCGAAAGTATTCATCGTAGCGACATGCGGTTTGTTGCAAACGATTCGTCTCATCATTCTCTATCATATGACACCTGAACCATTCTGATATGACCACGGGAAGTTGGTCCGTCAGCACATGTCCATGTAACATGCCACAAGTGAAAAAATTCCTAAGTGTGAGAGCTCCACAGAGGTGAAAATTTTGAAAAATTTAAAACTTCCGAATTTCGACCTGGGACCTTTACCAAAACATTTTTCACCAAATTTCACGGACCCCCCCTCCCCCCCTCGTTCAGAGGAATTTGATGAAAATGTTTTGGTGACGGTCCCAGGTCGAAATTCCACACTTTGGAAAATTTTCAAAATTTTACCCATACAAAGCCACTCTGACACTTAGGATTTTTTCAGGTGAGCGAGCTCCGACCTAAAATCTTGTAACCGCTCTAACTTTTGAACGAAGACAGATATGAACAAGCCGTTTCTTTCACTGAATTTGTCTCACTCTTAGCTTTCAAACGAGCTATGGCACGACAAAATCCGTCCACTAGAAGCCAAGATTGAAGCTAGCTGTCCAGAGGGGGGAGAGGTCAGTGAAATTTGATGAAAAATGTTTTGGTGACGGTCCCAGGTCGAAATTCCACACTTTGGAAAATTTTCAAAATTTTACCCATACAAAGCCACTCTGACACTTAGGATTTTTTCAGGTGAGCGAGCTCCGACCTAAAATCTTGTAACAGCTCTAACTTTTGAACGGCTGGTCCGATTGACTCGCAACAAAAAAAATGTTGTCGAGCAGTTTTTTCTCCTCTTTCAAACGAGTAGCCTTAAGACAAAATCCGTTCACTAGAACCAAAGTTAGAAGATTGCTGTCGGGGGGGGGGTCAGTGAAATTTGATGAAAAATGTTTTGTTGACGGTCCCAGGTCGAAATTCCACACTTTGGAAAATTTTCAAAATTTTACCCATACAAAGCCACTCTGACACTTAGGATTTTTTCAGGTGAGCTACGACAGTCCACCCTCCCAACCTGGCCGGCACACCACACCAACCTGGCCGGCACACCACGCCAACCTAGACACCACATCACCGCGCGCTATACGACGGTCGGCCAGAAGGGGGGGGACGTCAGAACCAAAGCACCACGGCGGCCGACCACGACACTCTGCCGTTCCAGAGGGGGGGGACGTCAGCGACGGCGGCCATCTTGCGCTATCCAGAAGTGGAGTTTTACTTACTACTTGCAAGGTTAGGGCTCTTCAGTTTTTTGAATAGGTACGATCAAACCAAGAGGAGTCTCTTTGCCAGCTACCATCATCTCTGCGAACGAAGCGCCAAATAACCCCGGAGTCCCGTAGACTAAAACTCTCACAAGAAGAGCCATTGTCGCTCTTGGAAGCTTGTTTATTCAGTTCGAAGCAGTGCCGACGGAGAGCTTGTCCTGAAGGCGAAAGGCTTGATCGAATGCGAACCTGGCTTGAATCACAAAAAAGGGGAGACGCGGAAGAGAAAGCTGATTTGAAAAGCTTCGCGTCGAAAGCAGATTTAAAAATCAGCCTGACCAGTCTATGAGAATTGACTTTCGGCTTGCCAATACGGATAACATCAGTTGGTTCAGGACATGACGAGGAAGGAGAACTGTTTCTAATAGACTGAATGATTGAAGATATACCGAAAGACAGATCCTTATCATCAGGAAAATTTGTCAGGATGAGCTCATTTGGCATGTAGATTCCAGAGTCTGGAGGGACGGACGGGATCGAACCGGTCTGTCTCACGGGAAAGACAGGCATCCGGGAAGTTGAGATAGGCGGAGTGGGATTCGATACATGATTCGATAGAGCTGGACCTTGAAAAGCACCAGGTGAGCGATCAACAGGGACATCTATTGAGGAGAGAGGAGGAAAATTACCGGTGTAAAACTGGGAGGAAGAAACGGGGGGAAGAGGAGCAGGCCAACGAATGCTGGGAGATTTATCAGCTGTATTCTCGTGGAGGGAAGTAGAGATCATGGCTATCATGGATTCCAGCTTCAATGTCAGAGTCGAAAATGCTTTCTCCAATTCTTGAAATTTCGAAAGCAATGGAGGACTGTCTGAACTGGGAGAAATTTCCTTAACATTGGAACTAACACAACTGTGAAAAAAATCCTGAGTCTGGCAAACAGGAGGATTAGTTAAATTGGCAACAGTGAACCAATCCTCGTCAAAGCAATACACATGCTCATCAGACGGGAAACCGTCCAGTAACTTGGTCTTGATGGAGTCAACTTCTGTAGAGAGACAACAAGATTTACAGAGATAAAGGCCAGGATCGTCATTGATAACATAGGAGAGCTGGCGGAAGAAAAGACCCAGACAGAGGTAATGAATCCAAGATCGACAGTTGGAACACTCAATCTCTGTTGAGTTGGAAAGCTGATTACACCAACACGTAGATCTACCAGGGAGAAGATCAGAGGAAGCTTGACTCTTGGAATCTTTAGCCGTTCTAGGCATTATGCGAAGAGGGAAAAAGGAATTAACTACAATAAGAAAGGAGTCACACTCAGAGATTTCAGTCACAACAAAGAAGGTATAATAGTAGGCTAAGCCCACACTCAGACCCTGCAGTTACCGAATTAGCGAAGTAGGATGGATGGGAAAAATATACGCTGGTTCTAAAACAACACGCCAAGCTACATGCACACTAACGGCCCCACACTTATGCGGTGGATAGATGGCACAATACAAAAAACGAACGGTAGAGAGTAAACAGTGTAAGAGCTCAACACTAGCTAATTATATGCTATTATCATAGAAGGACTGTGAACTACCACACAAAACAACAAAAAGAAAGAAAAAAAGATTAGAGCAGGATTTGAACTCGATGAACGAGGTTGGCAAGTCTAACACGGTACCACTACACTACTGCGCAGCTATCTTTTTGAAGAAATTTGATATCTATAAACGCGTGAGATCAGCAAAGAAATCGAAGAGGGATGCAATTCTGGAGAGAGAATTACATAGAAATCTGACTTGGCACAATACGCCAAGCTACAGCACTCTCAACAGCAGAGAAATCGGACAGAGAGATGAATCCAGATTACGAGACAAAGCACACTGCAGCTGCGTGTTGATAGAAGCACGCCAATGAAACTAAGCTATGGTAATCACTAAACAACGAATCACGTGATTAGATCATGGAGTAATCGAAGGGACTGAAATACAGCGATAACTTTGGAGCCACTAAATGACAGGGGATACCGATGACACAGAAATGAATGGAATGTGATAAGGAGATGAATGATACCAAAATTAATGAAAAACAATCCCTAACAGCCTAGAACAGAAACACAAAGACCACAAGGCTAAGAGCGTGCTGAAAACACGTCCGACACCGGTGACGTACAGACTAGTTGTGCATGTGTCTGATTATACTCTTGATAGATAATAGGAGCGATATTTCAAAATGATGAACGTACAGAACGTTTTACAGGATTTCCTTCTTTGTCATCCTGTCGCTGCAGTATTTTGAAAATTCACTATTGCTTTTGTATACATGATCTTTGGACTAAGGGCAACAATCCAGATCGCAAATTGACTTGATAATTAAAAATGTCAACCCGAAAACAAGAAAGGCAACTCGTACAATTTGCATTTTGCCCCAACTAAGTTCCCCCGACGTGTGCCATAATTTTCATGAAATTTCCATTCTAGGACTTTCTATGGCATAGAAGTGGATAATAGTACACTAGAATGGAAGTTTGATATCTTGCCTATGTACAATGATGGCACATGGAAAAATCTATGGTTTGTAGATCAGATTCGATCTACAACATTGTATCATAGGCCTAGTGAAACTTTTTTCCAAGTTGGTTGTGGAAGTTGTTGACACCTAATTACAGGATTTTTATGAAGAGAATTGCAAGTGAGATGGCGGCATTGTTTCATGTGAAATAGGCTACTATTCCATGGATTAATATAGTGTGTCTATTTGTAGCAGTCACTGAAAACTATTTTCCAATGTTTCAATATTACAATGCGAATTAAAAATTGGTTCACAAAGTCAGAATTGAAAGTGGTCGGTGTACTGTTTGTAAGAACATCTGAAGTATTCACAGATAGAAAGTCTAATTATTGGATAATTTCTCCTTCAAGCGGCTAAGAAACCTGGCGCTTTTCTGGAATAAACACATTGAAAGTTTCTTTACCGACAATCATTTCTCAAATAAATGAAATGTCGCTGGAACATTTCAATTAATCATTGAATGACACATGTGATATTTTGGAAACTGATATTCGAATGCATGCAGAGATTTTGAAAATTATTCAAATTTAGTGAACATGGGAACCCTTTAAAGTAAAATGAATACTCTCAGATTTCTTGGCCTCTGATTTCAAGCTGGAGTAATGCATGTTCTGTAAATCGACATTACAAGTTGCTTAAGAGTCTGATTATATTATGGATAGATTATCGGAGCGATATTTCAAAATGATGAACGTACAGAACATTTAAAAGGATTTCCTTCTTTGTCATCCTGTCGGCGCAGCATTTTGTAAATTCAGTATTGCTTCTGAGTACATGGTCTTTGGACAAGGGTCAACAATCCAGATCAAGAATTGACCTGATAAATATAAATGCCAATCAAAAAACATGGAAGCCAGATCGCACAAGTTGCATTTTGCCCCAACTAAGTTCCCCCGGCGTGTGCCATAATTTTCATACAATTTCCATTCTAGGACTTTCTATGGTGCTGTTAATTTCTATGACTGAAATGGACTTTTCGAATGAGTGAAGGTAATTTATTTCTATGCATGCATCCCAATAGTGATCCATGGATATCTTGATTCTTTATTTATTTGCAATACCTTGATGATATCTACAAAAGTCAGCCATAGAAGCTTCATACTTTCATGCCTGCAATTTGAATTTGATGATTTGCATTGTATGACAGTAATTTGTTACGTTTACTGAATAAGTTCACGACAAGGATGAAGAGAATTGCAGAAATGATTAATAAGGAAATTGGACCTCTATCTACCGGAAAAGGTATGTAGACAGATGACAAGAATTTGTTCAACATCAGCATCTAACCAACAAAGACACACCGCCACCAAAGGAATACCATTTTATCGAGAAATACCAGTTTTTTGACAGGAATACCCTGTCACATCTTGACATACTGTAGTGACTGACTTTCTACTGTTCTTTTTTTAACTTTCTACTTTTCTATGTCTTTTACAAATGTTATGTCTCAAATGAATTGTATCGAGCATTTCGATTATCTTCGAAACACAAGAAAGGTGGGTACTTTCGATGATTATTCTAACGATCACCAAATGCCGATAGAGAGCCTACAAAATTAACCAAACTCTAAAAAGTTGACCATGCACTGAAAAGTTGAGCAGGGATTGAAAAATAGAACTTTTCAAGCGTTTGCAGCTATGGTAAAGTTGACTTTTCAACACGCATAGAAATAAGTCATTATAATCATTTTGTTAAAGCGAGAGTGATATCTGTTGTCATCTGGCATGAATTGATCACGAATATAATTTCATATCTTGGAGGCATCATAGATTGTTTGCAGCTATGTGACATACCAAATGTACCATAGCGCTTCAGCGACATGACCTAAATATCAGCCTCGGCCTGCGGCCTCGTCTGATATTTGTCATGTCACTTCATCGCTGCGTTATGCTACATTTGGTTGATATAACACCAACATTAATTTTTTAGGGCGCTTTTAAAATATCCCACACTGCTGCCTGAAAATATGTATGTTGATAATATTGCACGTAATTGAAGTGTACGACATCAATGTAGGAAAACAGCTGGCAAGGAAATAAACTGAAAGGAACACCTGTACAATTGAAAACACAACACATTGACTCACTACGAATTAAACTTAAGCCTTCTTTTTTTACCACATTATACCTACCATAGCTAAATTACACACAATAGACATTTTTAGCATTGTTTGTTGTTAGCATTTTTTAGCAGCGTGTTTTGACCTTCGATTTGTCGCAAAAACATCAACCTGATTAGATTTGAATTCTGCTGAAATTACATGTATGTCTGCTCAGTGACTATGATTTTGAGGCGCTATGATTTGCTATCTTAGCCATAAATGTAATTAATAATTGACTGATACGGCAAACAGCAATTTATGTCTGAACGAAATTATCTAGCTACAACTCAGAACTACCAGAAAGTTCTAAGATATCTTATCCCTCTTTTCGGCAACCAAAGAAATTTTGTTAACTAGTTCCGCAACCCACCACGTACAACTGCTTGGGTTGCTGATCAATGAATGCGTTACATGTCAAGTAATGTTGCATAGTTCAATTTTGCTTGTTAACCCACTCTCTTTGATGTTTGGAGACAGCTTACATGTAAATGATTATGATTATGACAATTGTGATTTCAATCTGAATAAATATAATTCTTTTTTTAGAGAAAGTTCATGGATTGGATGTGAATATTGCCGATCCTCAAATCGTTCAGCAGATATCGCACAAGTTTCGCGATGCGCGGAAATTGGAGCGAATGCAGAACTTTAAAAATTGAAATTTGTTCCCAATTTTTACATGGATAATAAACTGGAAATCAGAGTATCTCGATGTTTTGTATTGTTTTGTACTGCACGGAGACAGAATGTAATCCGTAAGTAATATGTTTGATCACGTTTCAGAAAGTTATCGGTGAGACAATAATGATGCATGCTTCCTATTTACTGTTTCGTCATTCGTCATTCATTAATAGGAAGATTTTACACAGAGTGAGTCAAAAACAACTAGACACTGCATAAATAGGCCTTAGTGTCACTACGTCGATATGAATATGAAAACAGTTTGCATATTAACGTATAGTGACACTAAGGGCCTATTTATAAAGTGTCTGGTTTTTATTACTGATTCTGTAGTGTGGAGATTGTTAAGGAGGCGTCCAGATTCTCCTCAGACGATTAGGGAGAACATAAGGAGGCGTCCAGAATCTCCTCAGACGAATAGGGAGAACATAAGGGGGCGTCCAAAATCTCCTCAGACGAATAGGGAGAACAACCATAAGGTGAATATAAGTCGTGTCCAAAATCTCCTCTTGAAATCGCTCTAAAACTTATGGAGGATTTTTCATAAGGGTCAGGTGGGTCGTGGGTCATGTTTTCGTGAAAAGTCGGGGGGTCAGGTGGGTCGTGGGTCACATATGCCATGGGTCAAGTTTTGTTAGCCCACTGCCAACTCTGTTGGAGAGAATGGACAATCTGTAGGAATCATTAGTTTGCTCCAGAAAAGAATTGGGATCTCTGAGAATTCCGAGAAATAGCATACTTAAGATAAAAATACACATGTAGGCATTTTTCTCTTTGACATTCTTTGATTTGGAAAGATAATCCGACAAAGTATTGCAAAGGATATTCATGCAAAAATACAGCATGGTGCAGCTTCGTTCATATCAAAAAGATGAATATGAAAAATATTGAAAGATCGTATTTGCTACTACTGAATATGACATGATTAAGAAATGATGTTATGTCTTCTGGGGCCGTATTAATAGAGATAGCACTAGCCTAGCAGCAACTTCCGTATTAATAAAGGTAGCAAAAGCGTAGCGCTACATAGGCTAGCACTATGTCTGAGACCTAGTGCTAGGCTGTCGTATTAATAAAGATAGTAACTATCCTAGTGCTAGCCTAGCAGTACCCTAGCGCTATGTCCAAAATCTGGCAAATTCCCTAGCAAGGTCTCGACCTTGCTAGGGATGATGCTAGATTGAATATTTAAGCGCAATATTGAAGGATATCTAATGTGATGTTTGCAGCATAGAAATGTTGAGCGCATTAGCTTCAAGATGGTAGGGCCTATATGATTTTTCTAATTTGAATGAACATATCGAATCACAAATTGCAATTATAAAAGTTATTCTATAACTGAATCAATTTTGCGCTAAAATGGAATTTAAGCGACACATTCTATTTATGCATTACACTTCTGCACCAGACGTCCTGATTAATGGAATGGATAGCTATTTTCAACATTTACACAATCAATATTCCTATTTATGAATTTCTCTTAATGACAACAAAATTGATTGTCATTGATACTAATTGCTTGCGCATGAAGTAATACAACGAACGGTGCTAATATTCCGTGATTATCATAGCTTTCAAATTTGCTGAATCGTGGGTTTGCTATTTTAGAATCTCAAGCGCATTTTTAAATACCCATACAAACGCATTTGAAACTGCTTGACATTCATAATCGTCAATGAATTTTTATGATAATGAAATTGTGATGAAATAGTGTGCTTAAAATTGCTAAGTAGTCGAATTGTAATTTTTTATCTCAGTAGTAGATAAGAATCAATATGTATTGGCAATAAATTGACAAACATTTTTCTCTCCAGAAAGCTTTAGAAAATAATTCAGAATTGTAGAAGAAATTCAGAAAGTAAGAAAACTTCCAATCAATACATCTGACACTGCTTATGATTTAATCAAAAATGTTCAAGATAGGAATTACAATAATACATCCTATTCTTTTTATATGTAGTGACTTGTTCACAATTTAATAGTCAGACAATTCGAGGGATTCATTTTCTGATATTTCATTCTCAGATATTAACTTATACTTTAAATTCATAATTAGAGCAATCATGGCATGAGAGGATCCCACTACGCTTAAGGGGCTTTCATAATAGTCGTGCGACAGATGCGACCGTGCGCTCAGAAGCAATCCAATGTCAGTCGCACAAATAGTCGCAGTGAAAAATCTAGTCGCACAACAGTCGTATGCTCGAAGGAGACTGTTGTAAGATCAGTCGTGCGACCTCTCGCATGGTCGTGCGATAGTTGCACGACCTAGCAATTGCATTGTTCGATGGCTGAGTCAATCGTACAACCGATCGCAAGACTATGTGACTGTTGCACGAGCAGTCGCCACCTTGACATCATCAATCGGTAGCCCAGACTCTTGACTGCTACGGTGTTGTACGCTATCATGTTTAAAAAATTATCATGTTTAATTTTTCTATATATCAGACTTTGTTTTTTCTAACAGGGTGGACAGAAAACTAGCTGTTTTAAAACCACACCTCCTATTAAGTAAATTATTACTACTACTACTCTTATTACTACGGGTACTTTTTCATGATGCAGGCCTAATATGATGCATGCCTGATTACTGCACACGCTCAACCTAACACATGAGTCCTGGAGGAATGCCAGCAAACGCTAGACTAGTGTTGAAGACGTTAAAGTCATCCCTATACGTAGAAATTAAAAGTCACGAGGCGGCAATGCCGTAGCTTTTAATGAAAATTTTCCACAAGCCATAATTACGCTATCCGTGACAATTGTCATGGGGTGCCCAGTAGAAGGGTTAATGATTTCAAGAGTTTAGCCTACCGTAGACTAACTTAGTAGACTACTTCAGCTTCCTCTAATGAATGAAATAAACTTCCCTGACTTTTTTCATATAGCCTATGGCCCTCTTTAGCCTGTTAGTGACATAAAAGCAAAATAAATAATCCGATAGAACTTATTTTAAAAGACAACAAGACACAATCAGCTACAGAAGATAGCATCATATAATACTTGCAAACACGAGGAGCATATATCATCTTGTCCTGCCAGGGTAGCTTTCCCACATCACTGTTGTAGTAGTCCTTCAAGTACAGTCGGAGTCTCTTGCCCTCTCGATTGGCTTGGTTAGCGCCACCAACATGTGCAATGTCGTGTAATTGTGTCTCTCGCCAAGCACCAGGGATGAAGCTGCCGTCACCAACAGGTTGGTCCAGGTCACCGGTCTGCAAAGAACGATGCTGCAGTCGCATCAAGTTGTGTAGGCACATGGCTGCCATGACTATGAGTAGTAAGTAAAACTCCACTTCTGGATAGCGCAAGATGGCCGCCATCGAAGAATTTTCGCTGACGTCCCCCCCTCTGGAACGACAGAGGTTGTGGTCTGTCGTGGTGTGCCGGCCAGGTTGGTCCACGTTCACAAAATGTTCGCTGACGTCCCCCCCCCTCGAAAACGACAGAGTGTGAGACTCGGGTGTGTTGGTCTCGTGTGGGTTGACGTGGCCGACCGCCTAGGTTGACGTGGGCGACCGTCTAGGTTGTCGTGGTGGAATGGTGAAACGGACTTTAGATTCGTGATCAGCGTAAAATTCTGCATCGGTATGGTGAATTTGAAGTCAATCGGCGAGAAAAAATGTTTCTTCAAAATTTTGACAGAGTTAAAATGTTGGACGTTTTGGGCTGTAGCGCCAAAACGAAGCATCGGATGGGAAAACGGAGGCCAGATTCGGATTCAGCGTGAAATTCTGCATCAGTATGGTGAATTTGAAAGCAATCGGAGAGAAAAAAATTTCGCTGACGTCCCCCCCCTCCGCCAAACATCCAATTTTGCTTCTAGTGGATGGATTTTGTCGTGCAATAGCTCGTTTGAAAGCTAAGAGTAAGACAAATTCAGTGAAACAAACGGCTTGTTCATATCTGTCTTCCTTTAGATGTGAGACGCCATTTAAGATTTTGGGACATTGGCGAAAAACGACAGAGTTAGAATTTGGGACGTTTTGGGCTCTAGCGTCAAAACGAAGCATCGGATTGGAAAACGGATTTCAGATTTGGAATCAGCGTCAAATTCTCTATCAGCATGGTGAGTTTCAAGTCAATCGGAGAGAAAAAGTTTCGCTGACGTCCCCCCCCCCTCGGGAGAGCTAGCTTCGATTTTGGCTTCCAGTGGACGGAGTTTGTCGTGCAATAGCTCGTTTGAAAGCTAAGAGTGAGACAAATTCAGTGAAACAAACGGCTTGTTCATATCTGTCTTCGTTTAGATGTGAGACGCCATTTAAGATTTTGGGAGATTGTCGAAAAACGACAGAGTTAGAATTTTGGACGTTTTGGGCTCTAGCGTCAAAACGAAGCATCGGATGGGAAAACTGATTTCAGATTTGGAATCAGCATGAAATTCTCTATCAACATGGTGAGTTTCAAGTCAATCGGAGAGAAAAAATTTTTCTTCACAAAATTTTTTCGAAAAAACGACAGTTAGACTTTTCGCGATGGCTGTGGGCTGTAGAGCCAAAACGAAGCATCGGATGGGAAAACGGAGGCCAGATTCGGATTCAGCGTCAAATTCTACATGGAAATGGTGTATTTCCAGCTCAATCAGACCTATAGAATCGGCGATAGAAGCGTTTTAAGTGTTTGGATGATGGATATTACGTCATCAGCTGATCGCCACACACTATATAAGCTGGGAACCGAGAGAGACTTGTCACTAAGACGAGAGCGATTGTCAGAGGTAGGTCGTCTCTCTGAGCTCCGATGATAGCTTCGGACATTCCAAATTCCGGGTTTCTGTAAGAAACCGACTTAGAAAATTTCATTGCTGATATCAGCTAAGGCGTCAGACTTAGAGGCTAGCCAGGAGATGGCCTTCGTCTCCAGGCCATAAAAGACTCCAAAACTTTAAAGGCTTGCAACTTTGCTTCTACAAGTCCGTTTGACTTGATTCAAAAAAGGTTCGGTCGCTATTGACCTGCCCTAAGTGATAGACTACTTATAAAATTTCATAAGTAGTGCTAAAAAGTTGAAAAATTTAAATTCACTAGTTTTGGATGTTTTCTGTGGTTTTCGACCCTGCTGAAGTCAATGAAAGCATTTTTAATGATGTCTGAGCCAGTCTTCTCATGGTATAAGCGGCTTTTCACTGAAAGCGAGCAAGACACGGAGAGTTTTGCTGTAATATTCCACTGACAGGGTGTTCCTTCGGGACGGCGGACGATGCCGTAGTGATAAGTGTGGCAAGGGAGTGTGTCATATTTTAGACCGAAACCGCTGGGACAACTCATGTCTCATGTTGGGCATTTGACACAGTTCTCAACGTAGCACTTTGAACGCCAATCGGTTGAGTCTTAGCTATCTTGTCATGGGTGGCCTCTAAACATCTCCATTGCAAAACGCTGGTGAATCAAGCTCTCTACGGCTTGCTATCAAGCTGCTCAAAGTCTGTCAACCTCTTACCAACTCTACAGGTTTTCATGTCTGGCGAATATTATCATTAAGTTGAATCTGCTATCAGTCAACTTGAACGTTGCAAATGAAGTTCGGTGTAATACTTCCTTTCGACGGGCGTTCCTGTAAAGGGCGGCGGTGAAACCCGTAGCTATGTATACCGCAAGGGACATTCGGCAATGGTCAATCTTGTTAAACCTCTCTGCGTCATGTTTGCAAGTGATTGCCTCTGTCTCAACGTAGTATGCATTCTCGCCAGGGCGACATTTAGCCAGCTGTCGAAGGTTGCCTTATAAACTTTCCATTGCATACGTTATGAGAACCATGAGTTCCACCTGTCTCTATCAATGAGATGAATTGATGAATGGAATGAAATGGGAGGACACTCACGCGCCACACGCAACATAACACACTTCTCTCTTCCGTAGTCTAACAAGCTCTTTACACATGGATCGCAGTCGATTGCTGTGCCTGTATCAGAAGTGTAAGCTATCTTAATTTTATTTAATACTATTTCATCTACCATCATCGCCCATATGAAATGTTTTAAGATTTACAAGTTAGACTAAGCGTGCTACTATTTCCAAATGAAAAAGTATACATGGTTAAATCATCCACTGAAGCCCCATTCAAGTAAATCAGTATGAAAGCAAAGATAATACGAAATAAAAATTTATTATGGCATGTATTTCAAAAGGTCTTCATCGTCAATATCGTCCCAGAGTCTGCCTTCACACAGATAACAAAAACAGTTCACTTGCTTCAATCGTTCTTCTACCGCGAGCCTCACTTTGTCGATGTACTCCCACTCCGCCATAGTTCGTGGCTGGGAGTTAGGGGTGTACCATTCCCATAATTGGTGGAGGAATTTGGTGCTGGTGATCTCCATCACATCATCAGTATCGTACTGCAGATACTTCCATCGTATGCCTGTTAGGTCGGGACACTCCCTCTGACATACACTCTCCTCTTCGTCATCCGCTGGTAATGACAACTTTCTAATGTTGTCGAGTCGGTATAATTTCTCCACCTTCCCCTTCGTTGGAGCGTTTGGTGCAACGAGCGCCTTTGGCGATGAGCATGGAGAAGAGACCTCCAATTTTGTGTTCGATGTTTTTGGAGGGCTTGTCATGTTGACTGTGAATAATGACTTTCAAATGTTTTCTAATTCTTAAGTATAAACAAACAACCAATCAGAATGAACAGCCAATGAATGATGAATATGAAAGTATATATGCAAAGTGACAGTCGTGTCATTTCACTCTGTCTTTGAGACGTATAAGTGAAGTGTTCTCTAGCGAATTCTGTTATTATTTGAGGCGTACAAGTGAACTGCTCTCTCGTGAATTCCAAATTTTAGACGTATTATTTGAGTGAAGTCTCTATCTTGTTGAAGTATCAACCTTAAACTTGATTTCGTTGAAATGGTAAGTTGAAAATTTCTTCACTCATCTCCCTCAAACGTGTGGCTAATAGCATCTTCCTCAATTTCAGGCATCAACTTCATCACCAACGCCCTCCTTCCTCGAGGAAAGTTTAGAGTCGTTGAGTCAAGGTAGGTTGTAACAATACACTGAGACTTGAACAGAGATGATAGAATGATTTCTCTTTCAGGTGATGTAAGTTCCAGCTCAGGACTCTCGCGACAAGGCGAGAGTGGAATGTGCCGACTGCGGACATATGTTTACAAGGAAGCACAGTCTCCTTCGACACATCAAACAACGTGTGTGTCAACGCAAAGCGGCATCAATCTCCGGAGGTGAAGTTGATTCTGACGATGACATCTCCTTTCCTTGCGATTTGTGCCCTCTTTCTTTTGATAGTCACTTTCAGCGATCTTCGCACAGACTTCAACACACGCATGCAAATGATCACTACACCAACGGTACCTCTACCATCTCCCTCATTAATGTTTCACATAATAATTTAGTACGCGACTACTGCATGGAGTCCAATACTCAAATAGTAGATTTTCCTGAGTGGCTCCTTCAAAATTCTAACATTATCGAAGCGCTCTTCAACAATTTAGACAATTTTAGAATGAAGGCGCTCATCTACCTTAAACTAAAATATAATAAGATAGATTTTCAAACGGGTCAAGTGACGGAGAGAATACAGTTTCATGTTCCTTCCTCTTCCGCAACCGAAGTTGTAGACTGCGAGTCTTGGCTAAATTTTCACATTCAATGTTTAAAATCAAATGTAGATAAATTCAATCAACGCGACAGCGCTCTCATTTTTGATGGTGTGGACTCAGCCATATTCAAAATTTCCCTATTAGAAAGTCATGCAGCTCGAGGCACATTTAAACTACCAAAAACGTTGTATAATAAGACAGCTGTCATCAATGTCGATTGTAAATCACAGTGTTTCAAATATGCAGTCCTATCCATCCTTCACTATAATGATATCAACGCGAATCGAAATCATACCTATAGCTATAGACAGTGGGAGGATGAACTAGACTTTGAAGGTTGTGATAGTGACAACATGAAAATCAAAGATGTAGAAACGTTCGAAAAACATAATAAGATTAAAATTGTCGTTCACGTGTGGGAGAAGGGGTTGAAGGGTGCCCGCTATAATTCACGTTCAACTTGTTATGAACGTGTAGTCAACCTCTTATTAGTAAAACAAGATGATAGCGAGGAATGGCACTACTGTGGTATTCCCAAAATCTCTCGCTTGTACACTCACTTGGGGCACTCTAAAAGAGGTGAACATTTTGTATGCGACCGCTGCATCCGCTCCTTTTGGAGTAAAGATAAATTTGAAACTCACTATGAATGGTGGAAGCGAGGTAAATTACAAATGGAACGCATGCCCAAAGATAAAATATTTTCACATAGGGATAATGGTGACGAATTAAGTCCCCTGCGTGTCATTTACGCAGACATAGAATGCTACATTGATGATATCATCCACAAGCCAGCAGCCATATCCTGCTATGAAGTATGGCATGACCACTTTAGAAATAGGCAAAACAAAATGCATACTTGGCAAGGTGAAGATTGTATTTCAAAATTTCTAGAATTTCTCGATAAAGCTGCTAAATTTCAACAATCATATGATTCCCAATTGCAGCGTAAGTCACTACATATGTCAGATGAAGACAAACAGAAATTTGAAAGTTGCACATCGTGCCCTAAATGTCATAAAACGTTTGA
>CAJQUW010003778.1:0-172614 GCA_907163375.1 Prostheceraeus crozeri
GAACGAGTTTTCTTCTGCAGGGAACGAGGCCGAAAATGAGACTTTCACAGAATGATATACACCCTCTGCCTACTACGAATCTGCGCGTCTGCCGAGTTCTACCTGGTTCATCTTCTTGACAGACAAGATTAAATAGAATGCATGTGAATCCAATGGGACGCAGATTGCAGTTTTTGGTAGAAATGAAATTTTCTATGTTTTTTCTTGTCATCAGAAAAGCATTAAGTCTGGAGCCATTTATTGTGAATGTGTTATTATCATGCTTTTGATTTAATTTGAATAAAGGGGGCAGCACGTTGTTGCTTGCTAACAGTATGAAGCTTGCCAAATCTGAATGTGTGTAGCTTCATAGATAAATGTTCATGAACATGATAACGAGCTTCACTTGAAGACATTCCACGTCAAAATTATGGCTCTAGACTTAGTACTTTTCCCCAGTTGATAAGCGAAAAATCGAAACACTTTATTTTTGCCAATAACGTCCAATCAGGAGTCCCATTCGATTTAGATGCAAAGCTTCTCTTTGATCCTGTCCTGACCAAGTAAGAGGGAAGCCAGGTAGATCTCTCGGTTAGAAAACGCGCATATTCGCAGCAGGCATCAAGGTGCACATCACTCGCGAAAGTCTCATAGTTCGGCTACAGGACCATAGTAAGGATCTAATAATTATGAAAAAACAAACCAAGTATGTTGTTGAAAGAAGTTACTTCCTGTCGTAGGCAACCGATCTCTAAGTCTAGTGTTTTCTTAATCTTCAGTGATACATGCAATTTGCAAAGTCTTGTCTTAACCCATGAATGACCCAAAGAAATAAAGTCCTGCAATTTTCGTCATGATAAGTGGCTCCGACATAAGTCTCATCTACATGTACAAAGACCTAGGGGTATCTATTACGTTCCATTTTCAGCATTGTTAAGGAGGTGGAAACAATTGAGAATGAAATTTGCTGTAATTCTTCTGTGCAGTAGCGTGGTGTGGCTAGATCTCTTCATAAAATGATAATTAATCTGCACTATGCCACTGACAGCTTCAAGAATTGATGTTCATGGAAATTTATTGTAAGATAATTCATGTACTATGTAAACTATTTGAGATCAGTAAATAAACCGTGAAGGTCTAATCTTTGCGTGTTTTGTACACAGCTTTATGACTTTAGTACATATTGGTCAAAATTCGGAAACCAAGCATAATACTACCTCATAAACATCAATCGTTAATAAGAAAAAATTGCTACTTTAAGCACTGTGAATGCTTAATTAAACGGTGTACGATCTGAAGAATTTCGATACATTTCTGAAGGCCTGCCCTTAATCAAAGCTTGGCCTTTCCTATTGGATGTCGACCATTACGATTGGAGGCCAAGTGCACGCAGCTGCAATCATTCCAACCGCAAATGACAATGAAATCTGTATGTTTACTATTTATCGATTCATTCTGTGCTTCCCTTCTTCATTACTATAGAATATTCAATTGAAACATTTTGCGGTTTATTCCTGGGTATTATAATACACAGGTGGATCGAAAGGATGTAAACATCATTTTGGCAAATCATTCAATCGCAAACGACCGAGATTCTATGTAGCATCCATAGAGTAGGGATATGAGTGTCGACTCAAAAAAGTATCTGTATACAGTGAAAATTTTTATATCAAAAGATTCAGTTTTTTGCGGAGATTGCGTTCGTGTGGTCCAAAAAATTATTTCAGCACTTTTGAAAAAAGTCAAAATTTGCCAATTTTCATACTACCGAGATGACTCTCCTATATAAGTAGTATAAAACAACTTGCATATCAAAAGGAATGAATATTTTCTAATGAGCATCCTAACTAAGCGGAAATTAAGCTGATTATCAGGGGAATTCATGAACCGCTTTATAATGGAAGTCTTCATGAAAAAGTCGAGATATTATTCGTGCTTTCTTGGCTGATTGGCTGAAATTTCAAGTTCTTAATTCAATTTTTACCGGCATGATTTTATGATTCGATCTCTAAATTCACGTTTCATTTCTAGAATCTGAATAGTGATGTGGAACCATTTGCATCTTTCAAAGTTAAATGAAGTCATTGTCTATGATTATGTGATTTTGCTGTGTCAGCGGCAGGTTGCCTGTGACATGATAACGCTTAAGAAAATACTCTTGAGGTTGAGCATGAAAGTATTAGGAACCCATCGAATTGCTAATTTAAACAAACATTAAATCTCCAAGGCTGTCATGAGAATCTGAGAAATACCATCATTCCTTCTGCATTACAATCATGATCACTCAATTTCGTTGTAATTTCTGCAAAACTGCTAAATTTGCATATCTCTCATTTTGGCGACAATACCACCTGTATCTCCCTCGAGTTCATTTAATAAAATTGAAAGTGTATACACATTGGGGATTTAATAGAAGTAGAAGAAGTAGAAGTAAATTTATTGAGTCAATGAAAATCATTTATAAGTACACCGATGCAGTAATCACAATTATAATGAAAAAATAAAGAGAACGTGAACACATGAATACACGCAAAAATTCGTTAAAGGTCCAAATTGTGATGTAAATTCTCAACAATTGCACAACAAGTAACGGAACAAAAGAATGCCGCTAACTAACGCTGAGATCTAAAAGAGCGCTCTGGCATAATGGAGTATACGATATGTAGGTGGTCTGAAACTTGGCCTTTCACTAAACAAAACCGCTTTGGCTTCGTCGACTCCACGCTCCTTCAACTGCGGAAAACCCACGGCACTTACAGTTGGCCACGTGAAAATAATTTTGGCAAAGAACAACACAAGATTATGTTGAACACGATTTTGAAATCGAATCGAGTCGGGTTTTTCCAGTGACACAACCGGCAATTTAAGAAAAACACAGGAGATAATACTCAAAAGCAACTTCGTATCAATGCACAATAAATAAATATTAGCTCAATGAGGCGAAAGTATAGGTCGAAGCAGTCGCATACCATACAATCCTCTTGAATTGGCGATCCTGAGGACATAATCAATGTGAGTAACCCACGAAAGCTTATTGTTCAAAGAAAAACGCCTAAGCAATTTGACTGAAAAACCACACTTCTTGAACGTCAGGATGATTCCTTCTGATTGACAGTCCGAAAACTTCTGAATAGGACATTTTTCCATCAATTCCCGCGCAGTTTTAAGGTCAGACCATGCGTTGCAGACCAACTGGGATAACGTGCTGGTGTTCAGAACACAAAAGATTCAAAGTCACATTGCGAAATACAGGAATGCAGTATGCCAATATCATTCGACATACTTCACTATTGATGTTGAGGGATTGGGAGACTGGTGACAAAGGATTGCAAGCATACGATGCAATAAAGGTACGGGCCAAATAACGGAACCTTGAGGCACTCCTGATTGGAACGTTCATTACTTGACATCCTCGCCAATTCGCTTACGATGGAAAGAGCAAAGTGGCACGCAAGCTCAAGAGAGAGCGCCGAGGCGCAGCGACGCGCCCAGCAACCCATGGAAGGGCACTAAGCCCCCTATGAGCCCAGAAACAGCTCGTCGCACAGAAGCACACCAGGGAAGCCTTCATTATCCAAGAGCAACAAGCCTTCTACAACAACAAGGTAAGCCCCCAATATCATATCAACACAATACCCAACCCAAAGAAAGCAGCAAAACAGGAGCAACTACAGCCAGCCCACAACTGCAAGCCAATAAACAAGCCACCAAGCAGCCTAAGCGACCGCAAAAGCACCAAACTATAGCCCTTACACCATATCCACCATCACCAAGAAGCACCCACACCATCACCCTATCTCTACACCTAAAAAAAAGGAGCCCTACATAATCCAAAAGCCACCTACTCCAGCATACCACGCCCACCAAATAGGTTCACCCATGGCCCCATCAATGACATTTTAAGCACCAAGAAAGGCCGCATACCCAAAACAACAACATCACACAAAAGCCCAACAGCACCCAGCCCCACAACCTCCTCACCTAGCACCCCACACACAAAAATCACCCAACCAAGAGCATAGGCAACCACGTAGCAGCAGCGCTCGCCCCACCCCACCTCCATATAACTATACCCACCATAAAAAAAACCAAACCATACAAAACAATACAGCACCAAATACTAAGCAGCACCCACCATCAAGAAAAAGCCACCCTACAACCCAGCGAATAAAAGAGGGCTCACCCCCCTAACAATTCCCAAGCCCCGCGCTCACACTCAACCCCTGCATCAAACCCATCACCTACCAAGCCCGCATCCCCCACAAAACTACTGTATCAAGGCCCTCCCACCCCCCCCCACCCCCAGTCTCAACCAATACTCCCAGAAGATGCCAACTGAGCCAAGCGAAGCGTCTCACAGCAGAGCCCGAGCTACCCACTATAACAACCCCACACAGGATCTAATCCGCCCTCCTGCCAAAACAAGCCGCTCTAACACCTTCAAAGCCCCAGCAACTCCACCGCGTATGCGCCAAAAGCTCCTAGCCTACAAGCTCACGAAGCAAAGCAACCAACAAGCAAAGCCCAGACAAACTAACCAACCAAACACCATTCCTTTACCACCATCCAGCAGCAATCACCTCACCTCACAACCAAAGCCAGAAGCCACTAAATCCTCTAACCCATCCAGCCCGACACAATCACCCAACACCCCCCGACAAAACCAAGAGCCAAGCTACCCACACTGCACCTAACCCCAGCAGAAAGCCACCAATCCAAGCTACTTCAGCGATATCTACCTCCCAACTCCGCAACCCCCAACAAAAGGCCGCTATCCACGGCAGAAGAGCACCCACATTCCTTCTACGCAAATCAGCATACCAAAAAACACAAACACTCCAAAGATCTAGCAACGATACTGCGAAGCAACTCTAGCACGCCGTCTCAGCCATCAAATAAGCCAACCTCGACACCAACAACCAAACAGAAAGTCCCTTCCAACAAACCTCAACAGCCACCCACCCGCCCAACAAACCAACCCCCAACAAAAGCCCCGCATACAGCCCTCTCCAACTAAAGGCCCAGCGTAACAGCAGGCCACACATCAAACAAACAAAAAACAAACACAACCAAACATAACAAAGACCCCCGCTCCATCAGCATCAAAACCAGACGCCCCCCTCATCAAAAAAGCCCCCTCACCCCCTACAAGCAACTTGAAGCCCTAAGCAGAGCCTAAAACCCGCTACCACCCTACCGCAACGAATCGAAGACAGCACTCCCCTAAGCCACACAACAAAAACAATCTATGACCTTCACATCCAGCACAAAAATCACCACAACAAAGCCCAACATCTCCAAATCAACCCGACCCAAGTGGCGACCAGCCCTAGCGCCCCCAAGCATCACCCCCAGTCCAACCGCCAGGCCCCCCATTAAGCTATTTCTTGTAATCGTATACTACCCGCCCCGTAACCCCAAAACCAAAAGCAAGCCCAGGCAACAGCGGCACCTATACCACAACCAAACCCACATAACAGAGGGAGCCAAGCAAAGGCACAACACATCCCTAAGCAACACCCCTCTACACCAACACCAAGAGGAGCGAATGCAACACACACGCCATCAAAGCCACAAAGCCAAAAACCCATCAGCAATAATCCCACCTTTCCTCAGAAAGGCCAAAGCCAGGCCAGCACCACCAAAGCATACAGCCAAAACTACAGAAAGGCCTTCTCAACTATCACTAAACCAAAAACCCCCCAGCACAAGCCATCCCAGCAAAGCCTTCAGCCCATAAACACCCACAAAAGAAGGCCTAACCAAGCGCTATGCCACCATTCTTAGCAGAGCTTCATCCTAGCACACACCCCGCGCCGAAAGCTGCACCCCCCCCTGCCAACTCAGAAGCAAAAAACAAATCCCCCCCCCACCGCCCAGACCCCGGCCTACAACTAAAGCCACACGCACATTCACCAAACGCACCCAACCACATCCTAAAAAGTAAGAGCATAAGCACCCCTCAACAGCCAGCCAACACCCCCCAACTTAACCAAGACGCAGCCCCCTAGCACAGCCCCCCCCAAAAGCAAGAAGAAAAGGCCACAATCAGCACTACCCTAGCTCCCGGCACAGAGCCAGCCATCCAGCAATTTCCTAAACGGGAGCACGATTTCAACCGTATCTACAACAAGGCCACCTCACTACTCCCAGCAACAAAAAGACAGAGTCCAGACTCCAGCGCCCCACAACTACACCCCTACAAAATCATAAAAACAAAGACCCACCACCCTCCGGGACCCAAACGGCACAATCCAAACACTAGCACCACACCCCGCAAGCAAAACCGCCCAGGAGGCAAGCAAATGTCCATCACAGCCCAAAGCCAGAATCCCGCAAAAGCACACCTTAAAGTAGCAAACATCAACACACTAACAGAACACCTCCCCATTAAAGCAAGCCACGTACAAGCCGCCTACACACATCCGTACCATCAGTACCTCATCCTAATAGCAGCTCCATGCAGCGCAGCACAAACCAGCGCAGCAATAAACCAACCCCACAAAGCCTAAAGCCTAATTACCACCAACCACCCCAAGCAAAACCCACAAAGCCCCCAAAAAACACACACAGCCCAAAGCCCAAACCCCCCCCCCCCCTAACTAAGAAGGCAAGTAGAGCCAAGGAAGCTCACAAACACAGCACACGACCACCACACCAAAGAAGCTCACCTAACCACAAAAGCCACCTAAGCAGCTTCGCAGAAGCACGGAGCCAAAGTTCCCAAAGCTCCCATCTACTACATAGGACGCCCCTACCATATTATACAAAATCAGCAACCAGCCGACCTACATCTCTGGCTCGAGGCAACTGCTTAACAAACACACTACACAACTCCCAGCCCCAAGTCAAAGCCGAATCTCACTTGCCAAGCTAACACCCTCTGCATATCCAACTAAACCATAACCCAGCAACCTCACCCCAGTCTACTCCAACCAGCCAAAAGGCCCCAGCAACAAAGCCAACTCCTCAAGCCAGCCCAAGATCAACACTGGCAAGAAGAGCATCCACAACAGCAACGCACTCACCGAACACGCCCGTCGCAACTCAAGCAAAGCAAACGCCCCCCCACCCCCTCCAAGCCACCCATACTATCAAAGAAGCCCTACAAGTCAAGCAAAACGCCCTCAACAAAGGCCCCAGGAAAGCACAGAAAATAAAAACCGCGGGCAAACCACAACCCATAGCCACTCAAATAGCCCAAAGCACATACAGCCTCAAACAAGAGCACCCACGACACAACACTGTAACACATCAGCCTTAGCAGAAGAGCACCCATCCTACCACCCCCGCATACACGCCCAAAAGTAAAAATAAGCAATAATCTCAAAGCCAAGACAATCCCACCAGAAGAGCACCATCCACCCATAGAGCTAACCACCCACACACAGACCACCACACAATCATCAAGAGCCACACCTACCATTCCAACAACAAGCGAAATGCCCACGCCTCCAGCCCCACCCACAAAGGGCAACAAACAAGAAGTCACAAACAGACAAGAGCCCCCAACAGTCTAACAAGCACCCACAAATTAAACACCCCGCACTTCCAAAAGCCTTCCCCCCCCCCACAATCTCAACACAAAGCCAAAGCATCTAAACAAGCCCACAAGGCCAAGCCGCACACCCTAAACAAGCCACACCCCAACTTCTAATAAGCATCCAACCCCCGCCAGCCAATCCATATCAAAAGCCCCAAACCCACTGCCAATAACAAAGCTAAGAAGCCAGCCTAGTAAACACATCCGCGCCCATAACCAAACCCCCCACCAAAACATCCCTCAGCAAGCAGCACAAGCCAATCCCAAGAAGCCACCCTCCCTACAATCACCGCGCCATGACAGCCCATCAGTCCCCCAGTCCATTCACAAGCCCTATAGTAGCAAGGCTACAACAACCCACAACACTCGCAAAGTCCAAGCCGCTTAAAGCCAAAACGCAACATCTATAACCCACAAGCGGCCCCCAAACCTCAAATCCCGCCAATTACAAATCAAGAAGGTCCCAAAGACAAGCACAACACCAACCTCAGAGGCTAAAGCCGTCAGCTCCCCACACACGACATCACGGGCACTATCCAACTGCGATAACCCTACCACAACCATAAGAACCTCAATATATACTATCAAGTGGTATTTCCGCAGGGCTTATCCATTGGTCCGATTAAGTTCGGCGCAATTTGTGTCAGATGCTCTGATCCTAGTCAAGACGAAAATGTCGCTTATTCATAATATGGTATGAAATTACCTCATGTCCACCTCTTCACTACGATGACTGTGTTTTCGCCCACCTGTATAGTGGCCTGTTCAAACGATGGGCATCCACCAACTTTGATGCAGATTAAGAGTGAGAAAAGCTCTCAAATACTTATTTCGCCAGAGTCCTCGTTCGACACATTGTCATCTTTTGTAACTCCAGAAATGTTCTTATTTTTAGAAACAATTATCGCGAATATATTGACGAATCTCTTAAGTGGAGCTGTCACATCAGCGAAAATTTTCTTAGATCGACAGCTGAAAGCAATTTTATCAATGAAGAATAATTGATTGGCAATCTTTCTTTCAAAGTTGTGTCCGTAGCGTTCTAGTGGCACCCTCTTTTTCACAAACTTGAGTATCGGATTGTGCAAAGAATTGGAAAGATTCAAAACCGTGCTCATTTCATAGTATGTGAATCTTGACATTGTGAATGCACCAATTTTGTTCCTTTGTCATATCGTTGTCCACTTACTGCGGATAAGTTATTTGTGACAGTTATAGATGACAAGAGTTTACCGTTTCATCATCTCTTGTATGGCTATCTGTTAGATCACACTAGGTGACATACCACGAGTAATTCACGCGTAATTACGGAACACCCAAACATAAGGACATTCTATTCTTCTACCCGCGTACATACGCGCTGCACTAAGAGTCAGAAATCACTTGATCTGATGCTGTTAAAACATGGGGAATGTTTATGAATACGCGCGGGCGAGCGTTTATAGTTTGCGCGTCGTCTACTGTTGTCTGCGTTGCCGCTTGAACAAGCACGGATGAACCGCTAAGCATGTTCTGTCTTCCCTGAGCATGAAATTGAGGTCCTATCACATCGTTTAGCCTCTGATACATGCAGACACATGAGACGCAAAGTCTATATAACAGGACTACCAACTATACTAACTTATATAACTTATATTGCAGCAATGTCCCGCATAGCCACGGATGTTTAGGATCGTGTGTAGTTACGCGTGGCATGTCCAAATGTACAACAATGTTTTCAAAATTTAATTATTACTTTTAACTTGTTAAGAAGCATACTTAATGCTTTTCACCTGGAATCCCACGATTTCTCATGTTGGGATTTCTGTATCTTATCTCTAGATATACGTCTGTATCATTACCACTATACTTTCCTAGCTCTCCCCCAAGCTTCAAAAAATTGTCCATATACATTTTATTTCCCGGATTACAGAATGTTCAAAACAAATCAGATTTATTCATTAGTTTTAATTTCATTAGAACGCGACCATAGAAAATCGACAAAGAATTACGAAGTTGCTTCCATAAATTTCACAGATAGATGACAAATTAGCAAACTTTTCATCTAATAATGATTACTAAAAATAGGAGGTGGAAAGTTGGTAATCGGTAAATCGCAATGTAGAAAATCATTACTTGCAGTAGGGGCTGCAGATGTACAGAATTTCAAGTACAAAAAGGCACAGTCGCCACAAATCACGTTTCTTGGTAGTGTTAACGCAGGAATGACTGCATTTTGAATTTGCATTAGTTTAAAGCAAGAACAAGTGGCGGACAGATGATATCCACGTATCACAAGTATGGCAGTAAGTCTGAAGTTCAACTCATTCACCGTCTTCTTCATATTCGATAACCTGTCACGGACATCGGTGAAAATACTCGAGAATCACTTCTCTTGCTGCAGTCACATTAATGTCTAATATCAAGTCCACTCGTGACCAATTCTCCGGCTTCATCCTCTTGTCCAGCATCAACACGCCTCGTGCCTCTCCAGACATACCAACACGAGCGGGAACAGATACACGTTCTCGAACCACGTCCGGACGAAGGAACACTGCAGCAGCCACGGCATCACACATGACTGATCGGCTAGGATTCTTCACTCGAGACTGGAAATTCCACTCAGCGTCAGCTATCAACTTCACACAACGACTTTCCTTTGAGAACAGTTTGTTTTGAGCCATTTCCTGTAAAATCAAATGAAATATTTATAGCAGCGGACAACATGGCAAAATCATAGAAATCACTAAGCTAAAGGCTCCTCCTAGAAAGGACAAGGTGTATTTCAGATCTAAAATAATGATAACGGAAACAATTCGCTAGCCGCCCTTCACAAGGGAAAGCCACGTGCAAAAGCCTTTGATATGTCATGAACATAGAAATTGATGACAATAAAACCTCTAGATGGAAGTAAAGCTTAATACACGATAATGACAGAAAAATCGCACGCATTTCAGTTAGAAACACCTGTCACCGGCTGCATCATTGGTTAAGAATCAGTCACATGTGTAATTCTAAGCTTTTGACTGGCTCTTCATGTGAATTGCAACTGAAACGATATTGTCCAGCATTTATTACAGACAATTAGTCCAGAGGTCCAACAAAAACGACAGAATCATGCTTCATGAGTATGAATACCATGGATGCCATGCGGCATGAGCTTGGTACCTTCAAAATCATTCAAAACAATTATCAATTTTCAACAAAATTAATGACATGGATGACATGAAGGCCAAAATATTGAAATGATAAAACATCCACCGAAATCGTTGATGCATTTATATATTCATCATCACATGAGAACAGCGAGTGAACATAATTGCTTTTGGAGGACGATGATGGTGCAAAAATTAAAGTTCACCCAAATATGTGTTTATTAAAAGGCAAATTTGATGAAGTAAAAACTGAATAATTTGTCCATGGCCACGCTTGCTCTCTGAGTGGTTTTACAGCAAGAATGCAATGCGGATATGTTACAGGCAATGAAATATGGAATGAGCGAAGTTAAATCCTGCCAATTGACAGAATCGCATAAGTGGCTCGTAGCTCAGTTGGTAGAGTACATGTCTAGTCAACCTTGGTCGTAGGTTCGAATCCTACCACCCGCGTATCTTTTGCATTGGAATTTGATCTATCGTATATTTAATTTCATTGTTGTTAATTGCATTCTTTTCTTGCTGTAAAACCACTCAGAGAACAAGCGTGACCATGCACTGTAAACTGTCACCTCCTAAAAACGAAGAAACCTGCATCCTAAAGCGCGACACACTAGAATTTTAGAAGGTTTCGTGAAATCGAGTGTTGACATACTAAAGAGAACAATAACCCTAGTGTGCTAGCCTCCTAAAACGCTTTGCTTTAGTATTTTTTTATTAGTTACGAATAGTGTCTTGCTTTAGTGTGTGGTTTAGGAGGTGCTGGTTTAGAGTGTGGACAAATTATTGAGTTTTCACTTCATCAAATTTATCTTTAAAATTGCACCAACAGCTAAATGATTTATTAATAGGCACAAATTTTCACCAGGAGAGCGGCTAGCATCGTCAGGCACATGCGATAAAATTCAAAATTAGACAGTCAGCGATACAGCAGAATGATGATCAGATGGCTTCTGAAAACCATGGCCAGAGAAGCGTCGTGACGTTGCTATTAACCGGTGTGAAACCTAGACTACGTCCATAGAAATAGATTGTTTATCTAAAGTTGACTAGAATGGAAATTGACTCAAGGTCGCGGCACATCCAGGGGAACTAAGTTGGGGCATGAACCACCAATGAAAAGCTTAGAATCGCACATGTGACTGATTCTAACCCAATCATACAGCCGTTGACAAGCGAATCCAAGTCAAAATCCGTGCGATCTTTGTGCGACTATTGTGCATTGCATGAATCTTAATTTCCATTCTAGAGGTTTTATTGTTATCAATTTCTATGACTACGTCCAACTACAAGCCGTTGATATGTGATCATAATTCCGCTGTATTGCTGACTGTCTAATTTTGCATTTTATCGCATGCATCACAGAATTAGACAGGTCGTCTCTTCTTCTGTTTGACTAAAAAGGAAACATTGGAACATGTAACGTTAATGAAATGGCACAATCTCCTGACTAAATACCATAGCAATCGAACAATGAGCAGCCAGTTCAACATTAAACACGCCAAATTGTGCGAAGCTTCAGTGACTGTTATCAACCGGATCACACAGCGAAGAGACACAGACGATGTCAAGTTCTATAGAGAAGTTTGTGAACGTTTTTCATGCTGTTTTTTTAATAATAATCGGAGGGCCCAACATTATTGAGAAAACTGTCGTGCAATGATCTGAATTCTTCGAATCTGAAGGAATCGTGGCGATCGGAGCATTTTGAAGGAATTCAGAGCAATCCGCAAGAGACGCACGACTATTTTTCCTATCTCTGTAAGGTATTAAAAATTTCTTTTTGCCCACTTAGTAAGTTCCTGCATGTGCCATCGTTTTGAATCAGCTTGCACTTCTAGCAAAGTGACACGATTAAACAATCTAATTCTGTGCATGAACCTGACGATGCTAGCCGCTCAGCTGGTGAAAATGTGTGCCTTTTAATAAACACATATTTGGGTTGACAACAGCAGGTTATCTTTGCCAAAGATATTGTTACTGTTTTAGCACTTCGGTTTTCTCTATTGGTTGGATCGAAAAGATTAAGCTTCAATTAGGATTGGCCTTCGTTGAGATAAAATATCTTTTGAAATAAATAGCTATATCAAGTCAATCAGAATTTATAGCTATTTATGCGTATTTTCAAACTTTGTGTTTGATGGACATGATATTCGATGCTCATATCTCCTACACAAACGTTCATTGTAATCATCAATTCCCTTTCATTTACGGCAATTTAGACAAACTAGCCACAGTCTTATGAGGAATTTCGTCCGATCTATTTCCAAGAATTTTGATAAATGTCTTGAACTTTTTCTGACTGATATGCGAAATGACTCCTCCGGACAAATGAAGAAAAAAAATGTTCCTTTATTTAAAGAAATTTCCTGCGAATCAATCTTTTCACCAATGGATAGCAACCGGAGGTTATTGAAAGCCTTCGCAACAATGGAGAGAAATGTTGCTTTTTGACAGGATTCAACAATCTCTTAGTCTCTGTCACCAGCATCAAGTGGTCACAAGCTCAGTGATGACGAAATGTGGAAGTGGATATCTGATTGCAATGGTCTCAAATGTGCCTCTTTCAGTGACCATGTTGACAAGCTGACTCGTGTTGTCATTGGCTGTGATTAATGGAAGTTCAATCGAAAGGTAGCTGGAGAGGTCTCTGAATACATGTTTGAGTAGAACTCGGGTGCCGGAAATGGCCAAAAAAAACAACTCAATGACACAAAGCTGACTTAGACAAAAGTGTAACAGATTGAAACCGTGTGGATTCATCATGCTGTGCTCGCACTGAATGACGGACATTTTTCTTGTTGGTTTAACCCAAGCAGACAACTTAAAAACTCATCACTACCAAGCGATTCTGAGTTCCTGATTCACATTCTTGAGAATGACCACCATGGATGAATGATTAAATCTTGTGTATGTAACCCATGTGGCTGAGTTGTTGCATATACCGCTCTCACGGTTGTGCTGCGTGATTAGCAAGAATGCAGAGAGTGCCTCTGTAAAGTCTTAGGGTTGAGTCCTGGTCCCAAACCCACAACGAAAATTCTACCACAAGACCGGCAAAAGGAATGTGAGAATTGCCGAAACTATAGATAGAGAGACCATGTATTCTCACCGTGTGTGCCTATAAAGGAACCATTTTCTATGAATTACCTCAACAGCAGCAGGGCGTAAATCAGTTATGCTAGAACAAACGATAACAGCCCCAATAAGATTTGAATTTTATCCACAATATTTGATTTCCTTTCTGAATATTGCTTTCTTTACTTCTACTTACAGAGTGATCAATTCAGTAGTGTGTGTCATTATTATAGTTTACTGGGGAACTTTGTTTGAAATTTTTTCCTTGAAAGTTCAACTTGACAGTAAAGTCTTTGGTCGTCGGGAATTTTACGACACGAAGTTTTCAGTAGATGCACGAATACGACACGAAATCCAAGCCACCTTCGTCTACTGCGAAGTTAATCTCGCGATCAATTTATTTAATACAAAACAAACGTTCATTGAAGGAGATTACACCAAATTGAAGAAATTAAGCTTATTGCAAAGTATCTCGATTTGGATTAAAAGTTCAGTTACATGCTGCCTATCAAGCTGCTCTGGACACACAGTACACCGTTCAGAAGTCTCACCCGGTTCAATTTCGACATTCGCTATTCGGACTACAACGTTTATAATTTATATTTACAGCGCTGTTCCTGCCAGTTCGCAATCTTCCTCAGCCGTCAATGCCTAATCATCGTCTCGCCACCCACTTCCCTTTGTAGATTTATTCCTTCTTAGAATTCTCTCGCCAAGTGCCTGTCTACATTGTCTCTTATACAACGTTTGCGTGCTTGCAACGCAGTGTGACATAATTATCTTCTCCCTTCTATAAATATATAAATAAATACATGTAATATATTGTATTCGAGATTCAAAGTCACAACAAGTGAAGTTTATTATCTCTGACTTTAAGTTTCACGGATTGTATGGTTCAAACAACCGATCATCAGACAGTAATAAACTGATAATCATCGAAAGTACAGGACAAGGCTCACATTCATTAACATCATACATCGAGGTCTTAAGAGTGTATAGAAGATATTTTCTGCGATGTCTGCATTTGGAAATGATCTCATTCTTTTTGTTGATCAGATTTCTAGGGTCAGCTGTTGCAATGAAATATTTTTCTGTGAGACACAGATTGCAGTGTCTCATTCCACAGGTATATGGTGATGATTTTGAAACAACATCCCATTTGATTGCATAATTTTGATCATCATCTTTTAGCTTCCAGATATATTTTGAGAGTGATGTTTCGTTCATATGCGAAAAGTTTGAGAACGATTTTTGTGATTTCTGTATCTCCATTTAAAGTCTTCTTTACACATACCGACATAGATCTTTTCATCTCTTCTTGATTTAACAGTAGCTTTGTATACAACACATTCTTGTAAGCCATCACCACTTAAAGAACAATTTTCTTTCACTATACAATTACATTTCCGTTCAATTTGATTTTGTTGTTCACTTTTCAACAATTTACTGTTGTGGCTTTTGATTATAGCCTCAATATTTCGCACACAGCTATATGTTATTTTCAGATTGTTTTTATTGAATAAAACATGATGTTTGTGACTGTTCGCAAAATGTTTGCGTATCAATGAAAGGCAGATACGCCCAATGTTTGTTTTGACATTTGAGCTGTATGGTGGATTAATCCAGATAATGTTTCTTCTGCGTCTCCGTCTGGACTCACTACTAGCTTTGTAATGCAAAACATCTGAATATCCGCTCGCTTTTAGAGAATCTTGAAAAATTGACTTCGATTTGTCGAATTCAGTTTTGTTGCAAGACAAGTTTGAAATATAATGAATTATATTATATTATATCTATAAATATCATTTTTTCATTATTATGCCTATTAACATGATTACCAATCTCATTGTGAACTCATATAGTGATGTAAAATTAAGCTGAAGTTGAATATGCAATGTTATATGAACATGAAAATGTTCTGAATATGAATCTGACAAATGTTCAGTCATTACACTTAGTAAGCTGTACCTCATGCAAAACTCACGTTACACTACTTGCTCCATATGAATGATTTAACAACTGAATAAGAGACAACTAAATTCAATGACCTGATGGATGAAACTTCAAAATCAATTGCAATAGATATATCGCTTACTATTGATGTCGCATTTTCCATAGCAATATCCCTTGCAAATGAAACATTGCACACTGCTACTGTAATACTTTTGAAAAACATTGCAGAGCCAACTTTGAGACTCGGAGATGAAATCGGTTGTTTGTTAAGAGGCACACGCTCACACAACGAAATTAGAAAATTGTTTTCGCTGTACTACCCAAGATCTTGGGTTCTTTATGTTAGATGCCTACCCAAGTTTAACCAAGATTTTGATGAAAACCAAGGCCCAACCTAGGTACGATCCGTCACATTATTTCCTTTTTCATGACATTGAAACCAGCTGGTAATTTATTTCATTCAATTGACTAACATTTAAGAAATGGCTAAATGTAGTGATGCATGTACGTTCCAACACTACCACAGAATTGCCTCTGTGTGCGTTCGCGGCAGCAGTCAAATAAAATGATATCAAGTTTGAACTGATTGCCAAAAAGTTCATCATAAAACGATATTCCACGTAAATAAAATGTGCTGTAAGTCAGATTCAAATTCATTTGTGAATTGTGCCCTACATGCAAGTCTGATTCAAGTGAACATTTTTGTGGTTACAATACAACAACACAACATTCGGAGCCGCATGGTCTTACAATGTACATGTGGTATTGTCCAGCAATCGGCGACTTCGACTTCGGTGATGATTACTATCTATTGTGCTGCAACACACACAGACAGTGTTCTGCTACTTTTGACAACGTGAAACACACAAACTCCTCCCAACAACTGGATTATATTTCGGCTATTACAAACTTGGAATGGCAAAATTAAATCTTGTTTCCATTTTCGCAGCAGTAACAGCATTGAACAACAAATAAGCAATTTCAACACACTTGTAAGTGACATGAAGTTTCTTGATTATCATGAAATGATTTGATGCAAGACTGAAATGCATAAAAATAATCTGTCATCAATTATCTCCAGTCAAATCTAATTTTCGAACGTAAATGGTTTTCAACGAATTTGCCCTTCAAACTACCGTCTTTCGACCGGCCTGGACACGATTATGAACTGTTAATGAAACCATCGGTATTTCATGAATGTTCTGATTTTCCAAAATGTCAATCAGAAACAAACGCCATCTTGTTTGTCTTATGAGGTTCTCTTATCTGTGCATTACTTATGAAATCCATGGTAATCCATGTTCATACACAAGGCCTTGATATGTTCATCATCAGCTGATGGTCACCGTTTATGTCTTTTATTTCTGATTTACATCTAGGAAATCAGTTGAAAGGCACTGCTTGTTGGTAAATGCATTGTTGTCTGTGGTGTATGGAGTCAATGAGTAATGTGCATTCATCTGAAGTTGCGATCGGCTTTGCAGATGAATATGAACTGGTGTACACTACATAAGAGATATTGCATGATTATTCGAAGGAAAAATATCATATTAACCGAAGGCAGCAGGCCTGAGGTTAATATCTATTTTTCTTGAGAATAATCATGCAATATCTGTTATAATACATACTAGTTCAATGATAGACATCCGTCTACTTATTAACCTTTTCCCTACTTATTAACCTTTTCCCTACTTATTAACCTCTTTTCTACTTATTAACTGGTATCATAGAAAGTGTAGCCTATCTGTGTCCAAAAGTTGGTCAGAATTAGATATCTCATGAATATTCATGCGTCATGCTATATAGGATGGGAATGTAATGCATAGACTTGGATACAAATATTGAAATATTACAAATATTAGCCATATTAAGATGGACCTACTAGACCAAGCGCCTACCGCAATACTAGATTTTTCTGTCATTCCAGGCAGAATGATTTCAGGATTAAGTGGAGCTGAAATAGACAAATTAATGAAGCAATATGAAACACCGCCAGACTGTGCAACAACATCACGATTTTCAATGCCGCAATCGGACGCAGCAATTCAAACATTGAAAAAAGACAGCATACCATTAGCGACTGTCCGTAGAAATAAATGGAGTGTCAACATATTCACTGAGTGGCAAAGCCAACGCATAACAAAACTGCTGCCACAAGAACATTTCGCAAATGAATTAGAAAAGCAAATTAGTGAGATCAAGCAGCCAGATGCTCTTGATTATTGGTTCAGTAAATTCGCACTTGAAGTAAGGAAACGCGATGGCACAAGATATCCGCGTGACAGTTTGGTTTCTATTATGGCGGGTTTGAATGCGACAATAAAAAAAACTACATCGGTCCGGTGAACATCTTCAAGGACGCAGCATTTACTAGAACGCAGGAGGCATTAGATCTATCGATGAAGCTGTCAACCGCAGAAGGTGCTGGGATAAGTAAAAAGCAAGCTGAAGTCATCAGTGTAGAAGATGAAGAAAAGTTGTGGACTCATTCTTTTGGAGATACTGATCCGCAGAAACTGCAAGATACACTTTTCTACCTAAATGGACTGCACTTCGCAATGCGCAGTGGACAAGAACATCGTTGCTTATCAACGAGCCAATTGGAAATAAAGCATGATCCTCCTTCGCTCATCTATTCAGAAAAGTGTAGCAAAACGTACAATGGCGGACTTAAACAGAGAAGAATCGAACCAAAAAAAGTAGTTCACATTGACAACTTTTACTACAATAATCCTCAGCGCTCTCATGTCAGACTTTATGAAAAGTATCTATCAGTTCGACCGAAGACAACTGAAGTATTTTACCTCAGACCACTGAAAAACTATTCGACTTTTTGGTACAGCGCGGTACCGATTGGAAACAATACCCTGAGAAGCTTTTTGAAACGAATTTGCAAGGCATCTGGTGTTGAAGGACATAAAACAAACCACAGCTGCAGGGCAACATGCACAACCAGACTGTACGAATCCGGCTGCGATGACCACGAAATAATGAGAAGAACTGGTCATAGATCAAGTGATGGACTGAAAACCTTATAAAAGAATGGGTGAATTCATGATTTCAACAGCAGCGCTCAAATTGACAACAGGCCGGGATCACTTAATCTCAGTGTAAACAATTCAAAAAAAGAACTCATATCGACAGCGTCAAACATGTTCAACTTCAATGCAGGTTGTATCGTGCATTTTTATCAAAGCACAAAATAGTGTTTTCTGTGCTTTCGTATTTTTGCGAGTATATGAAGTTTGTAAAGTTTTCAGTATTTTTCAAGTATTCCATTATTGTGGTTGCGATTTCATAGCTTTTAGTGGTGACTAACATTGATATCTGATTTTACTAAAATCAGTCATGATCTCATAGGAGTACTTCGATATCTCAAACTACTTATTAACCGCAATTATAGAATTATATAATACTCCTACGAATTTAAATTCACTACTTATTAACTGGTATAACCGCACCAAGTATGTATTATACTAATATATACTACACCTTTTCCATGTCTATTTCAGACATTTCCAGATGGAATTCAGACATTTCCAGATGCATTTCAGATTTCTCCAATTGAATGTTCAGATATCTTCATAGTTGAGTCTCTGATAGATATCTCAACTCAATTGGAGAAATCTGAAATGCATCTGGAAATGTCTGAAATTGAAATTGAATAGTTCCAGGCATAGAAGTAGATAATAGTACACTAGAATGGAAGTTTGATATCTTACTTATGTAAAATCATAGACTTGTGTAAAATAATGGCACATGGAAAAATCTATGGTTTGTAGATTAGCTTCGATCTAAACCATTGTGTTTAGGTTCGAATATCTTTCAATGTTAAAATATTGAACCACAATATACCTGTTTAGCATATTGTGGTTCAATCATAGATAACCTCAACACAATGATATTGCAATTCAAATCTCAGAACCGCAATAAGCTATGGCTTCGTGCCTGACGGCCCTCAGCCTTATAGCATATTGCGGTTCTGATATCTGAACTGCAATATTACATTGTATCATAGTCAAACTATTTGCCAAGTTGGTTGAACTTGTTGAATGACAGGATTTTCATCAAGAGAACTAACTTTAGGTGAAATGGTGTCATCGTTTCATGTGAATTAGCCTACTATTCAATGGATTAATATACTGTGTCTCTTTGTAGCAGTCATTGACAACTATCATCCAATTTTTCAATGCTGGAATACGAATTAAAAATTGGTTCAGAGTCATAATTGAAAATGGTTGCTGTACTGGTTGTAAGAAGATCTCAGGTATTCAATAGATAGAAATTCTAATTGTTGGTTGACTTCTCCTTCAAGCGGCAAAGAAACCTAGCGTTTTTCTGGAATAATCACATTGAAAGTTTCTTTACCGACAATCATTTCTCAAATAAATGAAATGTCACTGGAACTTTCCAATTAATCATTGAATGACACATGTGATATTTTGGAAGCTGATATTCGAAAGCATGTAGAGATTTTAAAATTATTCAAATTTAGTGAATAGGGGAACCCTTTAAAGTAAAATGAATACTCTAAGATTTCTTGGCCTCTGATTTCAAGATGGAGTTATGCATGTTCTGTAAATCGACATTACAAGTTGCATAAGAGTCTGATTATACTATTGATAAATTATCGGAGCGATATTAAAAAATGATGAACGTACAGAACGTTTCAAAGGATTTCCTTCTTTGTCATCCTGTCGCTGCAGTATTTTGTAAATTGAATATTGCTTTTGTGTACATGATCTTTGGATAAGGGCCAACAATGCAGATCAAAAATTTGCTTGATGAAAGTAAATGCCAACCAAAAAACAAGAAAACCAGGTCGTGTAATTTGTTTTTTGCCCCAACTAAGTTCCCCCGGCGTGTGCCATAATTTTCAAGCAATTTTCATTCTAGGACTTTCTATGGTATTGTTAATTTCTATGGTTCCAGGTAACAAATAGATCATAGCATCTAACGAACGGTCGTTCTCTCTGAGTTTACAATGATCTGATTATGCTTACCCATGGCCAGGCACAGCTGAGACCTACTTCCCATCCCAGCAAAGAGATTGGACAGCCGAGCTCGTTGATACAAATATAGGCAGCCTCAGCGTCGAATAAGAAATTGAATTCAGCACATGCGGTCATGTTTCCATTATCTGAAAATATTGCATCAAAGACTTCATCGGAAGGTTCATCTGAATTGATTTGCACTCACACGTCGATGTTCCACCCATGATGAGGCAGGATTTGAGCCGTTTGCCGAAGTTCGGATCCATGCGCAATGCCATTGCAATGTTAGTCAGCGGTCCAAGAGCAATGAGAGCCAAGTCATCTGAAAATGTATCCGATATTCAAGAATGTACTTGACAGCTCTCTGACTGAGCAGAGGTTGGTGAATAACTATAGTTTCGACTGTAAACACGACGTAATTAATGCTAAAACAGTAAGTCTTTGAAACTGATATTTGTTGATAGAGCAAGCTACTTGTTCACCTCTTCCCCGAATATACTCGTATGTTAATAATCTGTTGTAGACTCTGAGTTACAAGTAACAAGAATTGTCGCACAGTAGCGGTGTAAGAAGTCACAGAGCAGTGTGTTCTAATTCTCTTGCACCCACCGTTGTGAGACTGACATGTACGATAAGTGCGACTTCTTTGTAAGTGTGATGCAGCCACAGAATTAGACAGGACGTCTCTTCTTCCGTTTGACTAGAAGGGAAGCATTGGAACATGTAACGCTACTGAAATGACACAATCTCCTGACTAAATACCATAGCAATCGAACAATGAGCAGCCAGTTCAACATTAAATACGCCAAATTGTGCGAAGTTTCAGTGACTGTTGTCAACCGGATCACACAGCAAAGAGACACAGTGGATGTCAAGTTCTACAGAGAAGTTTGTGAACGTTTTTTCGTGCGCCTGCTAACTTTTTTAATAATGATCGGAAGGGCCAACATTATCGAGAAAACTTTTGCGCAATGATCTGAATTCTTCGAATCTGAAGGAATCGTGGCGATTGGAACATTTTGAAGGAATTCACAGCAATCCGCAAGCGACGCACGACTATTTTTCCTATCTCTGTAAGGTAGTGAAAATTTCTTTTTGCCCACTTAGTAAGTTCCTGCATTTGCCATCGTTTTGAATCAGTTTGCACTTCTAGCAAAGTGATACGACTAAACAGTCTAATTCTGTGGATGCAGCACACTGAACCGACTTCTATGTAACTGCAGATACCTTAACACTTCCACCATTAGGGCCAAAAATGAATGAGTTTCAAACATAGAGGCATTTTTACAGTGCACCGTGATACTTAACGGTAATATGAACATTTCAAAGACTAGAAGATCCGTCTGAACTGCTGATATCCAAGCAGAAAAGTTGTTGGATTGCGGTGTCTAAAGAGAAGACATTTAACAGTGTGCTCTAATTGATCACTTTATGTCATTCCCTACATCATAGCAATAGCAACTGAAAGTAAATCATGAAGTTGGCTGCAAAAAGAATAGAAAACACAGTGGAGAGATAGAGAACATTCGGATAAGTTGACAAAGAATGCTTCCTACCTACGTCATGGACTTCTGTCTAAATCCAGCATTCTTGGGTAGAAATTGAGCTGTATGAGTCTATGACAAACCGACAAACCAATTAGACAATGAAATTCTGCTTGTCGATAGTTTAGAAATGGTTTCAGAAATCATTGGTCACGTTGTCCGATATCTATGATTCATAAAACTCATACATCGAGGAAGTAATGTCAGTTTGACAGAAAACTGTGCCGATAATTCGGTTACACCACGAGTGATTAAACTCGCACTTCGCGCTCGTGGTGTAATCTATAATTGTCGAAAATATCATTTTAATTTTAACACAATTAAATCTGTGAATCTTTGTCGAAGGTCATGGTTTTTTCTCACGATGTTTCATCTCACTTCATTTCTATTTTGAGTTATTAAATCACCGGCATTTAGTGAGAATGCGCGGTAGGCTAATCAATCGACTTCATCTAAGGGGATCTGCAATTAGAAGTGACCTGAGCAACTCAACGGTTGCAAATTTACAACAAAGGCTATAGAAGTTAAAGTACTCACTTAGAAACTGAGAGACTGAACAGTTCAGGGCAATAAAAGTAAACAGCATTAGAGAAATCACATTAATAGCCTAGATTGGGCATAGGGATAGTCTTCGCATATAAATCAGGGTTGGCAAGTTTTTCCCAGAGGTGATAAAAACCAGAGGTAAAAACCGTCATTGGGAAAAACTATCAAGATAGCAAAAGGTGGTCAAAACTGGGAAAAACTCTAGAATTTAGGTAGACCGAATTGAGATGTTTAGATTATATAAATATATATATAATATAAAATATATATATATATATCCAAAGAATAAGCGGATGGACTGTTTTATTAAACTAATTTTGATAGGCCAAATGCAAAAAGCCAGCAACTTACGATTGATATAACATGTAGTCCTAACACTTATTCCACTATCTAAATATGAGGACTACATGTTATATCAATCGTAAGTTGATGGCTTTTTGCATTAGGCCTATCAAAATTAGATTAATAATAAAGTCCATCCGCTTATTCTTTAGATATAGGCTTAATTTTGTTTGGGAAAATATACCTTGGTCTAAGCTCTAGCCTATTTTGTACTAAATAATTGGTAGCAAAAGGTGAGACAGATATAGGCTTCATATAGGCTACCAGTAAACTTTTTTTGAATCTCATCATGGAAAATGTTCCAAGTACTCGATATAATATACGCACGATTAATCATACCTAATACTAGGCCAGACTGCCATAGTTTAGGGCAATTCGCTTCAAAATTTAATAAAAGTCCAGTATACGTATCTTTACGAAAAACACTAGTTTCTACAGTATTGGTCATATTTATGTTTACGTCCAAAAATGAAATATTTCTACCTCCAACTTCAGAGGTAAATTCTAAATTCGAGTGCTGTTGATTCAGAAATTGTTTAAAGCACTCAACTTTACTAATGTCATCAAAAATACATATGCAGTCATCAACATATCTACATAGTAATATATGGGACTACACTCCTCATTATGCCAATTTCGTTCCATTTCAGAGAGGAAAAGATTAGCTAAAGTGGGTGCAAGGGGTGAACCCATGCTAACACCATCAACCTGTTTGAATATTTTATTATCAAAAAGGAAATGTCCTTGAGTAGCAAATTTACATAGTTTTATAAAGACATCTTTACCGTATTTAGGTTTATTGGAAGAGTTTTCTCTATAAACTAAATCCGCTGCCATCTGAATAGTTTCATCGACTGGAATATTTGTGAATAGAGAAACTACATCAAAGCTCACTAAGATATTTTTATCATTAAACAGATTCCTATGTTCATTAATATTATTAATCAAGTGCTGTGTCGACTTCAGCATATATGTATCGTCAATTTGTTTTTTAATAATGCTATCTAGATACTTTGCTAAATTATAACTAACAGAGCCAATCGTACTTATAATCGGTCGCATCGGCTTATTAACTTTGTGAACTTTAACAGTACCATACATCCTTCCGGGCTCGCTACCCGACGGCATAATGTACTTATATGTATTATCACTCACATATCGCTTCACATATTTACATAAATATCTGTAAACTCGGCTTTCTTCGGTAACGGTTGGATGTTTGGTTATATCATCCTCAGCTGGTACCATCACAAATTTACTATTATCATTCAAGATATCATACATCTTTGAGTTATAATCTTCAGTGTTAACAATGGCCAGACCATTTCCTTTGTCATACGAGCATATACGTATGTCTTTATGCTTAGCCAGTTTACTTAGAATTTCGTGTATTCTTTTATTTTTCTGTTCATTACAAACTTTTTTACCATCTTTAATCGTCGATCAAGAAAAGAAATCAATGTAGGCACTCCCTTTAATTACGGCTGTTTCAAAGTAAAATAAAAGAAATTAAAATAGTTTACAAAACAGCAAACGTTTCGTGACCCAGTCACAGCGTCAGTGCTAGAAGAAGACCAGCAGTGCAGTGTGATTTCCTTAAATAGCAGCCTTTGACAAATCCCGACACCGCATAGCGGAGTATCGCTCAGGCGACCAGCTCGTGTTTGCGATTGAGCTCCGGTCTGTTCTCGCGGATGAAGCGGGCCTCAGCTAATCTGTTTTCTAAAGGTGATTTATGTTTCGCTAAAAAGTGCACACTAAAGTCAGAAATGGTCAACCTATCGCTATGTTCATTTTTAGAGTGCTCCGCAAGAGCGCTGGTTTTATTCCTAAGGGCTTGTGTTCTTCGTAACGAATTCTAAACGGCCTATTGGTCTGACCAATGTATGATTTGCTGCAATAATTACACTTAAATTCATACACTACAAACCGGACATCGCACGGATAATTACAGTCGATCGTATCACACAGTTCACAGTTACTATGCTTATAATTAGTTTTACGAGAAAAGTATTGACTAGTAGTTTTATTGGGTTTACTTATCAACGTTACGGGCAACTTATATTTATTAATCAAACGATTCAATTTTCTATTACAGCTATCATTAATAAAATTAATAGAGAATTTTACATTATTTTCGTTATATCTATTGTCTCTAGGCTTACATTTAATTCTTGGCTTAAGGTCACGATTACTGTAATTATTTTTCCTTAATCTATTTTTAAATTTGTAAATGGATTTTTGTTTTAGGGGCGATGAGGAACATCTACTAGAAATACGACTCGTGGAAGTATAAACATAGTTGTTTTTTACGTGTTGCGGCAACCAACTGTCCTTATGTAAAGTGATTTCGGAATGGGTTGGTTTCGAATACCAAGCGTAACAAATTTTGTTGTCGGTAATGAATATAGAGATGTCAAGGAAGTTTAAAGTGTTGTTCTCAGGAACTTCTATGGTAAACTGTATATTATCATTAATTGAGTTGAAACAGTTAAGGAGTTTATTGTAAATAGACATATCATGTTCAAAAGGTCCCATGATTATGTCATCTATGTAACGGTAGTAGATAGGTGGTTTTATCCCAAGAATTCTAAGCCTCTTTAACGCTTCGGTTTCAATAAAATGAACAGTTATAATAGCAAAGGGAGGCCCATAATGCGATCCCATAACGCAACTTTAGTTTGTAAGTAAGTAACATTATCGAATTCAATTTCATAATTGTAAGCTATAAACGAAATACCTTTCTTGAGATTATTGATGGATAGGCCAAAACTATTGATTTTATCCCAGTTATCTTCGGCAAACTTAACAACACACTCGATACCGTAACTTATGGGAATACTAGGATATAAGTTTTTGACGTCTAACGAGATAAATTGTTTATCGTTCAAGTTGACAGACTTGAAGTTTTTGAAAACATCGATGAGCGATTCTGTACTGGACAGACTAGAGGGGACGAGTTTTGCAAGTTGATTCAAAATCTGCGTAATTAACCAGTCAACTTTTTGAGTGGGACTGTTGACAGTAGAGGCTATAGGCCTTAAAGGAAAACCGTTTTCATCCGGTTCCTTATGATCTTTAATAAAGGTCTTAAACGAGGCAGGCCGCGTGCCGCAAGATTTCAGACGTTCAATTTGGTTTTTACTGTAACTATTTTTACAAAAGCTATCTATCAGTTTATTAGCTTGCGCTTCAATCTGTTTGCTTTTGCTCTGATTGATCATACGGTAATTACTAGTATCGAGCAACAGATTGCGGGTTTTGTCTATGTGCTTGTCTTCAGAAGTGACGACAAAGCGGTTAGTTTTATCTGAGGAAACTGCAATAAGATTATTTTCGTTTAAGTACCGTTTAGTACAGTTCAAAGTTTTATTAATGGTCTTATAGTTACTACTTTTCTTAGTAAATTCAATTTCTTGTTTTATAATTTCTAAGGCTTCATACTTAAAAAGGTTAAGATTAAGCTCATCTTCATGACTGATATTTGGTGGAAGCGGGACTCTATTCCTGCAAAACGGCACCCTAACGTTATTTGAGTCCTCACGGGAATCTATCTGAAGCGTATTCCAACGTAACTTATTGGTAAGAACGTCCATATCTAGTTTTATCTGATCTACAAACTGCTCGTTCAAACGTGGTGGAATTCTGAATTTAGGGCCTTTTTCAAGTATATTACGGGCGCTATCAGGTACAGGAATATCACAATCGATTGTGATACGGGGAACGTTCGAGGACTGGCCACTATCGACAGTGGTTGATCACAGTCGACTGTGAAAACATCGGGATCAAATGGAACGACCGCACCCACGAGCTGGTCACCCGAGCGAGACTCCAACTTATGGTACCAGAATTCATCAGAATACGTAAACGGAAAGCAAGGCTGGTGCTCAAAATGGTAAGACACACAAGTTTATTCCACCACGTTTGAACGAACAGTTTGTAGATCAGATAAAACTAGATATGGACGTTCTTACCAATAAGTTACGTTGGAATACGCTTCAGATAGATTCCCGTGAGGACTCAAATAACGTTAGGGTGCCGTTTTGCAGGAATAGAGTCCCGCTTCCACCAAATATGAGTCATGAAGATGAGCTTAATCTTAACCTTTTTAAGTATGAAGCCTTAGAAATTATAAAACAAGAAATTGAATTTACTAAGAAAAGTAGTAACTATAAGACCATTAATAAAACTTTGAACTGTACTAAACGGTACTTAAACGAAAATAATCTTATTGCAGTTTCCTCAGATAAAACTAACCGCTTTGTCGTCACTTCTGAAGACAAGCACATAGACAAAACCCGCAATCTGTTGCTCGATACTAGTAATTACCGTATGATCAATCAGAGCAAAAGCAAACAGATTGAAGCGCAAGCTAATAAACTGATAGATAGCTTTTGTAAAAATAGTTACAGTAAAAACCAAATTGAACGTCTGAAATCTTGCGGCACGCGGCCTGCCTCGTTTAAGACCTTTATTAAAGATCATAAGGAACCGGATGAAAACGGTTTTCCTTTAAGGCCTATAGCCTCTACTGTCAACAGTCCCACTCAAAAAGTTGACTGGTTAATTACGCAGATTTTGAATCAACTTGCAAAACTCGTCCCCTCTAGTCTGTCCAGTACAGAATCGCTCATCGATGTTTTCAAAAACTTCAAGTCTGTCAACTTGAACGATAAACAATTTATCTCGTTAGACGTCAAAAACTTATATCCTAGTATTCCCATAAGTTACGGTATCGAGTGTGTTGTTAAGTTTGCCGAAGGTAACTGGATAAAATCAATAGTTTTGGCCTATCCATCAATAATCTCAAGAAAGGTATTTCGTTTATAGCTTACAATTATGAAATTGAATTCGATAATGTTACTTACTTACAAACTAAAGGTTGCGTTATGGGATCGCATTATGGGCCTCCCTTTGCTATTATAACTGTTCATTTTATTGAAACCGAAGCGTTAAAGAGGCTTAGAATTCTTGGGATAAAACCACCTATCTACTACCGTTACATAGATGACATAATCATGGGACCTTTTGAACATGATATGTCTATTTACAATAAACTCCTTAACTGTTTCAACTCAATTAATGATAATATACAGTTTACCATAGAAGTTCCTGAGAACAACACTTTAAACTTCCTTGACATCTCTATATTCATTACCGACAACAAAATTTGTTACGCTTGGTATTCGAAACCAACCCATTCCGAAATCACTTTACATAAGGACAGTTGGTTGCCGCAACACGTAAAAAACAACTATGTTTATACTTCCACGAGTCGTATTTCTAGTAGATGTTCCTCATCGCCCCTAAAACAAAAATCCATTTACAAATTTAAAAATAGATTAAGGAAAAATAATTACAGTAATCGTGACCTTAAGCCAAGAATTAAATGTAAGCCTAGAGACAATAGATATAACGAAAATAATGTAAAATTCTCTATTAATTTTATTAATGATAGCTGTAATAGAAAATTGAATCGTTTGATTAATAAATATAAGTTGCCCGTAACGTTGATAAGTAAACCCAATAAAACTACTAGTCAATACTTTTCTCGTAAAACTAATTATAAGCATAGTAACTGTGAACTGTGTGATACGATCGACTGTAATTATCCGTGCGATGTCCGGTTTGTAGTGTATGAATTTAAGTGTAATTATTGCAGCAAATCATACATTGGTCAGACCAATAGGCCGTTTAGAATTCGTTACGAAGAACACAAGCCCTTAGGAATAAAACCAGCGCTCTTGCGGAGCACTCTAAAAATGAACATAGCGATAGGTTGACCATTTCTGACTTTAGTGTGCACTTTTTAGCGAAACATAAATCACCTTTAGAAAACAGATTAGCTGAGGCCCGCTTCATCCGCGAGAACAGACCGGAGCTCAATCGCAAACACGAGCTGGTCGCCTGAGCGATACTCCGCTATGCGGTGTCGGGATTTGTCAAAGGCTGCTATTTAAGGAAATCACACTGCACTGCTGGTCTTCTTCTAGCACTGACGCTGTGACTGGGTCACGAAACGTTTGCTGTTTTGTAAACTATTTTAATTTCTTTTATTTTACTTTGAAACAGCCGTAATTAAAGGGAGTGCCTACATTGATTTCTTTTCTTGATCGACGATTAAAGATGGTAAAAAAGTTTGTAATGAACAGAAAAATAAAAGAATACACGAAATTCTAAGTAAACTGGCTAAGCATAAAGACATACGTATATGCTCGTATGACAAAGGAAATGGTCTGGCCATTGTTAACACTGAAGATTATAACTCAAAGATGTATGATATCTTGAATGATAATAGTAAATTTGTGATGGTACCAGCTGAGGATGATATAACCAAACATCCAACCGTTACCGAAGAAAGCCGAGTTTACAGATATTTATGTAAATATGTGAAGCGATATGTGAGTGATAATACATATAAGTACATTATGCCGTCGGGTAGCGAGCCCGGAAGGATGTATGGTACTGTTAAAGTTCACAAAGTTAATAAGCCGATGCGACCGATTATAAGTACGATTGGCTCTGTTAGTTATAATTTAGCAAAGTATCTAGATAGCATTATTAAAAAACAAATTGACGATACATATATGCTGAAGTCGACACAGCACTTGATTAATAATATTAATGAACATAGGAATCTGTTTAATGATAAAAATATTTTAGTGAGCTTTGATGTAGTTTCTCTATTCACAAATATTCCAGTCGATGAAACTATTCAGATGGCAGCGGATTTAGTTTATAGAGAAAACTCTTCCAATAAACCTAAATACGGTAAAGATGTCTTTATAAAACTATGTAAATTTGCTACTCAAGGACATTTCCTTTTTGATAATAAAATATTCAAACAGGTTGATGGTGTTAGCATGGGTTCACCCCTTGCACCCACTTTAGCTAATCTTTTCCTCTCTGAAATGGAACGAAATTGGCATAATGAGGAGTGTAGTCCCATATATTACTATGTAGATATGTTGATGACTGCATATGTATTTTTGATGACATTAGTAAAGTTGAGTGCTTTAAACAATTTCTGAATCAACAGCACTCGAATTTAGAATTTACCTCTGAAGTTGGAGGTAAAAATATTTCATTTTTGGACGTAAACATAAATATGACCAATACTGTAGAAACTAGTGTTTTTCGTAAAGATACGTATACTGGACTTTTATTAAATTTTGAAGCGAATTGCCCTAAACTATGGCAGTCTGGCCTAGTATTAGGTATGATTAATCGTGCGTATATTATATCGAGTACTTGGAACATTTTCCATGATGAGATTCAAAAAAAGTTTACTGGTAGCCTATATGAAGCCTATATCTGTCTCACCTTTTGCTACCAATTATTTAGTACAAAATAGGCTAGAGCTTAGACCAAGGTATATTTTCCCAAACAAAATTAAGCCTATATCTAAAGAATAAGCGGATGGACTTTATTATTAATCTAATTTTGATAGGCCTAATGCAAAAAGCCATCAACTTACGATTGATATAACATGTAGTCCTCATATTTAGATAGTGGAATAAGTGTTAGGACTACATGTTATATCAATCGTAAGTTGCTGGCTTTTTGCATTTGGCCTATCAAAATTAGTTTAATAAAAAAGTCCATCCGCTTATTCTTTGGATATATATATTTTATATTATATATATATATATATTTATATAATCTAAACATCTCAATTCAGTCTACCTAAATTCTAGAGTTTTTCTCAGTTTTGACCACCTTTTGCTATCTTGATAGTTTTTCCCAATGACGGTTTTTACCTCTGTTTTTTATCACCTCCGGGAAAAACTTGCCAACCCTGATTTATATGCGAAGACTATCCCTATGCCCAATCTAGGCTATTAATGTGATTTCTCTAATGCTGTTTACTTTTATTGCCATGAACTGTTCAGTCTCTCAGTTTCTAAGTGAGTACTTTAACTTCTATAGCCTTTGTTGTAAATTTGCAACCGTTGAGTTGCTCAGGTCACTTCTAATTGCAGATCCCCTTAGATAAAGTCGATTGATTATCCTACCGCGCATTCTCACTAAATGCCGGTGATTTAATAACTCAAAATAGAAATGAAGTGAGATGAAACATCGTGAGAAAAAACCATGACCTTCGACAAAGATTCACAGATTTAATTGTGTTAAAATTAAAATGATATTTTCGACAATTATAGATTACACCACGAGCGCGAAGTGCGAGTTTAATCACTCGTGGTGTAACCGAATTATCGGCACAGTTTTCTGTCAAACTGACATTACTTCCTCGATGTATGAGTTTTATGAATCATAGATATCGGACAACGTGACCTATGATTTCTGAAACCATTTCTAAACTATCGACAAGCAGAATTTCATTGTCTAATTGGTTTGTCGGTTTGTCATAGACTCATACAGCTCAATTTCTACCCAAGAATGCTGGATTTAGACAGAAGTCCATGACGTAGGTAGGAAGCATTCTTTGTCAACTTATCCGAATGTTCTCTATCTCTCCACTGTGTTTTCTATTCTTTTTGCAGCCAACTTCATGATTTACTTTCAGTTGCTATTGCTATGATGTAGGGAATGACATAAAATGATTAACTAGAGCACACTGTTAACTGTCTTCTCTTTAGACACCGCAATCCAAGAACTTTTCTGCTTGGATATCAGCAGTTCAGACGGATCTTCTAGTCTTTGAAATGTTCATATTACCGTTAAGTATCACGGTGCACTGTAAAAATGCCTCTATGTTTGAAACTCATTCATTTTTGGCCCTAATTGTGGAAGTGTTAAGGTATCTGCAGTTACATAGAAGTCGGTTCAGTGTGCTGCATCCACAGAATTAGATTGTTTAGTCGTATCACTTTGCTAGAAGTGCAAACTGATTCAAAACGATGGCAAATGCAGGAACTTACTAAGTGGGCAAAAAGAAATTTTCACTACCTTACAGAGATAGGAAAAATAGTCGTGCGTCGCTTGCGGATTGCTCTGAATTCCTTCAAAATGCTCCGATTTCCACGATTCCTTCAGATTCGAAGAATTCAGATCATTGCGCAAAAGTTTTCTCGATAATGTTGGGCCCTCCGATCTTTATTAAAAAAGTTAGCAGGCGCATGAAAAAACGTTCACAAACTTCTCTGTAGAACTTGACATCGTCTGTGTCTCTTTGCTGTGTCATCCGGTTGATAACAGTCACTGAAACTTTGCACAATTTGGCGTAAGAAGTAGAGATACCTTCTAACTTTTATCGTTCATTTCCTCTGGTATTTAGTACTTAACTTGGTATTTTCCAATATTTCCCGGTTATTACCAGTTTTTACCACTTTTTCCTACCTGCCCTCGGTAAAACCAGTTTTTCCCCCTAAATTGCCAACCCTGATATAAATGCACGAGTGTTTCGTAGATCTTTAGATCACATGCGGATGACTTTGGAACTGTTGAAGTGGAGATGACCTGGATATCAACCAATACTCTACCAGGGGCTTGCATTGAACGAAAATATCGCTCTTGCATATATTATTATGCCAAAAAATCTCACAGGTTTGGGGTCACAGCAGGTAACCTTGCATTCCTTTGAATATGAAATATCATCCCTTTCTGACATTGCGTGTCATAGCAATTCTTCGGCATATAACCTCCAAGACATCTTTGTAGGCATCGCTTTTTTTAGCTAAGTAACAATGCGGCTACAAACATCTAAAAGCAGAAGAAGTGAATCTTAGGGGTTGTTAGCGACCCCAAGGAATAGAGGGTTAATTCGGTGATCGCCAGAAGCGAACTTTTGCGCTCTTCCACTCGCTAGATTAGATGACGAATGGTGTACAGCTCACATCGCACAAGTCACATTTAGGCCCACAGTATCGCAATTACTCGTCACCAGGCTTCTAGACACTGTTGTTTACTTGACATTATATTTATCTGCATGCAAGAAGGATAGACAATCTTGCTTGAATGTTGACATAAAGAATTTGACGTCGCACATACCGAGAAGATTGTTCAAAAAGGAAGCAGGGAGGGATTCATTTAACTATAGATGTACTCAGCTAAGAAAGCAATGCCTGCACCTTGATAATCCTCAGTAGAATATGAGAGAAACGTTGGAAGCATCAAATGAAATTCAAACATTCTATAGTAATTTTGAGTCCTTTTACTTCAGCGCATCACTATTTCTATTACAGAAGCACCTTGTTGATAATCATCAGCTAAAGGTCATTGATTAAGTCATTCATTTTTCGCCAGTCTTATGTTTTCATACATTTCACTCACTCTCAAATTCCTTTGTAAGTTGGATCAATTGTGTAACAGCGTGTTCCTTGCAGATAACACTCCGATCAACATTCGGCATGTTTGGATTGTCACCAAAACCATCGGAACCGTGGTGTGCATATCCTGGGCTATCAACTCCCAACAAACTTACATTGCAGCCTTCGTAGACAGGAATCTGGAAAGCGGAATGACATGCACATTCAGGATAAATATATCAATGTTTAATGCAATATTCACATTACCAACAGAACTGCATCAGATGGAGAATCATTGCTCACAGTCAGTGAGTTCGTGAAACCTCTCGGGTGAAATTTGAGGGATCGTGCGCCACAAATAGATTCGACAAACTGCTGTCCGATTTAATTGTCGATAATCAGAAACGAAAACATCATGGTTATCATCTGTATTTTTCATTTTCTTTAACGATATAGTGGTGCAAACGCAAGCCATTTACAGCAAACACTTATCCGATGCAAGCTTAGAAATCATAATTGACTTTAGGCAGCATTTTCTCGACAAAAGCAACTCTTCAAAAACCTTACTGTTGAAATATAATGAGAGTCCAATATGATCAATTCTCGTTTCAGAGAGGACACTATATAAAATCATGAAAAACTACTTTAAGCAATTGAAGTGAAAACTGCCAGTCAATCGGGCTGTCAATCGCCAGCGGTCCTCTAGCGACTTGGACTATCGCCAAGTTAACGGAGTGTTCCGTGAAGATCAGGCAGGCTACACAAATATTCAAAGGATATGCCGATAATAACCCACTAGTTTACCGATAGTTCAAGTCACTAGATGGCCGCTAGGATTTTTCCCGCAAGTCTGAGCTCCAAGCATTGATATTGTGATGCATCTTTGATTTTTGAAATTTTTTGAATGATGCTTTTGGGTTAACTCGTATATCGGCGAAAGTTAATTTAAGATTTGACTTCAGAAGCAAGTCACAGGCAATAGTCACTTAGATTTTTCACTTTTCAAGCGAACACTTATTAGAATATGATGAGTTTCATGATGATATTGCTAATTGACAATTAAATCATGTTAATACTCCTCCTACGAACACATGTTATGTTCTGATTCATCAGCATGTAGACTTGAATTACACGGGGATGAATCAATAGTTTGTATCTCCTCTGCCCGCGACGATTGGAGACTGTGAAAGTTGAAGCATGTTCTCTCTAGAATACAACGTAATGCATTTCTGCGATTCAGTCATTCAGTACTCCTATCAGATCATTATCACAGGTCATGATCAGAGCTACAATTAGAATGTCGCAAAATGCATGAACTTAAGTATTGATAAGATTGCACTGCCCGAGAACACTGCAGTATTGGTAGATGGTGACAAACTCCGATCAATACGCACTGAGCATGAATACAAGAGAGTCCAGTCTAATATTGAGAAAAATGAAAACAAATCGTAAACCACTCATCATTAAAGTTAACGTGAAGATGACTTTACGTAATGAGGTTGGAGATTTGGTGGTCTCCGTTGCACATTGGTGAAGTGTTTGGCCTAACAATCTTTTGTTCTAAGGACAGAACACCGAAGGTGTCATTGGAAGTCGGCAGGAAGGGCATCCGGTCTCCGTGGCACATTGGTTAAGTGCTTGGCCTGGCGAACTTCGGGTCCAGAGGTCGAGCCCCCGAAAGTGTCATTGGAAGTCGGCAGGGAGGGCATCCGGTCTCCGTGGCACAGTGGTTAAGTGCTTGGCCTAGCGAACTTCGGGTCCAGAGGTCGAGCCCCCGAAAGTGTCATTGGAATTCGGCAGGAAGGGCATCCGAACTACAAGATCACAACTCTCCAGATTAAAGTGCAATTAATGCAATTTATCTTAAAAATTAATGCACCGTCTATGTGGGAGTAGGGACGCTAAACCATCATTTTTTTTGGAGATTTGCAATTTGGAAGTTAGTGAAATTTCTACATGCTTTCATGAAACATCATTTTGAGCACACTGTTGACAAATCGCCGAAGTCTGTGGGCCGGCAATAATTATGTTAAATAGACGCACTAAGGCGATTTACCAGTAGTAGTATGTTTAAAGTGATATTTAATGAATGCCCGTCGAAATTTCACTAACTTACGAATTGCAAATCTCAATTTCACCCGGGCATGGCTGCAAATTTTAATAGGGAATTTTGACGATGTTGAAAAATGTGAACTAGGCCTTCTGATGGCTCGTGATATTGGATGAAATGGCAGCTATTCAGGTCTGTCTCTATTTTTCAACTGAGGATGCAACTCAATATCTAATTATTCTATTTACTATGAGGTTGGAGACCAGGGCCTGGTGAGTGCTAAAAACTTTGTTGTAAAGCGAAAATGGAGCTTGATTTTTATCGGTGACGGTCGCTTTGTTCGACGCACTTCAAGTTACACTCGTATACTTTGCATTTGTTTTAATCAACTTCATTACACTTCCAATAGGTTTTATAGTTCCGTTTTCTGTCAATAATGCAGTCATGTTGATTACAGATGAGAAGAGATTTCTCTTATGATGCTTTTATGTTTCTTGAAACTCCATCTTTTCAAATTACGGAAGCAAACTAATGAACATCACAAATTATGCTATCTAGAGGATATTATTCAAATCTTTATTTCAGCATCTACTAGTATATAGACCATTCTCATAGCCAAGTAATGCCTTGATCTCCGATAAACAATTTCTCGTAACAAGTTCGCGAAATGGACGATATGATTCTGCGTACGAGCCGTCGGAGAAATGAACGTGTCTAGCAAAATCACTGCATCATTTTATCATGTAAATAGGTCATCTTGTTTCAAGCATTATTACTCGCTTTCTTAATCAAATCTCATGATGATTGTACTTTGAAAATTGTCAAGACAATCCACAATCACCGGAAGAGCAATCTCTCAAGATGCAGTTAGCTGAAGATGACTGGTCATACTCAGAGAGTTAAAGATTAAGGAGGCATATTCATTTCACTAGGCCTACAATTAGCTAATGATCTACAGGCCTGAATCAGCTTGTGACTTTCCTCTCCTCGGTCATCCGTGTAAACTACCAATTCTTCTCTTAAACCCTATGGAAATGCATTGGACCACAACCTTACACATCCAGCAACTCTCTGTCTCCGTCGTTGTAGCTATCTTGTCCTCGTGATACACAGTATATTCAGCTACATTCTTGACAAAAGTAGTGCAAGAAATTATCAGGCAGTTATAGGCCTACGCGATGTTGATGAAACCCCATACTGTTTTCATATGCCTCTTTTTATCGTTCGAAGTTATTGGAGCCTACACTTTGTCTCTGTAGTATAGCACCAGCTGCACCACATCAGATCTTTGGTCATGAGGTTTGCATCAGGAGAAAACTGGGCATGCATGGTCACACTTCGCGGGCTGAAGGCATAATAGCTGTTGCCTTAGATAACATTCCAAACCATGTGCCACCAAAAAGGAGAACATTTACCAGCCTTCATGTATGACGAATTTCTGGAACATTTGATCGTCCTCCGATCTGCTCACAACCGATCGTTTTATCAGACTTAAAGTGACTATGAGTTATTATCGAAGCGAAAACAACTTCCAAGAAGAAGTGCGCGCATTAGAGCTCTCTACTTTTGAAGTTTTGACGTCACTACTCCCCATACTTGGGGCTTGGACGGTGCTGACAAAGTCAGACTTATGGAGCGTTGTAGTACTTTTAGTCCGGATGCCCTTCCTGCCGACTTCCAATGACACCTTCGGGGCTCGACCTCAGGACCAAAAGATCGCTAGGCCAAGCACTTAACCACTGTGCCACGGGTCTCTACTATGCTTCATTATTCTTTTCTGAAAGACTTAGATGTAGCTTTGACCTGTGCACATTCGCAAATAAAACGTACGTTGCTTCTCTTTCAATCTTGTGGAAAGACTGCTGCATTTTGCGAGTCATTTTTATCGATTTTATATCTGAAGAGAAATGATTTGGTAGCTGTGAATCTTTATAAAGCACACTGACAAGCTGCTGGCATGGAAATAAATTGTTTATCTGAAGCTGACTAGAATGGAAATTGACTGAATGTTGTGGCACAGCCGGGGGAGGTAAGTTGGGGCATGAATCACCGATGAGAAGCTTAGCAATGCACATGTGACTGATTCTAGCCAAGTAATGCTGCTGTTGGCAGGTGTATCTAAGTGAAAATGCTTGACATTTCTGTGCCACTACTGTGTGTTGCATGAAGCTTCATTTCCATCATGGAGGTATCAATTTTATGCCTTTAATACTTAAGTGTCGGATTTATATGTACTAACTTTTAGTGTATACATGTACATTATACCGGCAAAGACCATTAATTTTGACTTACCTCCAATTTATTTGCCGCTTGTAGCACTCTCAAGACGTTGGTGCTAACATTCTCAACTGAAGTATTACCAACCACCGTTGTGATGGCCACGATGTCTATGTCATCAGCGCCCAAGAGCATCATAAGAGCGATGGCGTCATCAATGCCTGCATCAACATCAACCACTACTCTCACCATCTGTAAAACAAAAGCTCCACCTTACAGGAATATCATGGAGTTGCAATCTCTTTATCAAATAGAGCATGGGAAATAAAGAATGTAAATTAAATTAAAGAAATTAAAGTAGAAATTTCATGTAGTAAAATGATCTGTAGAATAGAAGTCACTTAGAAACCACGTTTCTTATGCATTCACATAAATATCTGAACTTTTTGTTTTTGTCTACTGCATTTTGTGGAAATTTCATTATTTTAGCGACAAATTACTTAGCCTACATCCGTTTAAAAAAAAGTTTTTTCTGCTGGTGATACAATTTAGCACGTTAATTGATATCAAAATTGTCATCTTCATTCAGGAACGTACAACATGTGGTGATAGTGTCTTTCGTTTATGTCCGTAAAGTCATCATGAACATTGATGCATGTTATATGACAATCAATCCATCTAGACAGCAAGGAAAGTCGTTCATGAAAGCCGGTAGTAAGCAGTCAAAGATAATATCTATTCATATGCTAAGGTTCATCTTATATCGCATGTATTGGTATAAGGTGATAAATTCAGAAAGTCGAAGATACAAGAAGACACAGGAAGTCGAAGCCCAGTCTCATTTTGCGAATGATTCGAGATTACAATTTACGATTACAATTCAAAACCAAAAGTGTCTGATTTTTTGGTAGTTTTATTCAAAGTGACTTACGTATATTGCAAAATGAAGGTTATAAAACACAGCAGGGACAGTTAATTCAGACCGCCTGTAGTCTCCTCTGGTAGTTGGATTCATTGGGATTTGTCAGAAGTCAGCAGTTGGAGAACATGCTGCTGAAACTGACCATGAAATAACATGCGATAACGCAGAGACTTTTGAGAATAAATCCAACTACCAAAAGCAATTGTTCACTTTATATAAAAGTCAGTCTACGCTCTGATGACTCGATCCGAGGTGACTGTAAAAAATTGGCAATATGTTTTCCTATCATGTAATCTACAACTCATTCACAACTTCATACTTTTCTTGATTTCAAGATTTAAGAAATCTTCCAGAATAAAAAACAGAAATAGGCCTATATGGAAATGAGCATAATTATAAAACGATAATGCGTAACGATAGCATTTGAATTGAATTCGATAAATTTCGATAATTTAGTCTAACTTTCAGAATTCATTTGATAATCACATCTTCAATATATCACTTGTTCTGCTTTCCTTTTCGTAAAAATGCTGATAGACTTGAGTATTTTAACTCGATCTAATTCAACCAGTCGGCATCGATGAGAGTGACGGGTCGCCGCAAGCAGACTGCTCCTTGTACGCGTCATCCCAAGGCGCGTAGCAAACCACCCCGAGGGCAAAGCATTAGTAGCTGGGGTCAAAAAACAAGAGAAATAATCGCAAAAACATTTCTTCAAAGAAGCCTTCGTTCCTGAGACCTTGATCAGTGCATGTCTTTGAATACACCGCACGTCGATAAGTCACCAGTGAAAAGTGGGTCACAACACCCTGTTGCATGTAGACTACACAAAATGAAGACATTCTAAAATGTTAGTCATAGGAAAGAATTCCGCTTTTAAAGGCAAAATTTGCTTTTTGATGAGCGAAATGACTTGTCTTAAATTGTTATCCGTTAAGTCTGAACAAAATACAAATACAACCGAATCGCGGTGCAAGGAGCGAGAGAAATGAACAAATGGCTGGGGAGTTAGGGAAATGCAGTGATCTCCCGACTAAAGACGAACACAAAAAAACATTGAAAAGAGATTATAAATTCTTTACCTCTGAAAACTTGGACAGATTATACCAGGCTCCGGAAGCAACTTTCGGTTTCTTCGTGAACAATCGAGACTTTAGTTGGAAGAAACAACGATTATTTAAAGAATTTATTTATGATTATCAATGTTGTTGCGGCTGAACAAAGTTTCAGCAAACAGAATCTTTTGATAGCTTATCATTTCAATTCATAACAATCCTGACTGACCAGACTCAGGACAGCAAGCGAGGCAGCGGTACCGACTTTGAACACCAAGACAAAGTCTCATGGATAGTTTTGAACCTCGAGGCAGCGGTACCGACTTTGAACACCAAGATAACGTCTCATGGATAGTTTTGAACCTCGTGGCAAAAGCATAAAAGTGGTAGTCAGATTCTTGTTCGTTGGAGAAAAGATCACTGCAGCCATGTTGAGACTATGGAGTAGATGTGAGACTCATAAAGGCGTATGTCTCCGTGTGTGTTCGCAAAAGACCATAAAAATGTTGATCTGTGAGGCAGACCTTTGCTAGCCTCTCTCAACTGTCCGCAGACTTCTCTAGCCACAATTTAGTTTGAGTGCCTATACTATTCAATGGTGTACATTGTACATCCAAGCCCATGTGAGGAGTGCTGACGAATTTGTGACTTGGTTAGAACAGCAATGTAGTGTGAATGACAAATTTGCTTCACTGGACGTCGTAAACATGAAGGGGAGGGGTTCATAATTACCTGTTCGTATATCCCACCATTCTTGCACTTTAAGAAATGCTCTGCAAAAGTCACATTCGAGCATTTGGGATTGCGGACTTTCAATTTGCAAAATAGGAAAGATGGTCATTCATAAAATAATTTGCACAATATGTTCGAAATTTCATGTCGGCATAACTGTGTGCCATTTGGAACATCGTATACACAAGGAATCAAGCATTCATAAGTATCTACAAACTTGCTTATCAAACATGTTCCCTCTGGAGTATTCCATCATCATGGCTTCTGATTCCAATACCACGTCCGAGTCTGCTATCGATGGTTTGTGGTTTTTTGCTCCATGATTCAAAAGAGGAGTTCCTAAAAACCCTCACGGTGATGATTTCGAATCACTTATCTATTGAAGGATGACGCGGTACTCTATAAAGGTTAGAACTTTCAATAAGTAGAAGGTTTGACGAAGTGGCACCTTAAACAGCTGTATTCTGCATGAATTCTTGTGAGGAAGAAAACCATCGCGTAAATCAAGGCAGTCTTGCAGTGAAGAAGATACATTGATGACATTTTTGTATTGTGGCCGATGGATCATGCCACTAAAGGATGTTGCAAATAATGCTCACTCGAAAAACAGACAAAGCAATCTCTCCTTTTATACGACGATTCTTTATTCTTTAGTAGATAGCGTTCTTTAGTAAGAATCGTCGTAAATAAGGGAGAGATTGCTTTTTCTATTTTTCGAGTAAACATGAACCTCCCGTTCCGACAAGCTTTGAGATTGTAAATAATGCGTGTTCAAGAATTCAGTTTACTTCAGAATCTCCACAATGGAAGTCTTCCCATTCTATATTGTTAAGTCTTACAGACTCAAGACAGACTGGACTCTAGACTCCTCAATAAGTCTTCACAGTGATACCATTCTGCCTTGGACTTCACATTCTCTGATATCATCAAAGCGTGCAGTATTGATGGGAGGACTAAGACGCAAAGTAGCTTACTCTCCTACCTCTGATATAATGCTCGATATTCAAGGGATCTTATTGTGAACAATTTTGTAACTAATGACCATCACGTAAATTTATTAGAGAAACAATCAGACGGCTTAATCGTAGAAGTAAGTAAATTGTATATCTGGCAAGTAATTGGAATTTTATGATACATCAAAGATACATGTACATGACAGTAGGGAAGAAAAAATATACGTTCACATGGAGATATTTCAAGTAAATGCACGCGAGTAAGATGGATGCAGAAGATTTCATCTCACATTAAGAGTGTTCAGCAGTGTCATACAAAACGGTGCAGAAGCACTCCGTCTCCGGTTTCAATTTATAATTGGGATTTCGAAGAGGTGACTATGTTGCTAAATATTTGGCATGAGGTCGAGGTTAACGTCAGTAGGAGACAACATTTTCTTAAATTTCTTTATCGCAAGATTCACATGTCGCAGCTGTAGAGGTGGAAAGTTAAGGCAATCACACTGTTGACCACAAATACTACAAGGTGGGCCGTAAAGGACCGATGAATTTCTTCAAATCTTTAAATTCATTAATCTAACTGTTTAATTCAAAAGAAAACGCAGCACGATTGTGTGACAGAATAAAATAAAGTTTATTTCGATAAAAAGAACACAACATAACATTGGAATATAACAAATATTACAAAAAAGTTAAACATAGGAAGTAACCACGTAAACTTTACGAACTTTATGTTCTCTTATTTTCGAAATGACCACCTCCTTCACCGATACATTGTCGGATCCTCTCACGAACAGATGAACAAATAGCAGAACAAAGAGTTTGATCAAACCTCGAGAAAGACTTGATGATTCTCTCCCTGAGATGTTCTAGTCCCTCAACTCTATCGCTAAACACGTAATCTCTAACAATTCACAAAACTGAGAAATCCATGGGGAAAGGTCTGGGCTATGAGGAGGCCACTCAAGTAGGCCTCTCCGACCCATCCATCCCATCCGACCTGGTGCGAAAACAATCAGATGAGACTAAACACCGCAAAATCTAAGGTGTTGTTGATTACTCGGTATCCTGTTTTCTTACAGAGATCGCTTCCAATACAGCAAGTTCGCAAGATGAAGCTCCTTGGTGTTACATTGTCAGAGGACCTTAGCTGGAAAGAACATTTCAAACATCTGAAAACGAAAGCCTGTCAGCGTATTCATATCATTAGACACCTCAAGCCTCTTTTATCTCCATGTGATCTCCATGTAGTGTATACAGCATTGATTCGTTCTCTCTTTGAGTATGCAAGTCCTGTATTCGTTGGCATTAACAAAATTGTTTATTTTAAATGTGTGGTAGGCTTCGGCCGTCCCAATTAACACCACCCCCTGGTTTGCGAGATATGAACAGTCATCAGATGTTTCATGTTGTTGAATCAGGTTTTTGGGCATGGCACTTATTTGGCTCATTTGTGATCGAACTTCCTTCCACTGCTCTCTTTTGCACTTCCCCATTTGTTGCAGGTTAAGGTGTGACAGATCCAACGTATTCACGGCATACGGGCGTCAGGTAGTTCGAGGGTCCCGAACCCACTGGTAATGCTTTGGGAGGCAGGCCCGGTCAACTGCTCGAAAAAAGGCGGTACAGTTCCACTGCCACGGACATGCGTGGGTAGCTTTACTGAGGGGTTTAGCCCGTGTAGCTGTATCCGGTTCCTCTGTGGCCTACCTGACTTGTACCCATTGTTACGGCAAAGGGGTTCTCATTTGGGTTTCTTCAAGCTTTTGCGACATGAACTGTGCCTATAAGTGTCTTTTTTGTGTATTATTTGTTGCAGCTTTGTTGCTATTATTTACGTTTTTTCTGATGCCTTCCAAAGTTTCTTGTATCACTTTGTTGTACAGTATAATTTTCGTTTATTTGATTGATATTCTATGAGAAATTATGAAAATGAGAAAGACACACAAGAAACGTAGTCAAGCCGTCAAGCTCAAAACCCCTCTCAGGATCAGCTTCAGCAACGTAAGAGGACTGAGGTCCAATTACGACGACATCAACATCTTCCTGCAAGGTAAGTCACCAGATCTTCTAGCCCTGTCGGAGACCAGGTTAGATCCCAGTGTGTCATCAAGCGACGTTACTCCTGATGGATACATATTTCACCGGATGGATAAAGCACCTTGTCATGGTCTTGGAGTCTATGCCAAGACAAGCCTTCCCTTGAGAAGGCTTCGCAGCTCAGAGGATCCAAGGCATGAGTATCTTGCCTTCATTGCGCCGCTGCAGAAGACCACACTTCTTCTACTTTTCCTATACCGCTCTCCATCAACTAATGCGGATATTTTCAATGTTCTTTCTGACAAGATCGATTCTCTTCTACAAGAGTATCCCAGCGCTGAAGTTGCCGTTTTTGGTGACTTCAACGTGCACAATGTTGACTGGCTTGTGCACTCACGCACCACCGATCTCTCCGGTCAGGCAGCCCAGGATTTCGCTGTCTCTCACAACCTTAGTCAAATTGTCACTTGTCCTACCAGAGTGTCTGACCGAGCTGGGGATACTGGATATCTCCTTGACCTGTTTCTCACCTCAAATCCAACTTGTTTTTCACACAAGGTTACTTCTCCCCTCGGCACGTCTGATCACTGCACAGTTTCTGGCAAACAAAATTTGCTCCACACCGTCTGCACCCTTCCATAGAACAGTTTATCAATTCTCCAAAGCAGACTGGTGTGGCTTCCGCACTTTTCTTAGTCAAGTTCAAGCTGAGAATTTGATTCTGAGCGAGAACGTCCACAAGTCGGCGCAAGAACTGACAGAGTGGCTTCAGATAGGGATGTTGGCCTACATTCCTCACCGTACTTTCCAAATGAAGCCCCACTCACAACCTTGGTTTACACCAGAATGTGCAGCTGCAACTTGCCAGCGTGACCACTTTTTCCATAAGTATAAGCGTGACAGTAGCGCTGGCAATCTTGAATTGTACAAAACCGCACGTAGATATTGCAAGGAAACCATACATCAGGCCAAAAGCCGTTACGCTTTGTATGTACGGAAATCCATTGCTACCCAAAAGCTTGGCTCTAAGGACTTCTGGAGGATTTACAACAGTGTCACCAATAGGAACAAATCCTCCATCCCAGCACTCCGTCATGCCGAAGTCAGTACTTCTATGGCGACAACCTCAGCAGACAAAGCCGAGCTTCTTTGCAAAGAGTTTGCGAAGAATTCGTCATTAGACGATGGAGGTAGAATTCCACCTCCAATTCCCACGCGCACTGATGAGACTGTTAGTCCTCCTTCAGTCACAGTCCGAAACGTCAAAAAGATCATCGCCGGTCTCGATAGCTCTAAGTCTAGTGGACCAGATGGCATCCCGGTTTCGGTCTTCAAGCATCTCTCACCTGAGCTTTCTCCACTTTTATCTAAACTGTTCAGTACATGTGTATCCACCGGTGAGTTTCCCTCTTGTTGGAAAGTAGCTTCCGTGGTTCCAGTTCCAAAGAAAGGTTCTGACTCATCTCTTCCATCTAGTTACCGTCCTATCAGCCTGCTTCCAATTGCTGGCAAGATTTTTGAAGCAGTGATTAACCAACACATTGTTAACTTCCTTGAAACTCAGAACCTTCTATCAGAAGAACAGTATGGCTTCAGGCACTCTCGATCAACTGCAGATCTTCTTTCATATGTCACTGAACATGTGAGTCGTGTCCTTGACAGACAAGGTGAGACGAGATCAGTTGCCTTGGATATTTCCAAGGCATTCGATAAAGTCTGGCATCAGGGACTCCTTATGAAGCTCAAGTCCTATGGAGTTGCTAATCAACTCCACACACTTCTTGCTTCTTTTCTTAGTGACCGGCAGATATCTGTCGTCTTAGATGGCCAAAAGTCTTCCACCAAGTTTGTCAATGCAGGAGTTCCTCAAGGGTCAATTTTGGGACCCACTCTTTTTCTGCTGTACATCAACGACCTCCCAGACTGCCTAGTGAGTAAATTGGTGATGTATGCAGATGACACAACACTCTTCAATTCCAATGAGCGACTCGCTAAGAACACTCAGCAACGTCAGCAGCTATGCGACGTTCTTAATGAAGACTTACGCAGGGTCTCAGAATGGGGCGCCAATTGGCTTGTTTCCTTCAATCCTTCAAAAACTCAGAGTATTCTGCACTCACGACTTAAAGGAGATGATGATCATAGCATTAAGATGTCAGATAATAGGATCAGAGAACAAGATTCCATCTCCTTCCTTGGATTGGCGGTTACGAAGGACTTGTCATGGAAACCGTACATCCAATCCATTAGCAAGCAGGCAGCTCAACGCATTGGTAGTCTCTATCGTGCCAGCAGCTATCTTCCACCACAGACTGTCTGCTATCTTTACAAGTCCACTATTCGTCCTCTGATGGAGTATTGTTGTCATCTGTGGGCAGGCGCCCCACAAACGCATCTTAACCTCCTTGAACGGGTTGAGAAACGTGTCAAGAATCTCATGGGTGAAAAACTTGCTAGCAAGTTGCAGCCGCTCTCCGTCAGACGGGATGTTGCTTCACTCAGTCTCTTCTACAGGTACTATTTCGGTAGAAGCAACTCTGCAGTAAATGAGTGCGTACCCAAACCTAAGATCTTCTCCAGAAGCACACGCAGAGCTAATGCACTCACATGCTATCATGTGAGCTTAGAACGCGCACGTACTGTGAGTCGCTCGAAAAGCTTTTTTGTTCGCACGGCACAGCTTTGGAATCAGCTTCCCCAGACCACTTTCCCTGACCAATACAATCTTGATACTTTCAAGAGGCGTGCGAACATGTTTCTGATGGGGACAGTTTAATCAGATTAGAAGATCTGTTTTTTTTTTTTTTAATTTTATTTATTTAAAATAATACAATTTTTACTTTTAATTGAGTAACCCCTAGCTTCGTTCATGGCTCATAGCTGTGCTAGGGGTGAAAATTCAGTAAAAAAAAAAACAAAGTCACCTTATTCAGAGAATTGAAAATCGTGTACATAGAATCATGTATTGGACACCTGATGGCAAATGTGTCGACAGAATGTGCAGTTGTTCAAGTGAATCTTTAAAAGAAAGACGTTTTCAAGCAGCATTGACGATTTATGAGACAATGGAATCAACACCGACTCACATCCTTTGTGATATTTTACCAAGAAAACTGTTGTATTGTAATAAGTATGAAATGCCTTACACGCGTACCGAAAAATTTTCGAATACTTTTTTACCTGTAATAGTACGTTTGAAGAATTCTTTGAAAAGTACATGATGACATTGAACGGAATTTGTGAATCTATGTGATGCATTTGTATGATGATTTCTATTTACTTAAGAATAAACGCTTACTTACTTACTTATCTGTCTGGAAAAACGGCATTTAGACGATCTCTTACATTTCGAGCATAATGCGGTGGAGCTCCATCTTGCTGCCACCACATATCGCCGTCGAGCAATCCCATTTCATTAAGTGTCGGTAATGCAAAAGTCTCAAGCATGTGAAGATATGTTTCACCAGTAACAGTACCTGGGATAAAATAAGGTCCAATTACAGCATTAGGGCAAATTCCAGCCCAAACAGTCAATCCTGGGCTATTCACACTTTTCTCAAACACTTCATGAGGATTTTCTTCATGATAAAAGACACAATTATGTCTGTTCACATGCCCATTGAGTTTGATAGTGGCCTTGTCGGTCCAGAAGATATTCACGTCATTAGCGAAAGCCTGTTCAAAATGTTCACAGAATTCTAATCGGCGATCATAATCATCCTCGAGAAGTTGATGGAGCAATCTTGGTCTCCCGATCTTGAACCCTAGATCTTTAATGATACGTCTTAGGGACGTTCGCGAAATCTGAAGCTCAGCAGATAGACGCCGGCTTGAATTACAAGGTTGTTCATGCAACCTATCTCGAACAATTTGTTGACTCGAAGCAACATTCACTGATTTCGGACGACCCGAACTTTTCTTATCAAGAACGCTACCCGTTTCCTCAAATTTTTCGATAAGGTCCGTAACCGTATTCCATCTAATAGTGTTTCCATGTTCTTCCTGAAAAGTTCGACAAACGGAAGAGATGTTGTTTGTGGAATAATATCGCTTAATACAGAATATTCGCTGTTGTACATCCAACTTATGTGCCATCATTCGTGATAATGAACGAAATAAAGACGAACGCATAAGCAAACACTTGAGAGAAAATCACCTAATTAATCTGCATGCATGTGTCATGAAACACATCAGATACTATTCATTCAATTAGTCAATGGAAGGAAGCTAAATTACGGTACACATAAGCACCGTCTAACTCTTCTAAGCATATTTTCTTTTACTACAGAGAATTCATCGGTCCTTTACGGCCCACCCTGTAGAATGCATTCTGCGATTGATTATTTCCGGTTAATTAGCGCTCTTTGTATTGAGACCGATGAAAACTTCACAACTGTATTCCATGATACTTCCAGTATGGTTCCATGATGCTACGAGTATGATGCTGATCTAGCTGTGTCGTAGGGCAATCATGCATGCGGATTAGAGCATGCGCCGTTGAGGAACCCGTTCGAAACCATATTGGCTTACACCGTATACTCGTAGTTTCATCAGCGAGGCTTTTACAGAGTCTACCACCATACGCTCTAAGATCTTTGACACAGTAGGAAGCAACGATATTGGTCTCAAATCATTTATGTTTCGGGCATTTGATTTTGGAACTGGTACATTTTCAGCATGTTTCCATTTATCAGGTAATCTACCACTCTGGTGAGTTAACGGCTCAGACAAAAAGCAAGCACAATCATTCAGCATTCGTGAAGGTAAATCTTCAGTTGTATGACTTTTTCCTAGGCGTAAAGAGAAGAGATACTCCTATGTGCTAATCATATGCTAACCATGTCAATATTCCATGGGACATCATTATCAGGAAGATGCTGAATTAGCTCGTTCCAATCAGAAACACATCCGTGAATTGAGTGTTTATCGCCTCAGCTGCAGTAGTCAAGGAGGAAAATTCCTTAACAATTATTCATAAGGGAAGAAGATCCTGGCTTGTTTCCACTTAGAACACCAACAGCTTTCCAAAAGCCTAATCAAGAGCGAGACGAAGTCATAACCCAATCACACTGGGTTTTCTCCATCTCTTCTTTTATAAAATTCTTGTAATGCTTATATAATTATGTTAATTATTGATATAAATTAATATTAATTTAGAGCATTTCCAAAATTGCTTTATTTCTTGTGGGAGAATCAACAATTTGAGTCAAACCAAGAGCTTCGACGAAGAAGTCGCACGGTAAGTGATTCAAGTCTCGAGCAACAATAACTCTGCTATTAACATATTGATTGAGCTAGCGTTCGATATTACTTGATGCGAATGAGACATCACGAAGTTGACAGAAAGCAAACCTGGAGAGACATACAAGAGGACGATGGGGTTATCAGTGAAAAAGTTTAAACACACACTTTCAATGCAATTTGGCATGCCATATAGCATCATTTGACCGATCGAACATAAATGATGATGAATATAAATACAGACTCCACCCCCACGTCTACCATTATCACGATCACATCTATAAGGGGCTGAAAAGTGTTTTATATACACATGTTCATTAGAAATATCTGTGTAACGGAGCGCTGGAAAGTGCGGCGTCCAAAGATCGTGTATTTTTTCGTGCTCATTATGTGAATGAAGCAAAAAAGAGACAATGTATGTCTTTTGCTAAGAAAACAGGCCTTCGTAAGCACGTTAGTCTTTGGTTTAATGGTGGAAGACCCCCCCCCCTATAGATTTTTCATCCCTTAAGGAGCATCTATTTTGGAGAGGCCGAGATGCGAGTAAATGAGCAGCATCCGAGAAGCAACGGGGTACATGGCAAACCTACTGACACGCGAGCGATCAAGCCAAGTGGAGAAGGATCCAATTTAAAGTCGTCGGGAGTCGTTCGCGACTGGAAGACACAATGTAACCAGTTCAACTACGTGGAAAACATGTAATGGGCCTACAGCAACAGTTCGATTGAAATCGATCTTGTGCGAAACTTAAACTACAATCACTGTCACTGCTCCCCGTAAATTTTCGCCGGTAAATTTCAAACCATCCATTTACCCTCATCTATCGAATGTTTATGAATCAGAGAAATTCATCGAGAAAGATAATTAATATATTGATGCGCTACATCAAAAATCAATATAAAGCGCGTATTAGGCAGGTGTAAGAGTACGGTGTCGCTCGCAAATTTTCACAAAGATTCTCAATTTTAGTGAAGGATATTTTGATAAACCTGCTAACTTTTTCCAATTGATCTTTTGGTCGAACACATGGTAAAGCACATGAATATCTTGAACACCTCAATCACTTATCCTTGAGACATAGTTTGCACATTTACAGGAGAAAACGTAGTAGAATGAACCATTTTATGACAAAATGCCTTATAACAAGTGATTACATTTTTACTACCAGGATTTCGATGTTCAAGAAATCCAATTCAAGAGATTTCAAAAGGAATGAGGTCATTAGGATGCGATATCATCAATTACATTTCTCAAAGTTAGAGCTTTCGCAATGCTGTAATGACTTGGTTTTACTACTGAGCTGATCATAAAAAACGGACCATCCAAATTATGTCAAAATTCAATCAATTCTCACGCTTTCCATTAATTATTCTGTCAATCATCATCTAACCTTGCCAGACAAGCAGACAAGCATTTTGACTTCATCGCAGCACATGAAAGTGAAGCTGAGATATACTTGAAAGATTTTGCATTAGTATCTTTATGATTGAAAAGCATAGCGCTGAGGATGATTTTGAAAATTAGATTCTATCTCTTGCTGAATGTTGACAACGAGCACATTTCTGTAAGAAACTCAATACAATTTCATTAGTTCAGGTATATATTAAGATCTTCGGCAGACGCATGGCAAGAAACTCAATACAATGAATCAACAAGCAAATAAAACTAAGAACAGCTGAAAATATGCTGCCTGAGATACCATATTCATGTAATAATACCCAATTTACCGAAAAAATCATGCAAGAAGTTTATCGAGAAAGTCACGGCCCTTGCAGCAGAATGACGATCCGATTCCAATTTAACTAGGATTGATAGAATGCGCAGATCTCAGACAGTAGCTTGTCTCTCTTGTCCATTTTAAATCTTTCTAAGAATGTGACTAGATGAAGTGCAAAATTTTCGTCAGAAAAGTTTGGATCAACCTTATGAATATTTTATCTCCTGATTTAGACTAGCAGCATGAAACTCAAATCTTTGGCATGACATAACACACATCGCATACACGATGACAATGCCAGAGATTGTTCACTCAAAAATTTTGGAAAACCAGATATTTTTTTTTATGGTTTGCAAAATCAGACGTTTTGCAATCTGATTCTCTTATTTTGAAGTGGCTCATTTTTTTTTGATTTCATCCCTTTACTATCAAGGATACGCTGCATTATTATTATCTGGTGTTTGCAATCATATGCCCAACAAAATAGTTGCGAGTGTTATATCTAGTAATTTGAGAAGGCCAAAACTAAGATAGGCCTACATTTCGCGCACTGTTGATTTTTGGCATATTTGGTTTTGATTTTTAAAATTGCATTAGAATTACTCAAGAGTATCACACGCTGTTCATGCACACAGGTCAAAATGGGATAAGTCTGCATTTTCATAATATGCATTATAACTTAATAAAACTTGTGCAATAAGGTAGGAAAGCAGCATCACACTTCATGATAAGCCCACTGGTGATAAAAATTCTGAGAATCGTAATGCAATGACATATTCCCCCTTTCAAGCATTAGCGAATGATGGCTTCATAATTTCGCTTATTTTCCGCGATTGTCTACTGTCTGTTCAGAAATTGTTAAAATACAAATTTTTAGTTATATTAAACAAGTAGCTTCATTAAGGTGACAATTGATGTCACCATAACTAGCGTATTGTAGCGGTAGTGTCTAAAGGTAGTTTCATACTTCGACGCCGTAAATCATCGCCAACTTCACGGCGCAATTTTAAACACAGTCGCTCTTACTTTCATGCATTCCAGATTATCTATTGATAAGTTTTGATGCGCTCATACGAAGTTCTTAAGTTCATAGTCAAAGCGGCTCACTTCGCGTACTTGTTTATCAGAAAAGCTCTTGGCATTCTTCTTCGTGCTCTCTGAGCGACCTCAGCGAAAAAGTGTTAAAATATCCAACATGAGACGAACACGACAGATGAGTCATGGTTCTGATAACTTCATTCGCGCCCGTAAATTTGCGGCGTGTGACGTGTTGACTTAGTGATCACGTGACAGCAAAACTGACCACGTCACGCCGTTGAAGTATGAATCTACTTTAAAAGTCAAAGTAAGTGATTTTCAGGATCGGAGGAGGAATAAGTCTTCGGTGGCGAAATAGATTCATTACGGCATAATTAATGCATTGATCAATACATTTATTTTCTCAGTCGAACAAATGCTCCTCCTCAGATCAAACTTAATACATTCGAGTGATGATGAAACCTGTTGATGATTTTCCGGACTGAAGTTTTCGGCAAAAATTATCTTTTCGAGCATTTGTTTCCGAAAAAAATCACACCAAGTCAGTTTTTAAGAGTCATATTAGTTAGCGGCTAAACTACTGCTAGGAGCACGAATGCCGCAACTAAATAGGATGCGGACACAAAAATGTTTGGCATCGGGGCATCTGCGTAGATGACAGATAACACCCTGAAATTGACACCAGATACTGCTAGATCTCGTGGCTAGAGTCTGCAAGAATAATGAACTTAAGGAACTATAACTTTAAGAACTGTAGCGATTTTCGTGCTAAAGCTCTGAGCCAGATACCAATGCTAGCCCGGTATAACGCATGAACGGCAGGACTGTTGTACGCCCATCAAACGTTAGCAACGCGATGCATAGAAGGTAATAGCATCAGAAAGCACACAACATGCGCGCAAAACCGACATATAAAGCCGAATTTTTACGTAAAATTCATAACTAGCCTTTGTGTATCGTCTTGGGACAATGACTTAAAATATAGGCCTTACCCCGATAGGTGAGCATCGGATTATTTATTCAAAAACAGGATGATGGCACAACAGCAGGTGCCTTGTCATAAGTATTTACATAGTGTGCAGGGTATTATCCAGGTCTAATGCGGTCGATGCATTTAAAATGTCTCCCACTGACACGTTCCTGTAATCACTTGACGAACTGATGTTGCCGATCTCATCAAGGTTATGAGACATTCCCAATGTTCGCTCAATTTTTTATATGACCTGAGGCGATAACTTCATGCAATGCTATGTGAAACTATCGGTCACCTGTCTGTCATCGTGGAGAACCACATCATGCATTCGTATCGGTCACCTGTCTGTACAAATGGAGTTCGGAACATCGGAAATTGTCACAAGAAGATATGTGAGATTCAAAAAATCACATATATTCAGTCTTTCCAAATTGAAAGCAAAGAACAATCTATCTTCGATGCAGCCTCCCTCAGATTCATGATTGCGGAACGGAATCAGCACTACGGTAGCAATTTCAACTATACTTTCCATACACACGTTTTTGTAGCAGTGGTTGTCTTTTCATCAAGACTGATGTGCGTCAAATAATACAAAGTGTGAACACTAGGCACCTTTTTTAAGAGTCATGGAAATAGTGTCTTGTATCTTTTTAACAATAGTTATCGAGGTCATGTGTTAAAAAAATATCACATGTTTTTGAATGAATTAGGCGGGCACTAGGGATTTAAACAAATTACACAACTCTAACTGCTATGCTCAATTTTAATATCGTTACAAACTTGTCCCTTGTGTGCCATCAAAAACAGTACACACGTGATAGCAATAACTGAAACTTCCGTAGTCAACTGAAATGCATATTTTGTCATTGTTCTACTATCGGCATCGATTTCTATAAAAGTGAATGTCATTGAGACTTACATTTGTGGTGACTCAATTTGATGCTAGGACATAATTTCAGTTGTCCAAAAATTCTTTCATCTGCTAATTTGCGTAATTTTTCTAGTCATGGATTAAGTTTGTATTGATGCAGAGAGCTTCTCGTGCTCTGCGTGGATCTTCTAAATAAAAGCCATTTTTGATCGAGGAGCCATGTTAACGGGATACTTTCACTCACTCTAGCCCGCTGATGACGGGAGATATTTCTTTCTATTTTTATTGAACTGTCGAGTTGCGCGAATGAAACAGCTTCAACTATGTGCCTAGGTCGAGCTGTGATTGTCCCTATTGTAGTGTGTATCCCTTCTCCAATTTTTGCAATGAAATTCTACGCAATTCTTGATCTAGGCGCGGCACCTGAATATAGTAAGGGAAGCGCAACACTGTTCCTGCCCTCATCTAATGTGAAAGAAGCCACTACGTCAACAATAGCCGGTGGTTGACGTTCAGACAAGGCTGCGATCGATGATGAGCGTTCTCCAATGAATGCAGAGTTTTGCATCTGACTCGAACACCCAGATTCGGTAGAATTCCATAATTTGTTTTTACGTCATTGATGTGACGCTATATACTTAGTATTGCAGATGAGATCATATAACCACGCCTTTCGTCCGAAGGGAATATACTGAAAAGTAGAAGGCCAACACCTGATATAAAATTGAAAGTATTTACAGAGAAAGAAATAAGAAATACACAAAACATTTTAATGCATCAAAATTTCAAACATGTGAGTGGCCCGGCCGTGAGAAACTGTTGGCCTTGCCTCCTTTTTTTCTCGACAAAATGTTGTCTGGACAGGAGGGGATAGGCCTATCGTGATCTCAGCTCCTTGAGTAAGGCGGTTAAACGACATGAGCAATCACTTCTCATGCGCACTTTCACTTGACCTTAAAAAATGTACGGAAAATTATTAAAAATTCATCTTTTATGAAAATTAATATTGTGACATAAGTGTATAGAAATAGTATTCCAATGCCGAGTGAAGGCTTATGGTGAGGGAGCACGCGACGTAACTGGTCAAAACTATGTTATCGTAAATTACCGGGAATATATATTTTCATTTTCTTCTTTTTCCCTATTACCGTGCGTATCTATACCACGTCTTGTTTGTTCAATGCAGCGGTTCAACAATCACACCACTAAGTGCCGCCTTCTATATTTAGACAAATCGTTGCAAATAGGTCCCAAATAACACTTATGAAATAACCAACAGTTGTAGACAAAATATATTTCCACCTGTTTCGCCTATTTATGGTTTTATATTACATGCATAAATCAGGAGGACACAGTTATAGTCATCTTCATACCAAAGTTGACAACAAATTAGAATATGTTACATCATAGAACTCCTCTGACTTATCGGAATTTCAGCTGCGACATCTCAAGCTCTTTAACAATATTGATGGCATTTTTTTGGAAATTCTTGGAATAATAATAAAAAAATATGTTCGGACCGACGTTACGTAGGAAAATATTAACGAGAAAACTGTCAATATAAAGTATTGAATAACTTCTGAGGTTCTCTGTTTGAATATTACTTATTATTCCAAAAATTCAGAAAACAAAGTATGAATTCACTTCTTTCATCTGTGTTGTTTATCAACAAGTTCGACACCAGAATTAAACTGCTGTTTAATTCTCAGAATATGCTCTTCAAAGTAGTCAGTTTTCTCTTCATCATAATAGCATTCCAAGTCATTCTGAATCTGAAAACAATCGTGAGGATATTCAATCTTCAAATAACGAAGAGTTTTCAATTGAAATAAATACTGAAAAGCTTCTAATAGGTCCACAGATGCCATTCTTGACGTCTCTTCTGTGATATCGAAGTAGACAAGTCCTTGAGGAAATTCAGAAGTACAATTGAATTCCTCATAATCTTCATCATCTAAACTACTCATTGTCTGAGAATAAGTGCCGGGCTGCAAGAAGTCCATGTGTCCCAATCTCTCTTCATGCTGCAGGAGAATTTTAGAGAAGGCAGTGATTGACTTGCCATCTAATCGTGAATGACACATGATGAACACTGAGAGGCGAGGCCACAAACTATTGTCGAAAACGTTTTTCAGGCTAACAAAGACGGCTGGATTAGTGATTGTTCGCAAATGAGACAGATCTAGGAAGGCAATCTGTTGCCTATTGAAATTCGGGGATCCCATGAAATCAATGTCTATTGACGAAAGTCTGCAGCCATCCAAGGCGAGATGAGTGAGACACAAATTCGGAGGAATTAATTCAGACAGCTTCCCATTGATCTGAAAGAAGAAGGAATTGCATGAGGTAGGATAACAAGGAAATCATCTTCTGATGAAGATAGAAACACTATAAAATCATTTCAGGCCTGCGTTACACTGAGAACTTGTGATGCATTAACGAAGAGTTTGCATGACTACAATGAATGAGAACAATTTTACTCTTTCATCATTTCAAGTTTATCGACCTCCATCGTGAGTGAGCCTACAGAACTCATAGCTATCACAGCTATTCCTCTCAAAACACTCTGTCATTGCCCGAACGAATAACACTCGTATCGCAGAATCTGTACTCATTGCCGCTACTTCAGTACCATTGTTTTTACGTTTGTAGCTTTCTATTGGACTAAATTTCTCTTTTGATGACTGATTGATTTTAACGTGTGCTTTTATATTTAAACCACTGACGAAGAAGACATTGTCTTTGAAATTGCAATTTGGTATGTTACTCGTAAATAAAGGATGATAGAATGAAGCGAAGTTCTCAGAAATCTTTCAGTCCACTCATCTTCTCTGTGACCCTCTGCAACTCGCCTCCACACAACTCTAGAAGCATGAGACTTATTATGGGTTTCCCGGTCAGGCGTGTGCAGCTAATACCACGCTGGCAGCGGGCACCAGGAGACCAGCTTCACCCTATTTTACACGGGAGGACTCCGGAGTTTATGATATTGCTCCGAAACTATAAAACATGCGACTCCAATTTTTTGTGACTTTCAGTTTCCACGTGCTATCGATAACCAACCCAAATTCTATTAAATTTGGTCCTTGGAATATTAAGAAAGTTGACCTCTATAAAAGTACTTTTTCAAAATCGTGAACTTTGTCAATTTCTTGCAGAGTTAAACATTTTAATCCAAACAATTAAATTATTTGTAGACCATTGACAAAGTGCAAATGCAGTTAGCATTAACATGTTCATTCATCGACCGATGCATCTATGTTATTATATGAATAATGACAATATGCTGTATTATTGAACGAAACTGTTTACAGTGACATTTTGTCCGAAGACTTCAAGGGCACTTTACATAAAAAACGAAAAACAATCGCCAGAAGATACAAAAAATGCGATCCATAGCATGGTGTGGCAGATAGGTCTACATGTAAAGGCAGTGTACACACACACATAGACAGAGAAAGGGGAGAGAGAAAAAAATGAAAAATTATGAAAAAGAGGAGCGTAGCAGTTCTGCCTTCAGGGCGGACTTGAAGATGGAAAGGGATGGAATTGATTTAAGAGAGGAAGGAAGGGAGTTCCAAACCCGTGCGGCAGCTACAGGAAACGCACGAGCGCCCACAGTCTTGAGGCGAGAAGAGGGCAGCATAAGGTTCGAGGAGGAAGAGGAGCGCAACGAGCGCCTGGATTCGATGGATGAGGAAAGTTGAAGATAAGAATTAAGGTAAGGTGGAGCAAGGCCATGAAGGCATTTGAAAACGATCACGGCAAAACGAAAGTTAATACGGTAACGTATTGGCAGCCATTCGAGGGATAAAAGAGTTGGAGTCACGTGGTCGCGTGCTCGAATGTTTCGGACGAGGCGGCAGGTTGCATTCAGGATGCGTTGAAATTTGGAGAGGGAGTTGTCGGGAAGGCCATAGAGAATAGTGGAGCAATAATCGAGTCTGGAGTGGATAACAGAAGTGGCAAGAGTCTTGGCCACAGGCTCAGAGATACACCGTCGGATGGACCACAATTGACGGAGGGCAGAGAAGCACTTTGCCGTAGTGTCGGAGATATGGGGTCGCATTGAAAGGCAGGGGTCAATAAGCACACCAAGATTGCGGAGTTTGCTTGCAGGAGAGATCGTGGTGCCATCAATTACGATAGGGTGGTTTGGGGCTTGGCGACGACGCCTTTGAGAGGTGATCCACATGATATTAGTCTTGCTAGTGTTGAGGAGAAGATGATTTGAGCTCAGCCATTTCCGAACGTCGGAGATGCAGCTTGACATACGGGAAGTGAGGGTGGCGGAGTCAGATGGATGACAAGATCCAAAAATCTGTAAGTCGTCTGCGTAGATATGGTAGGAGAGACCATATGACTCGATGATTTTGGGAAGGTCAGCAGTGTAAATGAGGAACAGAAGGGGGCCTAGCACAGAACCCTGAGGGACACCATGTCGAGCCGGAGAAGGGATGGATTGAGAGGTTTCACATTTCACACTGTAAGAACGCTCAGACAGGAATGAGGTTAGCCAAAATAAGACCTGGCCCTTGATGCCGAAGGAGATTTCCAGACGTTGGAGAAGAATACCATGATGGACGAATCGAAGGCCGATGAGAGGTCAAGGAGGGAGAGGAGCACTGCCTTGCCTTGGTCAATCACGGTGAGGATGTCGGGTGAGATCTTTAGGAGGGCAGTTTCGGTCGAATGATTAGAACGATACGCTGACTGCAGTTGTGGAAAGAGGTCTTCGGAGTTCATGTAGGAACAAATCTGTTTGGCGACCAGCCGTTCAAGGACTTTGGAGAGGGTGCAGAGCTTGGAGATGGGTCTGTACGAAGAGACGTCATTTGGATCAGGATTGCCCTTTTTCAAAGTGGGGTTTATAACCGCCTCCTTCCATAAACGCGGGACAGAACCAGAAGATAGTGATTGGTTGAACAGATGGTGTAGGAAAGGTGCAACGAGATCGATGTTCAACTTTAGAAACTCAGATGGGAGAGGATCGCGTGCATTGTGCTTAGGGGGCAGTTTGATGAGGGCGTTGATGACATCCGTTAATTCGAGGGGACGAAATTCGGATAAATCACAGCTCGACGGTACAGTTGAGAAGGTAGGCGGAGGGGCGTTCGATGTGGCATCGTGGATGGATCTGACTTTGTCTAGGGTGTGCTGATGAAAGGCTTGGACTGAGATGTTAGAGTTAGGGTTGCACCGGCTGCGTCCCATGAGGGCGTTAATTGATGTCCAGGCCAGTCGAGGATTTTTCTTCTCTGAGTCGATTTTGGCCTTCCAGAAATCCTCGCGCTTCTGGCGAGTGAGCTGTTTGTACTGCCGTCTACACAGTTTCAACTCCGATAGCGTAGTAGCAGCAGACTCAGCATCGACACGTTTGATGTGACGTTCAAGTCGACGTACTTGCTGTTTTGAAATTTTGCACTCTTGATCAAACCAGGGATCAGATGGTCGGATCCTGCAGCGGACTGTCTTCGAGGGTGCAACAGTATTCAGCACAGACACTAGTTCGTTGTTGAACAGTTCAGCTAGCTCGTCGATGTTGGATGCACATGACGGATGAACACAGATGGCGGAGTTGGCGATGGATGTTCGAAGGTCAAGGGTATTAAGGAACCGCCACGGGCGAGTTGTGATCGTGCGATAAATAGGGGGTGGGCGAGGTAAGGATGAGTGCTAAACTACGAGACGGTGATCGGAGAGACCGCAATCAAGGATGTCAGTAGGAGGGGTAGGAAAGTCAGCTCTCGAGACAACAAGGTCAAGTGTACCGCCACGGTCATGAGTCGGACCTCGAATATGACAGACTAGGCCGTAGGCACTGAGTAGCTGTAGGAGAGAAGTAGCATGATGATCACTGTCATTTTCGACATGAATATTGAGGTCACCGGCGATGAAAATTGGCTCGTTAGAGGTAATGAAGATATCAATGATGTTAGAGAGTTCAGTGAAGAATAGCGTGGACACTGGGCCGGTTCTGTAGATCTGAATGACAATAGCAGATACAGAACGAGAGGTAATTCGCAAGGCGGGGCATTCGAAGGTCGAAGGGTTGGGGAAGGTCAGTCGGTTCATCTTCACATTGGGAGCAGCAATCGCGACTACGCCACCATGATTTGTGAGGAGGGAGTCCGCGCGCTTTCTTGGGCGTGCGCGATCAAGCACGGTCAGGCTAGCAGATCGTAGAAGCCGGAGACCGGCAGAGTCAGAGTCATGCCATGTTTCCACGAGGAGGAGAACCTGAATAGAGTGGTCGCGTAGGATGGCGATTACATCATCAACTTTATTTGCAAGTGATCGGATGTTCAGGAGGCCAAACTTCAGGGAGATTCGCACAGGATATATATGGCGGTCAGCACGAGGCAGCGGTTGCAGTTGTCTAGGCGACGCGTGGGTGGGGAACGAAGGAGACTGCAGATACTTGCTCACAGCAGCACAGTGGGATAGGGAATGACTGGGCAGTGCGTCCGGCCTCGGCGATACTGTATTTCCCTTTAGCAGACGAAGGAACCAAAGTTTCCGCTTAACACTTCGGGTGATGGGGAAATACGAGGAATTTAGGCGGCGGAGTTCATCCCGCGTGTAGCACGAAGAAGTCGATGACATAACGCGGAGCGATGTAAGGGAGAAAGTAGGGAAAAAACGCAGATGTAATTCAGGAAATTTGAGCACAGCAACTCAAAGCCAGGATGATCAGGTGTGAGAGAGGGATAGCTCAGTAGACCAGGAAAAGTACTTTACGTCAATATAAAACATGAAGCAGACGAAGCAAGGCGATATACAGCAGTGGCGATGATAGGATTCTGAGAGAGCGCCAGCGCAGGACGGGACGACCGTCCACACCGAGCGCTAGGAGTAGAATTGTTGTAAACACTGCTCATCAGCTATATAAGCAATAATGTCATCTTTATGCTACAAACAGTCACACACTGAAAAGATTATTATGCCTCACAATATATTTGGTGCATTTCATTCAACTGGATGCAGTCATTGCAATTTGTAGCCGGCTTCAAGACACTGCGCATATCAACTCTGGCGTTGCTTGTGGCACCGGCAGAGTATTGTGCATCTGTTTGGATGCGTAGTGCCGATGCAAAGCTGCTGGACATCCCCGTGAATAAGGCGATGAGAGTCATCTCTGTGTGTATCAAATGCACTCCACTCAATCGGCGCCGGACGCTTCAGAGCCGGCATGGAAAGATGGGGCATCGTCAGCTCGGCAGAATGCAGTTGCCGCACTGGTCATCAAACTCCTAACCACGTCCTGTTCAACTGCCCAACCCTGAAACAACTCTGCAGTCTCAACGATTTGGAGAACCCCAACTTGTTGGTGTACTTGAAAAAAACTGAACTTCCGACTTCTAGTTCTGGTTTCTTTACGCGACTTTATAAGGTTCATTCCACACCAAATCGTCAAATGGCCTGTGGCGAAGGTTTTCTTGAAATTCACGTATTTTCATCATTTGGGTCTTCTAGGCGAAATTCAAAATATTTCGGAAAAATTCCATCGAGAAGGCCACTTGCGTGGCCTTGACTTATTCGATTTTTTCTATTTTTAGAGAATTCATTAAAAATCATATGACCTATTAAATGACATGAGCATTACAGTGCTAAGTCACCAGACTCATCACATGAATTTGCAGGAGACAACATGAGATCACCTACGCAGCTGTATTGCAATCAATCTGGTTTACATAATGCTAAGTCATTGCATCATAGCAGCGATGTGATGCGCTGATCTATTGAGCAATCTCGACCTGTTGCTGGAGAGCTGAAGGGCATTGTTAATCATCTCATTTGTGAAATACCTTGAGATCGGTTTGTTTGAGGAAATAATCAAGATCTTTTCCTACAACAATTAGACAATCTAGAAAGGTTGCAGGTAGGAACAAGGCAGCATCGTAGAGGATTGGTTTATTCAAATTTTCGATGAAAATCGCTTCTTTAATATTGAGGTCATGACCTTTGGATTTCTGCAGGACCAACGTTTTGAATTTTGAAGTATTCTAAATTAAATGATATGAAGCTGCATTGGCAGCTACAATTATGGTTAGACACCTTTTATTACATGTTCTAGTATTATTCATATGTCTAAAGGTTCCACCTACATGTATGAAATCACTATGTAGCCTCACAGATAGAAAGTACACAACACATGAATTAAGAACCATAGATGTCTGACATTATTCGACTCCTTTTCATTTGTCGGAGGTAAGCACTCATCTCTTGCACAGACAGGGGCTCACACCGGCCTGCCCCGTCAGGTGTGGGGAGTTTCAGTGATTGGCACGCCCAAACACGATGGCCCCGCATACTTTCATAATACAGGGTGCCCATTAAAAAAGGTAACAATTAAAAAAAAACACATTAAATTCACAATTTATCAAATTTCTATTGACTATCAACGCATGATAATAGCTACCCTAGGTATTCAAAGTGACTACCGTCGATATCGAAGCATTTTTAAGTCTTCCAATCCAAGAGTTTGCAGCTCTTTTTACCGTATCCATAGAGATGGCAGCCCAAGAAGCAGCAAGACAAGTTTTCAGATCATCAATGTTCTGAATTTCAGTTCGGTTTCGTTGCACTTCTGATAGGAGTAAAGACCAGATGCAGTAGTCCATCACATTCAAATCAGGACTTTTCACTGGCCAAAGATCAGGGGAAATGAATTCAGGGCAATTTTCATCTAACCATTGAATTGTTCTGCTTGCTGTATGAGCCTTCGCCCCATCCTGCTGCCAGCACCATGAATCACCATTCATCACATGATTAATGTCGTCGAACATTTGAGGCAACATCTCTTGCGTGTAAGTCTCTTGATTCACGGTTTTCTTTTTTCTTCGATATGCAGGTAAATGCTCTTGTCCTTTTGCATAACCTTCGACGAAACGCAGTTCTGTCTTCCCGCACAAGGACATCGCACCGTAACACATAATCGTTTGTTGCTGCTTGTCTGACTCCACAACGAGATCTTCAGGAGGAATGTTTGTTTTGCAGGTGACAGATCGGTATATTCCTTCATTTTGATTGTTTACAGCAGGATGCAAAGAAAAACTGGCTTCATCTGAGAACCAAACACTATGCCACTGGCCTTCGAAGCGATGTATCAACAGCATCGACTTCTGCTTTCTGGCATTTCTGTTCGTCTCGGTTAACCCTTGACACTGAACACGCTTATAGCATTTCAAAGGAGATTCATCGAGTATGTTAAAAACTGTACTTTTCGAAATGTTCAGTTCATTGGCAATTTGTCGCTGACTGAAATGTCTTCTGCTTTTATCTGGTGGAGTAACTGCTAAAGTAACAATGGCTTCTCTCGTTGGTGAGGCAATGCATCGGCGTCGTCCACTTCCTTTTTTTCGACATTCTGCCACAGGAGATCCATATCTTTCAAGATTAGAAACGACGCGGTCCATTTGTCTTTTTGTGATGTTACTGAAGAACTTAGGAAGCACTTCAGAGCATTTTGTTAAGCCCCATGTCAGATTTTCTTCTTTAAACAACACTATTACTTTGCGCTGGAAGTCTGTTAGCTGTTGCGTTATTGCGAATTCGACTATCAATGATTTCTAGAACTTCAGTTCGCTGCTATAAATTTCAATACTTATCAGTTGACAAACTTATCAGTGACAAATTATTGAAAAATTTGAATGCACGAGAAATGCGTCGTTACTTGGTTGGATATCTATGATAGTAGCAATTCAATCAAGCTTTGACTACACGAGAAGTGCGTTGAGACCATAATTTTGCATTTGGTAAGTCCGAGATTGTACACAATAGTGATTTTGAATGAATCAAGGACACTAGGAAGTTATGTTGATAAGTAAAAGCAAATTGTTATCTTTTTTAATGGGCACCCTGTAGTAGGGAGGGGTGGGGTTGACACCACTAACCACATAAGGTGAACTTCTTTGTCATTCATACTGGTTCTAAAGTTTCTTACTAGAAAACGGTCAGAATTCAAAAATGACTTCATCACTGGAATGGTAGGTCGAAAAAAGCAAGGGATATGATGACATGCTTTTAATGTAGTTTAAAGGGCTTGCGAGACCCAATGAAATTCGTCTACCGTGGGTGGAAAACAACTCCGCCCATGGACGGAGAATGAATGATACTCCTCTGGTAGTAGCAACAGCTCAAGCAGGAGACATTGAACTCGCTGATCTTCTCCCTGATGCTGCCTCGAACCGCTTTCTAATGAAATTCTGAACACTAAATATTGACTTCGAAGTCATGAGGAATAACATTGTTACTGAGTAAGTAGGGTTGTCAGCCGATATTTCACCTGTCATTTTTCTATGAAAATCGCTTATATATCTCCAATTCCAAATTAGACGCCTTAATTGCATGATTAAGGCCGTCTAATTTGCTATGTAATACCATTGAGGTAGGAGCATTTCACCGTCCATCTTCGCATTCCCAATGAAAATGGCATTGAGGTGATTCCTATGGTTCACAATTTGGATTCGTAGATATCTCAAGCTGTACATACTTTAATGTTCTGAGCTGCATGGGTTATGTGGAAAACTATCATAGATTTGAGTGTTTAACAGATCAAAATGTTGGATTTTTGATGTCATAGATTATAGGTTCAATAGCGATGCATACCTTTCAAATGATCAGCATTAATCGTCTGGCGCTACTCACCAACGATCTAGGCTGTCATTTGAAAGGCAATATATCTTCATTCATCCCTCGTCTCAACAGGACAATGATTCAACATTCTCTCCCTCACATTCACCTCTCCTTTGCATTCACATACATTTAAATGCCTATCTACGGTACTATTCCATGTAATCCAGTCTTTCGCAACCACGTAAACATAGGAATCATAGCTATCTGTCGAGGGCATAAATTGGAAGATATCCGTGGGCGCTATTCATGCCGGCACTATCATGGACTCAAAGACACTTGTGACGTGGACCATAGATATTGATGAACGAGTAACAGCATTGGAATGATCATGTTTAAGAAGATATATGAAATTGGCGGGCATAAATGGGAAATTTCCGATTTGTTCCCGGCAACCTTGACTGAATGCTGTGAAGTGAAGGCATGAATGAAGATGTATTACTTTTCAATGACAGCCTGGTCGACGTGTAGCGCCAGACGATTTGTGCTGATCATTTATTATGCATTGACACTGAACCTAAAATCTATGACTTCAAGCATCCAACATTTCGTTCTGTAAAAGACTATGATAATTTTCCACTTAGCCCATGCAGCTCAGAACATTAGAGTATGTCAAACTTGAGATATCTACGAGTCCAAATTACAGGTCATAGTTATCACCTCAATGCCATTTTCATTGGGAATGCGAAGATGGACGGTAAAATGCTCCTACTTCAATGGTATTACATAGCAAATTAGACGGTCTTAACCATGCAATTAAGGCGTCTAATGTGGCATTGGACCTGTGTAAGCGACTTTCATAGAAAAATGACAGGTGAAGTATCGGCTGACAACCCTACTTACTCAGTAACAATACACAATTAGCCACGCTTACCAACAGCATGAATTGACAATATAGTCAAACCTTTAATACGCATCTGTCGGTGCAGCGAAATTGACAAGAATAGAACTCACTCTGTTAACACTGAGATTAAGTCGTCGAAGACGAGGTAATTTGCTGAGTAGAATCTTGAACTGATATGCCACCGTTTCACAATCTTCATCATACAAAGCATAGCCATTATTGGATATATCGAGTGACGCGAGGTTTGAACATTGTTCAAGCAATTGAAAGACTTCAATAGTAACTGCACTCTGCCATGTGGACATTTGAGAGTAGGCAAGACATAATCCAGTGAGCTGCAAGTAAAGACAAGTTCAGTGCTGTAAAGAAGCCGACAAATCTGTGTGTCGTCAAACTATCGCAGATAGTGCGAACATTGCAACACAACAAAATTGACGTTTCTGAAGTAGATTCAAACTAATACCGTATTTCTTTGAATAAGAGACGAGTCTCTTATTTTTTTCAGATCCCTGATTGATGCGTCTCTTATTCAGGGGCGTCTCTTATTCAAGGGCGTCTCTTATTTATCAAATGTTCAAGTTTTTATTCTTTCATTAGAAAAAGATGTCTTAGTTTTTTGCTACTATTCTCTTAGGTAACCTTTGCATTCCTCACTTAGGCCTATGTCATGGGCAAATTTCGCCAGTAATTTTTCTCACATATATACGCTTTATCATAATTCAGATATTTTGGAAATGAAAGGAGTTTTATGGTTTGTAGTAGCATATCTTGTAGACTCATCTAATACATTCATATACCAGTACATGTTGGCCACTATACATGTAGACTAGATCTGAATTTACCGAAACGAAAATACCGATAATCAAGTAGTATTTACAGCAAAAGTTACCGACCGGTTCAAATGCAAAGGAAGCTACCGTATAATGCCTCCCTAAATGGTAGATGAAGTAACCTTAAGTAGGCCTGCATGTACGTATGTACAACATGCATGTACTGCATGTACAACAACAAGAAGCCTTATATATTATACAATATTGGTCATGATACCCGGTATCAACTAGTAGACTGACTTATTTTACTAAGATAAGTAGGCCTAATAATCGCTCAGGCGGATGTAGCTACCACATTACAATAGCCTGCATGTAATACACTTAGCACAATTGAAAACGCACCACCTGTCAAATCCAGCTAATTCGAAGTAAATCGCTTCGATTGAATATGGAATGAAGGACGCACGCTACTTGACATAGATATCTGCACGACGGCGGTCTGGTGGTGGGATTGCGTAATTGTTCTGATGGACATCAATTTGAGGAAGTATTTGGCTTGGGGTCCAAAAAAAAACTCCATCACATGAGAAGATAAGTGGTTTGAAATCACATCTTAGAAAATCGCATGCATTCCTTCATCCTTTCTATACAAAACTATTCAAGAAAGAAGTTGTAAAGCTACATTACAGCGACACCTTGTATGTTCATGACATGGTCCTAAAGAGAGCGGTGAAATCAAGACAGAAGGGGAAATTATAACGAATTGGATAAGATTAGTGGAATTTCCGGATTTACAGTAAATGATGCTTCAGTAGAGCTCAACGGTCACTAAGGAATTGAATGGGATTTTTAAATAAACGCATTTTCGTTGTACCGAAATATTTCTCTTCCTTTACCGTTCCTTAATCTTGTCAACATATTCTTGAGGTAAAACAAAGAAGTGAAGCTCTAACGCCATCCTTCCTCCACTGTATGTTTGGATGGTTCTCACATTTCCTGAGCTTTGTGATACTTAAAAGCAGATTTCATTCCTGCCGACTTCCAATGACACTTTCAGGGTTCGGCATCCAGTCCAGATCGCGAGGCCAAGCACTTAACAACTGTGCCACGGAGAGACCGGATGCCCTCCCTGCCGACTTCCAATGACACTTTCAGGGTTCGGCATCCAGTCCAGATCGCGAGGCCAAGCACTTAACAACTGTGCCACGGAGACCGGATGCCCTCCCTGCCGACTTCCAATGACACTTTCAGGGTTCGGCATCCAGTCCAGATCGCGAGGCCAAGCACTTAACAACTGTGCCACGGAGACCGGATGCCCTCCCTGCCGACTTCCAATGACACTTTCAGAGTTCGGCATCCAGTCCAGATCGCGAGGCCAAGCACTTAACAACTGTGCCACGGAGACCGGATGCCCTTCCTGCCGACTTCCAATGACACTTTCAGGGTTCGGCATCCAGTCCAGATCGCGAGGCCAAGCATTTAACAACTGTGCCACGGAGACCGGATGCTCTCCCTGCCGACTTCCAATGACACTTTCAGGGTTCGGCATCCAGTCCAGATCGCGAGGCCAAGCACTTAACAACTGTGCCACGGAGACCGGATGCCCTCCCTGCCGACTTCCAATGACACTTTCAGGGTTCGGCATCCAGTCCAGATCGCGAGGCCAAGCACTTAACAACTGTGCCACGGAGATCATTAGTTCTTCAGGGAAACCACTACATCTCGGAGACTGCAATGTTCTCTCTCTCGATAAAAGAAATCTGAAATTAGTGTTCAGTAGGACCGATAGAAAGTTATTATACGTTCATCTAACGACGCTATCTCTTCCTCATCCCAAAATCACCGTTCTATCATGGACTTTTACCTCATGAAGCTGCACAGTGCGAAATATCTTGAGAACTGCGTTGTCCTTCAGACCAGTGATGTAGAAGTTACCAATGCTGACTCGGAATTTCGCTGCACCTCCACCATCATCCGTATCATTGAAGCAAGGAAGAAGTTGATCCAACATTGCTTCGGAGTCAATTCTCAAGTCAACACGAGCCACGTAACCGCTGCCTTTACGGAAGGAACAGCGTTGAGCTTGACATTCATCACTGGCGGTATTAGTGGAATCTGAAAACAATGTGGAATTCTTAGTTATTTCATGTAGCAGAGATGCAGTCAGTGCAACAATTTGCAGACCGGAACGGGGAGTCTGATCAGAACATGTTTGAAAACACGTCTGTGGCGGATGACCTTTGAATATGGTCTTAGTTCTGGTATTGCATTCATTCCCGCGGATGTTATAGTGTATTTTTCCTTCTACTTTGGCTTTTTCTCTTCAGTAGTATATGTTACTATGATTGTTTTGCGGCGGTGTTGTATTTTTCTACTAGTTTGATTCTTTATTGTATTCGGCATCAGTCCGGCAGCCAGAGCGAGTTCCTGCAGGGAACGACGCCGAAAATGAGACTTTCACAGAATGATGTACACCCTATGCCTACTACAAATCGTCACGTCTGCCGAGTTCTAGTTAGTTCCTCTTCTTGTCAGACAAGATCAAAGAAAAACAAATGTTAATCCAATGGGAGGTAGATAGCAGTTTTGGCAAAAATGAAATTTTCTATGTTTTCTCTTACCAGTTAAAAAGTACTAGGTCTAGAGCCATGGTTTTTGCCATGCAATGTCTTCAGGTCATTTCCTATCATATGTATGTGATGTTGTCATGCTTCTGATCGGTGATGTATGCGATAATGTGGTTCAATGTGGCTAAAGTGGGCCAGCATATTGGTACCTGCCGACAGTAGGAGGCTTTTCAAATCTGAATGCATGTGGTTTCATAGATAAATGGTCATGAACCTGATAAGCAATGACCTGAAGACATTCCATGTCAAACGCCATGCCTCTAGACTGAGTGTTCTTTTACCGTAATATGCGAAAACACAAAAAATTTCATTTTGGCCAAAAACTGCTATCTGCCTCCCACTGGTTTAACATGCGCTTTTCTCTAATCTCGTCTGGCAAGAAGAGGAACTAGCTAGAACTTGGGAGACGCGTGAATTCGTAGTAGGCATAGGGTGGACATTATTCTGTGAAAGTCTCATTTTCGGCCTCGTTCCCTGCAGGAACTCGCTCTGGCTGCCGGACTATATGTAGTTGGTCGTTACTGCCTTTTGATTTCTACTCACACATAGACAGTTCATCGTCCACAATGCATCATCACATTCATTGCCTGACGATGTGAAGTGGATACTTCACAAAATATATTGCGAATTTCAAAGAGGTCTATTTTTTCACCTCGGTCTTCCCAAGTTAGTGACATTGACCAGAACCTCTGCGACCTGCTACATCTCCGCTATGTAGCAATTCTCAAAGGAGTATAATCTAGCTTTTCATAGAGGTTGAGAAAATGATGGCGGATATAGGCCTACAACAAATCTCTTCTTCAAAAAAAATACACAATCATTTCAACACCATTAACTTTCTACTACAGTATAATCCCGTTATAACGTGCACTCAGGCCTATTTCACCCAGGCTATTTTGAGTTCTGAAAACCCGGTCGGGGAATCCTGGAGTCCCAAGAGTTCGATAAACCACAATTGGCGTGTGCTTGATCCAGTGATGGCATCAGTTTTAACAACTAGGTCCCCATCTTGGTATGTCACCATGTCTGTTATTAAGGGTAGTCATCTTGTACCTACACCATCAGATAGGGAATTTCGAACGTGCCCGTCATAGTGGGACTGATTATGCTGCATTCAATAAGGAAGGACAGATGACCTGATGCACTGTGACAATCAAACTGAAGCCAAATTCAGGTAAGTTAACCCCCTGGCCTTCTGCAGTGATGACGCAAATGCGATAACATTCATGATCAAATCTAGCGTGTCGATTCGGTAACGAAAAGTGATGAATTCATTCTTAGCACTCATTTACCACTTTGATCCCTTGATTCCATCAATGTGCATGTTCTCACAGATCATCGTCAACCTATTAAAGTGCACCATATCTTAAAACAAGTTAAATCAGACGACGTCAGTGATGAATGAGAATAATTTAAGACATGTATAAGAGCAATAAGGCTAATTTAAAGGTTGAGGCATAACAGAACAATGATGGATGATGCGCTGAAACTTCATCAACTAATCAACATGTTTATCAACTTATTTCAATTAACGTATCTACACTGGCAGATTCAACATCACATTTTCAATCTCTAGTACCTTGCAAAGTAGTTATCACATAGGGCAATGCTTTTCATATCGTCTGAACAGTCACGATTAAAGTCGCAACTTCTTGAAACGGGTCGGAAGGATCGCGAACACCTTCGACATTAACACGCATTGCTCTGCGTTTTTTAGAAAGCGTTTCCCGTGTTGCAGCTGACGTTGACAACTTCAGGAAACAGCAATATCTTCGTCACTTAATATTGTGTCGACAAGTGTTAACGCGAACCACGCACTCTCCCCTGTTCCCCACAGGCAAATGCCAGTGCAATTCGAGTGTGCCCGATCCCAGTCCCAATATCGCTTTATTTCCGAAGGAATGTAAATCTAAAGCTACATCAGACTGAAGATCTACCTACCACTGGGTATAAACTGTACATAAACTATCTTACAACGCTTTCCAACAGAGATTAAATTACACATGAATATACACAACAGAAGCAACTGAGGCATGAAAAAAATTGAAGTCACATGTAATTGCAAATAGATTCATTGATATCTAAAGAGAATGACAACGATTAAGTCAATAAAAGACACCAACACCCTTGATTCTCCGACCGCACTCGCCAGACCCACGAATCGAACTGAAGTCCGCGATGGAGATGAGGTCGCACCTTCTTCAATAGGCCACGCTGACCGCACTCGCCTGACTCAGGAATCGAACCGAAGTCCGCGGTGGAGACGAGCTCCCACCTTCTTCACTAGGCCACGCTGACCGCACTCGCCTGACCCACGAATCGAACCGATGTCCGCGGTGGAGACGAGCTTGCACCTTCTTCACTAGGCTACGCTGACCACACTCGCCTGACCCACGAGTCGAACCAATGTCCGCGGTGGAGACGAGCTTGCACCTTCTTCACTAGGCCACGCTGACCACACTCGCCTGACCCACGAATCGAACCAATGTCCGCGGTGGAGACGAGCTCGCACCTTCTTCACTAGGCCACGCCGACCGCACTCGCCTGACCCAGGAATCGAACCGAAGTCTGCGGTGGAGACGAGCTCGCACCTTCTTCACTAGGCCACGGTGACCACACTCGCCTTACCCACGAATCGAACCAAAGTCCGCGGTGGAGACGAGTTCACACCTTCTTCACTAGGCCACGCTGACGGTACAAGAGGGTGCTGTTGTCGTATATTGATTTAATCGTTGTCATTCTCTTTAGATATTCAATATACTACGACAGCACTTTGTTGTAATTTCACTGATGGCTATAAATTATGATAAAGAGCAATTAAAACCAGAATATAAAGGATCTAGATAAGTATTTCGCCAACAGACGGGTGGATGTACAGAACGCTACTGCAAGCAACTTGATATCATATCTGACGCGACTCCGTGAGTACTTAGGTATTAATAAGAAGAATGGTAACGTGATGTGATGAATTGACTCATCAATCAGTTCTGAATAACTCACTTTCAGAATTTAGTCGTGCACGTTCAGCTTTCAATTCGAGCATCCGTTGCCATAACAGACTCTGTCTATGCTCATTTATGGCAATTACGCAATGGGAAAATAGATAGATCGCCACCACTTCAGCTGAAAAGTCATTGAAACAATAAATCTCTACATAAATGAATTCCAATATTGAATATGATTAATGCTTAGTAATCAAGTAATTCACCTTTATTTACAGAAACACTGAAATTAATTGAATGATTTCAACATTACATTAAATGGATGTTTTTCAGAAGAAGTTTAATACATCGATTGTATTCTCATTCTTAGTAAATTATTCACTTCAACAATGCACATTATTTTTGCGGAGCTGCAACCAATGAATAAGGATAATAAGCTCATATGTTGACAATGACAAACAACGATTCAAGGAAAACAGTAACAATTATTCGAATACTTTTAAGAAAGGAGATCTACCATTAAGACCTAGGGTTTGATTTAATCTAGGAGTTTTATCATTTTATTAACAACGCTTCTACTTTACGAGTTTCAAATTCACTACATCCTCTGTATTTAACAGAAAAACAATTATAAATGTCATTACTACAGTTTGGATATATGGTCAGATGGCTACTTACGGCTTGAGCATATGTCCTAACTGTAGTAATGGCATTTATAATTGTTTTTCTGTTAAATACAGAGGATTTAGTGAATTTAAAACCCGTATAGTAGAAGCGTCGTTAATGAATGATAAAACTCCTAGATTAAATCAAATCCTAGGTCTTGATGGCAAATCTCTTTTCCTGAAAGTATTCGAATAATTGTTGCTGTTTTCCTTGAATCGCTGTTTGTCATTGTCAGCGCATGAACTAATTGTGATGATTCACTTTAGATCTTGATGTCATTTCGAAAGTAAGCACTTGTAGAATATGAATTGATGAAGGTAGACGCAAAAGTTAACGTAACATCTTATACAGAAATGCCGATGCAACAACCATTCAAAATGTCAAGGATTCAAGAACAAATCCTCGGTCTTTCCACAAAAGATCTCGAATTTTAGCGAATCTGAGATGCCCCCGCGTAATCGTAAGAGGGTCAAACGCATATGAAATGTACTATCAACTGTGGAACTAAGTACATGTGCATAATGTTTGTGCATATTCCCATTCCTTATGTTACAACCCATTATGTTAATGAACCCAAACAAGAGACCATAATTTGTAGTCATAAACCATTGCATGCCACTATACATATACTCACTGACATAAATAATGAAACCAACTATCATTGACTTGAATGGAAGTTTGTTTCATTCTTTTCTATGGTTTGAGATGATATCTCGCTTTCTATGTATCACCATTGAACTCCATATGATAAGGGAAATGTTATAGGACCATCAAATTTCAAAATTTGATATTGATCACAGTAACAGATAGAAGTTGAACAGAATCACCACCTACTGCTGACCAGATTTGACTTATGAAATGGCGCACGATAACTTTACCAGAGGAATGGCAATTGGGATGATGCGTTGTGGGCAAAGTTCTACAACTGTTGCGAAAAGAATTGAAAATTTCAAGGGTCGTTATATGGAGGTGGTGGTGTCGTTGGAAAGCAGAAGGAAATGTGGAAAAGAAGAACGGATCAGGAAGACCAAGGGTATCATCCAAGCGGACAGATGCACGCTTAGTTTTAGCTGCTAAAAGAAACAGATTTGTGTCCGTCCCGAAGCTAATTGTGTACTGGAAGGTTGCTGGGAACGTTGCCTGTAGCGTTCGAACTGCATATCGAAGATTGCGAGAAGCTGGTATACAGTCTCGACGACCCGCTGTGAGAATTCCGCTGAGCCTGGAACATCGAAGGAGACGAGTGACGTGTGTTGGTGTCAAGGTCATCAGTCGTGGAGTGACAGTCAGTGGGAACGTGTGCTCTGGACTGATGAATCGAGGTTTACTCTCGATTTCAACGATGGTCGGATCCATATTCATCGCTTGCCAAGTGAACGATTTGCTCCATGTTGCGTCAAAGAACACGACCGGTACGGCGGCGGTAGTGTCATGGTTTGGGCCGGTATCTGGCACAATGGAAAAACACCAGCAATCGTAGTGAAAGGAACATTGACAGGACAGCGATATGCCGACGAGATCGTGACACCGGTCGTGGTTCAAGCAGTAACATTGAATCAATTGATTTTTCAGGATGACAACGCAAGGCCCCATCGCGCTTCAGTGGTCTCTAACAGGATAGCAAGCAGTGGAATCCCAACCTTGGAATGGCCCTCACGTTCTCCAGACCTCTCCCCCATCGAGCATTGCTGGGATGAACTTGGTCGCAGAGTGAGGGAGAGGTACAACCACCCACCAGTGTCTTTGAAGATGTTGGCCGACAGACTGATCGAGCAGTGGAACCTCTTAGACCTGGCATTCATCCAGCGACTGTGCTCATCCATGCCCTCACGCATCGGTGCCTGTTTGGATGCTCGCGGTGGTCACACCCGTTTCTAACTTAAGTTTAAATTCATGAGTATCAAATTAAATGTTTTTGAGTAAAGTATTCGAGTTCCCCTTTTACAAACAACAAACAAACGTACAGTAGAGCCAAGTTTAAGTCATAAGTATTCATATCAGGACTTGTTTCATTCTTTTTGTCACTGAGTATATGATGCATCTAATAGTTTTACCGAAAAACAAGATTTGTCAGCTTACCAGAAAATAAAAAGCGAGATATGACCATTTTGTGAAAAGACCGACGCAATAGTCTACACTATTATGTTTTATTACACTATGTTTTATTGACAAAAACCGCAGTAGACTTCTGAAAGGTAATCCTATTTTAGTTGATTTCATGAAAATTAGGAAAAATCGTTTATGATAAATTGATAGTCGATCGGTCAAGTCATTAGCCCAACATATTAAGAGTTGCTTAATATTACAACAAAGTGAATGGTATGGGACTCAAAACGGTGTACTAAGCTGTGTGCGGCAAGCTAACTGTGTATGACCATAAATTGAATGACGTCTCAATGAATCACGACAATCGTGAAATTCGAAATGTTCTGACACTCTATCTGACAGCATTACATCATCGCAACAGAAGCTGAAACAGAATTCAAGATACTCAAAAGGCAAAAAGGTGAAAATGCCAATAATCGCTAATCATGCACATAAAAGCCATGAATGTTCATCATTGAAATAAATTGTTGGACACATGTCTACATAGATTCACAATAAACATCATTGGACATTTAATTTGCGCGAAGTATTTATGTAAATCCACTGTACGATGCCAACATTACGCAAGAAAAAGTTTCGCCACAAGAGACCGCAACGCATGGGTTCAGTAAAGCATGAATGAGGGATTGAAGGCATTTTAATCAAAACCTTTAATTCATGCAACAATAATTTACCTGTTGGAAATCCAGTTAGATCTAAATACTTTAGCCGCCCAGGTCCCTCTTTAGTTTTTTTCAGATAATGAATGAATCCGCTAACTAATCCAGTTGTATATGAAAGAGAGTCACAAAGTCGCTCCAATTGAATAGCACGGAAAGATGCACACGATAAATTAGGAAAAATGCCATCTGACAGCAAATCCGTTAACCGAAGATTTTCAAACGGCCACTGAGCAATAAGAAGATCTGCTGAGACATCATGTTTTCCTTTGAAAGCTGCTTCAAGAAGAGACAGATAAAATGATCGAGGAATACAATGTAGAACAGATTCCAGAAGATTATGATCACGCGTCAGCGACCGCGCGGCGAGGCTCATTAATCGTGGCACCTCACTGATAGCTGCCTTTTCCTGATCGTAACGCCAAACTCCTCGTGCTGTGTCTGCAACGCGGAATGGATAAACAATCCCGGCCAAGTCAAGATGTAAAATGGCAGTTTCAACACCAGCCGTTGTCATCACGTTCACGGGAATTTCATTTCTGAAAAGATAAAATAATGACTGTACCGGCATCTATTGCAATGACACAAGTAAACCTGAATGAAATTGAACCTCAATGACCATATATACTTTCCATTATATTTGATCCGTCTGTTTACCATGTATTCGAAGAATAGGCGATAGATCATTGACAGCGGCACACGGGAGGTAATTCAATTTATCTATTTTTCAAAATAAGAATAGAAACACTCCCTTTTATAAGGCCGAAAAGTAAATATGTTCAGGTAAAATGACAGGTGCCCAACGTTTCGGTCGTCTTGGCTACACCATTCCGAAAAGACATTTTGCTTGACAAGTTTTTAAATATCAAATGGAATACGAAATTCGGTGCTAAGTTAAATGACTGTTCACTAAATGTTGTTAGTGTTTTAACTGGTTTCAGTAAATCAGTGAAACTAGCTTCAATAATTCTCGTTCTGATAGGATTAATTTTATGTTCAATTATCTCCACTTAGAAATCTTTTATGCTCATAGCAGCGTTATTGTGTCTAGATCTAATGTGTCGAGGTAATGCATTTTTCCTATCTCCGCAACGTATGCTGCGTTCATGATCAGCAGGGTGACGCAAAATGGGATTCTATCGAACACCTATTAATCTGTAAATGTCTTGTTATTATAATTGATCTCGTAGTTATATATTGCGAATTTCAGATCATCAATATACAGTAGATATATTCGGATCAACATAGATCATCAACTTATCATCATCATTTTCAGTTCGCTTGCTTGACACCGAATCTGTCTCTCACATCACACCACTTCTCGATACTGTGTTATTCTTTGAATGTTTGGAGATCTATGGATGCAGATCGTCTTACAGTCTGTTTCAATTTACTTCTCATACCACATATTTTTGCAGATTCATGCAAGTCATAGTATCTAAACCATATCTAAACTATTCCTGGAAGTTTGAGGCGCTATTATAGTGTTTTATGTCGACAGACAAGTAAAAAAAATAACTGATGTAACTCATGTATTAAAATTAAATGCTACAAATTGCTGTAAATGAAAAAATAGACTCGAAGGCAGAACAGATTTCAAGCTAAAACCGGGTATGTCCTCGTACTTTGATCACTGCTTGAATTCTTTTTTGTATGGAATCTACCAACTTTTCACATGTTTCGGTAAGGGAGACATCATTATGCCACAACTGTACAATTTTTGCAATTAATGTCTGTTCAGTAGGCAAATCATATTCACAAAGTCTCTGTTTCAGTATCCCCCAATGTGTCTCCAGAGGATTGAGGTCTGGCGAATTCCCAGTCCATTTCAAAACATACAGATTGATTTGATTCAGATAATTTGTGCACAGTCTAGCCTTCTGGCACGGTGCAGAGTCGTGCATAAAGATGTTAACCCCAGCAGAACTCCATTGCTCCATTTGAAGTCTCACACGAGACTCCAAGACGTGCAGATACAAATGTTGATTCATGCTCCCCTCGCATATGTGAAGTCGTCCGGCTCCTTCAGCACTCATAATACCCCACATCATAACTTCGACTGGATGTTTCAAACGTGGTTCTAAGGGAGTCTTCGATGAGTAAGCTGTCCAGACTCTCCGAGGACGGATTGACCAGCACTCAAAAGATGATTCATCGCTAAAGGCCACCTGTAAAAAAAGAAAAATAATGAAAAAAGGCGAAAAATTGGAAAAATTACTCAAGTTAATATTTCTCATGAAAATTCAGAACAAAATGAATTCAGACATTCACTTACCCTTCTCCAATCCTCAGAAGTCCAACCAGGGTGGTCAAGAGCAAACTGGAGTCTCTTTTGTTTCATCGCTTTGGTAAGTGGAGGGACATTTCTGGGATTCTTGTATTCGCACTTCATTTCCTTCAACCTCCGCCACACAGTTGTTCGACTGACGTTGGTACCTGCATCTTGTAACCGCTTTCGAAGCTCGGCAGTTGTAACACCATAGTCTTTCTTTACTTCACGAACTAAGAAGCGGACATCTGCACTACTAGTGGCTTTTTTCTTACCACACCTTCCTTTTCGATGGCCTACATAATGTCCGTTGGTCTTCATCCCAGCAATTCTCGACACTGTAAAATTGCTACTTCCTGTTCTACGAGCTATTTCTCGATGTGAATAGTCCGTATTCTTCAACAAGGTCGTTATTTCAGCAACTTTGCTGTTTGAGAGGTCCTTTCCTTGCGGCATTGCTACGATCAGGTTACAACCTGTCTGAACCACCACAATCACCAGTGTCATGAGATTTTTCTGAAATCGCCCCACTGAAGAGACATCAAATCAAAATTGACCAATCAGCTTGGAGTACGATTGCCGTAAACAATCACGTGAACCAGATTGCAGACAAGATAACAAGTCGAAACTGTTCGAGAACAGCGCATGTTAGCACAGTATGAATCAACATTTTCACGTGCTCATCTTGGAATCTCGCATTAAGTCTCCATTGGTAAAAAGTGCTCTGTAAGGGTTAATACCTTCATGCACGGCTCGCCACCTTACCACAAGGCTTAACTGTGCACAATTTATCTTAATCATATACGTTTGAGTTCCGCTAGATGACCTGGAAATAGCTCTTATACTATAATTCGTTTTAGCAACAAAAATATTGAGTGTGAGAAGTAAATTGAAACAGACTGTACATGTAGAATCCTATTGACTAGCCTGAGTCCTCTGTTTCGCTGAAACTTTGTAATCCTGCCAATCGACCGAATGCAATTGGTTTGAAGACTGGGTTATCTGCGTGAGTAATTTTCCCATTCAATCACCGGAGTCTGTTACTCGTAAATCACTTCAGCAACATCGAAGGGCAGTAAGCATATAGGCCTACTCCTGGACCATCCCCAACGTGTAAGACGAAATTCGATCTGAAAAGTCGAAGCTCCGCCTGAAACGTACTCACCGGTAATATCTACAAAACCAATGCGATTAAGGAGCTGATAAATGCACATGTGTGTTCACTCGTCTTGCTTTGGTTACCATGTAGAACACTGGCCCGTACCTCCCAACTGCTCATGCCTCCTCACTTTCCCCCACATCCGGACCATCCGGAACACGTGGAAAGAAAATCCGTCGGACACTGACTTCGACGGCATCGCAAGATGAGAACCGAGCATTATCGTTAACCGTTTGTTGATCATCACAACAAATTGAAATCAAGGCGAACACGTAGAAAAAATTTGATCAAAGCAAATTTGAAGCTCATTGCATATCAAATCACAAGACTCTTTATGAAACAATTACTTGAAGCAAGAAAAAATTGAATTAATGATTCAGAGGAGAATTTCGGAAACTTCATGTCTTTCCAGAAAGTAACGTCTCTTTTTCTCGAAAAATAACTTTTGAGACATTATGCATTGCTCCAGATTGAATTTAACACTGACGAAAACAAGACGATGAGTTTGTGTATGCTTAAGTGGAAAGGCCTATAGAATTTTGGTTCATTTGATGTTTATCTATTATGTTATCCAGACATCACAATATAGGCTTGTCATGTGATGTTGTCATGCGAAAGAGCTTTTCATTCCTTTCTTTTTAAATGATGGATCACAATAAAATTCATTCATTTCAGATAAAAACATGAAAAGGAAAAAATAAAATTACAAGCAAGTAGATGCCTACCCCTATGCCAACTCCTGACGACGACTATGAAAATCTCAAGTGTATGAATTCTATTGACCCTTGATGAACGAGGCTTTGAGGAATGGTTAAGTATTGGATGTGACACAGAGTGGCTACAATACCGACATTTCGCCTTCATTTATTGAACAGTGACAGCGTTTTTACTAAACGAGTGCCAAGTCACCCCAGTTTTACCTATATGTATATGACAGGTGATATAGTCATAAAATCGATGAAAAGCATTTTTCTAAGTGAATTATATGAAAATTAAATTTCGTTGCCAAATTTGACATGCTTTTCTTGTCACTCAAATGCATTCTTTTATGTAAGAAACCTAATTTCATAGAAAAGAAATCATACTGATGCAAGTTGTTTAACACGGCATATTCAAATATTGAAATTTTGATATTTTGCTTTGCTACATGAGGAAGCATTTTCTTTACAAAATTGCGTTACCGGAGATGGAATTTCAAATGTTAAGCAAGTCACAAAGTTTCCTTATGGTTGATCCTACACCGTTTACAATGACCATTTGCTGTGCTTTCTTTCTACGAGTATTTTCGCATAATATCATGCCTGATTGAGATCATAAAACAAAAACGATCACTCATCAATTCCTAGATATAGGCCCACTAGGTTAATAATTCTTTTAAGTTTAGAAAGAAAAATGACGCAAGTATTTCAGGTGAAATAAAACAGAAATTGATAACAAAACTTCATGACTGAGGATGCATTGCTGCTCATGTATCTACACATAGCGTAGATAGCCTTCTTCTGAAAGATGACATTTGTTATCAGTGGAAATATATGATTTGCAAATTGTTGTGACTAGAACAATTGTGCAGGTTTTTGAAAAAGCACTTGACAGGCGGATTAGAGCGCAAGTAGAGATCGAAGAAATGCATTTCGGCTTCATGCGTGGTAAGGGCACGAAAGAAGCAATTTTCTTTGTCAGCCAATTTCTCCAAGAGGGGAAATGAGGTCAAATGTGCACATCGCATCACTGTAAGCCAACTTGCTGGGTACACAAATGAATGCTAGCTATGATGCCATCGCCAAATCTCCATGCGCTCAGCATTGTTCGAAACAGGTTTCCTATACTCGTATTATATAAGTTGCGAGTGATACGACTGAAACACATTTCACTCAATACTTAATTACTCTGTTAGGAAATTTCCACGGAGTCTTCCAGGAAGATGTTCGGTTTCCAGGAAATCCAGGGCCTAGAATTGTGCTTCCGATTTTCCATGAGCTTCCAGAAAATCCAAGAAGTGTACTAACCCTCAGAAAGTCCTACATTCTTGCTTTTGTCCACCTTGAAAAGGCGTTACCAAGGACGTGGTCAAGTGGGCACTCCGAAAATCGAGTTGAAGAACGGCTTCTTCAAACACTTGTGAACCTGTATGAAGACGCCAGAACATCAGTGCGCTGTGGAGGCGAAATAAAGGTTGATTAGCACCAAGTCTTTGTTTTAAGCCCACTAATCTATACAATCATCATGAATGCCAACATTGCGGGTTCTTCAGGTCTTCCCCTCGAAACACTTTATGCAGACGATCTCGCATTGGCTGGAGAAAGTGAAAAAACTGCAAGAAAACGTGAAAACTGAAGAAGACGTGGAATGACTGCTAGACATCAAAAGGTTTGTAAGTTATTGTGACCAAAACGAAATGATGAGAACTGTAGTAGGGGAAGAAAGATACCCGTGTATGTTGTAACTCTATACAGGGCACCAACTGTCGATCATGGACTTAAGGACGTTTTTGTGACATTTTTCGACTGACAAGAGCGTCGTCGAACATTTTTTGTGTGGAAGATGCTCAGGAGTATTGCCCGTTGTGAGAAGCAGAAATCATACGTAAGCGATCAGATTGAAGGAGGGCGATTGCGACACTGGCATCGGTTTCTGCTACTTGAGAGACATGTTGGATTCTGCTGGTGGAACAGAGGCACCTGTGACTGCGTGGATTCAATCGAGCGTTTTTGCATAAAACTAACACCGCAGAGAGTTCATTCCATGGTCATTTTGAATGTACCGGTAATTATGAGATTCATGTTGACAAGCGGAGTTACATTTGTGATTCATTAATCACGCAGTTCAAATCTCGTGTGCTTAATGCTCACACCAACTCCCACATCAAAGTGCTTGTCCCTTCACTGAGGACATGGCGTAGCAGTAGGCCTACTACGGTAACGATGGGTAAATCATCGATCCCAACGTTAATCGGAGGAAAAAAGCAAAAAGTAGCTCATCTTGATGTGGTCAACAACATCCACAAAGCACCGTTTATCCAGACAACATCGATAGTTCGCCGAACGGAGGCAAGAATGAGGCAGAGGTCCTGGCGGAAACTTTTTCTGAAGGGCCCCAAGCAGAAAAAAATAAGGAACTCATAAGGCAGGTTTATTGGAGTCTCGCGAATCCGCGAGAAATTCTCATCCCTGGCGAAGGAGCAAACCGACGCACAACTAGATGGCAGTTTGGCCTACTGAATGTTGTTACTTGGAAAAGAATTTGCAGCTTCAATTAAGAAATCCAGAGCTCGCAGATGCTGACAGACGGAACACATTCACACAACAATGTGTTCTTTCAATTCTGTGTGAATGACAATAAGCTCAATTTGAGACTTCCTGATCGAGAGAGAAAGATAGCAATTACAGGAAAATCGTAAAACATTGGTGTGAATGAATGTTTAATGAGTATTTTTAATTAACTACATGATCATCAAATCATAAAACTGACTACTGTTATGTAAACCACTGCAAGTAAATTTGTTTGTTTAATCTATTGGAGCGTCTTGCAATGTTGGAAAAGCAGCACAAAAATAGCGTAGAAAGTGTGACATTATTGCGAAATGCTTATTTGACATAACGATATTTCAGGTTATCTTCAATATCTTTATTCTTGTTTATATGTATTCAATTAATATTAATTAATTCTATCGACTTAGTGATTGCATTCGACCTTCAGCATTCATTTTGATCTGAAATATTAGAAGATATCGTATTTTTGCGAGCATATATTCGTGTATAGTTGGCTTTGCTTATGATAAGTCAAGTTTTCAGGCTATAGGGATTTAGACGACAATATTTCTGTGTTTAAGTACTTTAGTGACCTGCATGAGAAAGCTTTCAATAATAGCGCAGATTCATGCATCGTTAGTTTTAGTAATAACAAGTCAAGTTTTAAGGCTGTATGATTATATTAAACTTGCGTTAAAGTATGACATGTTAGGTGCAATTTGATGTCTTTCGCTAGTGGTTTTTTTTGTATCTATTGGCAGTCAAATATTTTTGCCAGATGTTAAGATACCATTCTTTTGTTTGTGATATTTTTTCTCTTGAAAAGAATTTGAAATGCTTGTCGAGACCGCTTGAATTTCAAAATATTTTTTGACTTGAAGTTGAAAAATCAATTATTGATACCATCAAGTTTGAAAGTAATTTGTAATTAGGCTTCAGTTGAAAAGCTGGAGGCAAGATGGAAGGTCCTATGATGGCAAAGATGATACTTGCCAAATGGCTTGACAAGTTCAATACTCCAATGCAGTTGCAAAACTTAAAAGAGGACACAAGTGAGTATATCCTCTTTACTTTTTTGGAAGGCGATGCTTACGAACTGTACTCGCAGCTGGAGCCAGAAATTATTAAGTCTGCAGAAAACTTGGAGAAAGTGTTGAAGTTCTTTGGGCTGGATTCCTTTCAGGCATTTGAATTGTTGAGAAACAAGAGATAGAATAGTTCCGAGACGGTAGACGTATATTTGACAAGTAGTCAAAGATTGGCGTCCCTATATGATATCACAAGTAAGGAACTTATTATGTACACTTTTGTAACAGAGCTGCCGAAAACACCGCAAGAACTTTGAGAACTGCGCCTGTTACTTACCAGAGTCATTCAAGGCGCTCCCTATTGTCACAGTAAACGTCGAAGGAGTTGGCTTCAGAACACTCGTCGAAACGGGATCTACGAAGACAATCATAACAACTGATTTGTGTCGAAAGTTAAACTTTCAGTTGCAACGATGCGCATGTACTATCTCTACAATTTCTGGAGGACATGCATCAAGCGTGGTCCCGATATGAACGCGAATGGGAGACTTAACCAAAAAGTGTATTGTTATCGACGAGTTTCTAAGCGGCCTCGACTTCCTCATTGACAATGATGCTATTAACGCCTTGCATGGAGTTCACATATACAACGGTGTTGCCACGTTTGGAAGAGCTTTGGCAGCAGCACCTGAAGACGTTGGGTTAACATGTAAGATTGAGGAGTCGCAAGAGTTGAAAATTGATGAAGAGGATTTCTCTGCCAACTTTTATGATGGGAAATGGGTGGCGAAATGGAAGTGGAAAGGTGAACCACCTCAGAAGTTAAAGTTCATTCCTAACTATGTTATAAAGCCTCATCAACAGGAAGAGCATAATAAGAAAGTAAACGAATGGATCGAAAATGGATGGTTGAAACCACACGACGGTGAGATCAAGGCAACCATGCCTCTTATGGCCGTAGAGCAAACAATCAAGAAGTAAGACCGGTATTGGACTGCATGCAATTGAATGAGTTCATTATGGATTACACAGGAGATTCAGACGCATACGAAGAGAAGTTAAAAAAATGGATGAAGGTAGAAATTTAGAATTTAGGTTGGATTTGAAAGACGCCTATCTCCAAATCCATATTGATGAGGAGTTATGGCCAAGCCAAGTTGTCAACTTTCAAGGGCGCTCGAACTGTCTTACTCGCCTTGGGTTCGGTCTAAATAGTGTCCCACGAATCATGACACATTCTCAGAAGAGTTCTCGGAATGAGAGAAGAAATCAGAAAGGTCATCGACAATTATGTAGATGACATAATGGTTAACGAACAACACACCATGGCAAAGGAAGTTGTTGATCATTTGAGGAAGTTTGGGCTTCTGTCAAAACCTGCAGAAGATCTCGAAACAGCAAAAGTGTTGGGATTGCAGCTTGCGCGAAAGAATGGTGAGCTATGGTGGAGACGAAAGAATGAAGTCCCCGAATTGACTTCGGAAGAGCTGACGAGGAAATAATTCTTATCAATCTGTGGCAAGCTTTCAGGCCATTACCCTGTGAGTGGTTGGTTAAGAGTCGCCTGCAGTTTCGCAAAGAGAAAGTGCAATGGAGTTGGATGGACAGACAATGTTGGGAAGGAGGCAATGGATGTCATCAGGTCTATAACTGCAAGAGTCAAACAATGCAAACCCGTGAATGTCAAAGGTCACTGGCGGAGGAAGGCGGTTTGGAAGCGTCATAGAAGATGGAGGATGGCGTCGCAAGACGATAAAGCACACACCAAGCTTGCAGAGTTAGACGCTGCTTTGAGAGGAATTAATTTGGCAATCAAGTTGAACTTGATCAGTTGAACGCTACTGACAAAAATTTATGTCAAACGGACAAGGAATTTCTTTACAAGCATCGGGGTGATGCATATTTTTTGAGGACGGAAAGGTGAGGTGAAACCAGATCAAATTTACCAATACTGGATATCTCTTAATTGTCAAAAACACAGCAGACAACGCATGACCAAGCAACGCGAAGAAAGACGAATCAACAATTCAAGGCACACACATTAAATTCCTATCGTTTTATATCGAATGCTATTTTGATTGATTTATTTTCTAATATCTGAGATACATGAGCCGTGGCAATAGCAATCAGGAATAACCGGAACCGGCTCAGCTACATAATGACAGAGGGACGAAAACTACACTCGCTCAGCCGCAGTGATAGTTATTGCAAGTGCAAATTTGCCTATATACCACATTTACATTGAAATAAAGAAACGTGTAATTACGATAATTTGAAACGCTCGCCAAGCTCAAAAGTTTAAACAAATTTCAACCAGAAGCAATTGGTTTATGAAAACTTTGAGGAAAACTACAATCATCCAAGAATGTGAAGCCGAGGCACAAATACAAAAAATGCCTCAATGAAACACATTCCTTCATGGCATGGTCATGTTTCCTTGGACACATGTGAAACAAAATCAGGGTTAGGCAGGCCTGTACAAAATTTGTCATAGATTTGAGGACAAGCCTTCAACTATGCCAAGATTTCGAAGAATTAGATCATCTTCAAGGAAATCATCGCACATTTTTGCAGATGGTGTATCCATGGGTGTATCCAAATGAGTGACTCAGCAATATGTGTAAATTATTTTAAGAAGGTCGTCATTCTTGTCGAAAGTCAAGCTGGTCATGAGTGACCACAACCATTGAGTAAATACTCTAGAGCAATACTCTATGACTGCAACCAATTAGATTGTCCGATGTCAAGCCACTTTTAAATTACTTTCGCTCGTCATTTCCAATCCATTAGTATGCGATAGTATTCTGCTTGTGATTGCAATGACGTCTCATCATGTCCACGAGCATATTAAAAAAAAAAAAAATTATAAAGATTGTTTATCACTGACATTCGGGATCAAAGTTTAAATTTGCGAAAGATGTCCACAGCTGATGTATCTCGCATTTCTTCCCAGATGTCATTTTCTTAAATTATGAGCTTTTTGCTGCTTGTAGTAGTCTGGATTGCATGTTTCTAACGTCAACATTTTTTGATGATCAAATAAAATTGCTTGCAATTATTTACTTGCATTGAATTATAAATCTGAGTGTGTACAATACATAAAGATTTTTCTGTAAGCTTACATCTTTATCCGTTTATCGTCATTTTCTCCAACTATATTGGGTTGGACGATTGATCTTTATGAAATGCATGCTGGTTATCCGATCGCGACGTGTGTCGGGTTCCTTGAGGCCCAAATGCCGACAATCTGCAAACACTGCTGCTTCCCAGTTCTTTTTTTGCGACCTCGTTGTGTTTGTCCATTGATATTCATCTTCCTTGCAATGAACTTCGTCATCGATTCGCTGTTATGTTTCCGTACAATATGGCCGTGTCATCGTAATCCGAACACCCTAGTGGATCAACTGTAAGCTCAGAGTCCACTTCGATGTCCACTCTACCGTCGGAACGTAGGCCTATGCCACAATGCTGCGGAAGCGCGGAAATCGAGAAATTCTGTCATTTCTGTGGAATAATCACCACACATTCTAAGCTACACATTCGCCACATATTCAGACCACAAATTCACAGACGAAACGGTGGCGCATATTTGGTATCTAAATTCACAGGCGTGCTTCGTTTTTAATGCTCTTTCCGGATATGCAATCAAAATACCCAAATAATTTATTTAATCCACACAAAACACAAACCTGAGAGCCACAAACATTATTGAATATAAAGCGCTATGTTTTACTTTTTGATATAGTCCATTATAGATAGTCCTCACGGAAACGTTTATATGTACGAGTATCGCCTGCTTCTCAGCAAATTAGGGATTTGCTTTCCATTGTTCTCTCCCATAAAACTCTAATAATGGGTGGTTACAAACAACAAGCAAAGTCAGAATGAAAAATTGATAAAGTACAAGCATAGCCATAACTTCGGAAATACACGAGGTTATCAAACCAAGACCTAATTTCACGGATTTCAGGAAATTTCACTATCTCCTCTACTAATTTCAAGCCTAGCAATAACTTCCTAGATCAGGGAATCCGGGGCCTTTTAGTCGGAAAATTCCAGGACAATTGTAGGACATTTTCCGCGACAAATACAAAATTCGAGGACATTTTCAATTTCCTTATTACATGAATTATCCTCAATTTTCTGCTGATAGTCATTCTTAGTCATGTATTCGAAAATGTTCAGGTGTTTATTAGTGAAACAATCGTCATCACATTAACAAGAGTCTGTCTTTTTACTTATATCATACCCATCATTGGGATTTACCATTTATGTTTGTCCTATATTTTTGACAATAAACTTTTGACTTATGAATGATCAAAACAATATTAACGATGTTTCTTCTCATAATGACAACCGATTCAGCTAATGGATAATCAACTCGAATAATTGATCTAAATCATTTTGCGCATTTTCATGGCTTAAAGGCAATGATGTCAATGCAAAATTGGTTTAGTGCATATGAAATGTTGAGTAAGAGGGAGTGTGTTACCATTACGAAATCTTTATAATCTGAGCAGTTGAGCGTCATAAACACGTAAATGCTGTCTGTGGACATGATCCGGTTGAGTTCATCTAACCAAACTTGCGAAAAGCTATCGGAATCGAGATTTTCCAGCGCTAATTGCTATCGCTTGAGAAAATAAAAAGCTAGCTGAAGTTCTTCGATCGAAAGCACAAAATTGTAAACTAAAAAAAAAATTGAAATATTCGGCGTCCGTTTAATCGTAGATTTGATTCAGCTCGATTAAATGCAATGCCTGTCACATTTAACATTGCAGAAACTCACCCAAATGTTGACATAGAACACAGTTATGTGCTGCAACAATATCATTCGCAATTGCCATTTATTTTTCTAATTCTCCAATGAGACCATGAAATGCACCAAGCGCAAACAATGTCAATCTATGAGTCCCATCTGTGACGGCATACCCCTTGATGACGAAAAGTAGATACATCAAAACTAACTTCACAGGTAGACTATGATCATGAACGACCATGTGTTTCAGTTATACCTCGAAGAAATCAGTATAAAGGTCAGGAGAGGGCGAAGGACATACTCCTCTACGTTCATCAAGCTAATAAGTTATAATACGTTCATCAAGTTAATAAATGCTTTCGTTTAAAAATTTCGGAGATAAATCTTGAGAACTATGCATTTTTAGAATCCTTAGGAACTGCTGAATATGAAAAACAATAATGAAAGATGCCGTAGAGATTGCATGATCAAATACGTTTATTGTCATACATGTTTCAATATGTGAAACGTACCATCGTCAGTGAACAGCAACAGTGATACATGCGCAAAGACTTAAATACATCCAAGAGTTCATTCAAAATGAGCGCTAACAGGCATAACAAATAACAAAGAAAAACAATTTCAAAATAATAACAACTGAAATGACTCTGTTTGGGTATTCAAGAGTTTCTTTTGTTGTTTTTTGTATGATTTAAAGCAATAAAGCTTCTCCAATACGAGTGTAATTAGTATGTAATAAAATAGAGAACGACTTTTCATTTGGGAAGTGCTCATGAAGAGAAATTTCAGAGGCTGGTCTGCCATTAATGTGTTCTTTGATCCTGGTATAGAGATGGCGACGAGTTTCCCCGATGTAGCACTCTTGACAATGCTCACAACTGTATCTATAAACTAAGGAGGAATGCTCGTTAAAAGGGATAGGATCTTTATAGCGGCATAAATGTTGTGATTTGTACGTATTATAAGCTATCTTTAAACGACTATTTTTTAAAAAGGAATTTATTCTATGAATCTTCATCGATATTTCTTTATGACTTTCGGGGAGATACGGTAGCTTCCAATAGATAGAAACTTTGGTATCATCAGGTTTAGGGTTATAAGTATCACACTTATTGAAAACGTATTCAATGAAAGAAGAACTGTATCCATTCTTAAGAAAAATAGCTTTAACAATTTTCTTGTTTTGAAGACAAATATCAGGATCGGTCGTTAATTTTTGCGATCTAGTGTATAATGCTTTAATAGCATTTATCTTATATTTATCAGGAGAATAGGCGAGCTGGTGAGTATAGACAAATGTGTTAGTCTCTTTAAGAAGCCATTTACTTTTCAAAACACCATCTTCGATATAAACAGTCATGTCAAGAAAATTAAGAGTATTGTTATTGGGGTATTCCATAGTGAACTTAATATCACCATGCCTAGAATTGAGAGAGACGAGAAAAGTTTTAGCTGACTGTTCATTTTCGAAAATGGCAAAGATATCATCAACGTAACGGATATACGTTATTGGTAATTCTAAATCTTTTTCAATCATGTGTAAGCAAAATTCAGCCATAGTTGGGGCTAGGGATGATCCCATGCTTAAACCTTTAACTTGAACGTAGTTTTTATCATTGAAGATAAAGGGCACTTGAGTGCAAGCGATTTCAAGTAATTCCTTCAAAGTATCTTTAGACACTGGAAAATTTTCGAAAGGAATAATAGTAGTTATATAGTGAATAGTTTCTTTAACAGGGATATTAGAAAATAGCAATTTTCTTGACATGACTGTTTATATCGAAGATGGTGTTTTGAAAAGTAAATGGCTTCTTAAAGAGACTAACACATTTGTCTATACTCACCAGCTCGCCTATTCTCCTGATAAATATAAGATAAATGCTATTAAAGCATTATACACTAGATCGCAAAAATTAACGACCGATCCTGATATTTGTCTTCAAAACAAGAAAATTGTTAAAGCTATTTTTCTTAAGAATGGATACAGTTCTTCTTTCATTGAATACGTTTTCAATAAGTGTGATACTTATAACCCTAAACCTGATGATACCAAAGTTTCTATCTATTGGAAGCTACCGTATCTCCCCGAAAGTCATAAAGAAATATCGATGAAGATTCATAGAATAAATTCCTTTTTAAAAAATAGTCGTTTAAAGATAGCTTATAATACGTACAAATCACAACATTTAGCCGCTATAAAGATCCTATCCCTTTTAACGAGCATTCCTCCTTAGTTTATAGATACAGTTGTGAGCATTGTCAAGAGTGCTACATCGGGGAAACTCGTCGCCATCTCTATACCAGGATCAAAGAACACATTAATGGCAGACCAGCCTCTGAAATTTCTCTTCATGAGCACTTCCCAAATGAAAAGTCGTTCTCTATTTTATTACATACTAATTACACTCGTATTGGAGAAGCTTTATTGCTTAAATCATACAAAAAACAACAAAAGAAACTCATGAATACCCAAACCGAGTCATTTCAGTTGTTATTATTTTGAAATTGTTTTTCTTTGTTATTTGTTATGCCTGTTAGCGCTCATTTTGAATGAACTCTTGGATGTATTTAAGTCTTTGCGCATGTATCACTGTTGCTGTTCACTGACGATGGTACGTTTCACGTATTGAAACATGTATGACAATAAACGTATTTGATCATGAAAAACAATGTTTCTATTATTTCGAAGAACCTAGCATGGCCGTCATTTTGGGAACAGCGGTTGATTTTTATCACCAATACAAGTTGCATGGTATCTTCGGAAATAAATTTGAAGTTGAAGGAGTTTGAATTTTGAAATCACATATGTCTGTACAAACACTGTACCATTGGCAATACTATACCTCTTGCCACAGCTGTTGTCTCAACCAGCATAGCTGTTGACAGTCTTTGAATATCTTCTTTAAATCAACATATTGGGGTACCCCCAAGCCCAAGATTAAATCTTGGGGTACCCCCAAGACCAAGATTAATCTTGGGTACCCCAAAGATTTGACCCAAAAGTGGCTATTTCTCTAATGAAGTGGAACAACAATTTCCAGAACATGTTTCGAATTTTGATTGAGATCTAAAATTGCATGAAGATATTTTGAATCATACCATATTGTACATATTACTACCCAATTAATATGTATCTAATGTTCATATTAATTAGTATTTATTACATGAATTTGTTATTGCGGAATTGAGGCCATATCAATATTCAGTTAAAAGTTTTAAGTATCGGCATAGGTTATCTCTGGGCTTAATATCATCAACCCTGTTTACGTCTACAGTCTAATGATTTCCTAATTAGACTAAGCTACATTCCTTACTACATGTCCAGGGTGTCAACTCGATCCTATATTCCAATATTTGTCCTATATTTTTTCATTTGTCCTATATATCCTATATTTATCCTATATTTCGTTGAAAGGTCCTATATTATCCTATATTTCTGAATTGAAAACCAATCATAATGGAGTTAAGGCATTTATTCACGATTTATGTAAGTATTAATGAATGAATTGAGCCTTGATGTACAATTACTCACATACTCGTACTTGTAGGATGAATGATATTATAAAAATTATTCTAATCGATGTTTGTATGCAAATATTGAAGATGTCATAACTTCGTAAGCTGTAAATATGCCTTTTCTAATGTTGAGCAGCTAGCCGTGGACTTGTTCAGCTTGGTCAAATACTCTGCAGCAAGAAGAGAAGATTTCAAAGAAATCCAACTCGATTTGGAACTCGAAATTCAGATGTTCCATCAACATACCAACACACGCTGGTTGTCAATCGGTCCAAGTATTCGACGGATCCTCGATCAATGGACTAGAATATGTCAATTCATTGATTAATTGCAGAAAGATTCGAAAAGCACTCCGAAGAGTATTGCCTTAAGAAGAACAGCCACGGCCCTTGGACCACTGAAGCAGACAACACGTGTTCAGTTGTACTTTTTGGATTGTACTGTGAAGATTTTCGAAGAATTTTTGAGATCTTTTCAGTCAAAAGAGCCAATGGTTCATCGATTATATGATGATATGTGCGCACTTCTGAAAACTTTGTTACTTCGATTCATCAAACCTGAAAAGCTGAAGGGAAAAGATGGAGTTGATTTAGCTTCTGTCGATCTTTCTAGGTCTCACCAACTTTCTGATGATGATATTTCAATCGGAGAACCCGCCAGAAAAGCTCTAGTAAAGCTAACAATGGACCAGCAAGCCAAATCATTGCTCGGTATGCGGGATTGTTTTTGTGCAATAGCATCATATCCGAAAACCAGGCTTCCCCTCGACAACAGAATTTTAATGTTGAAGATATCGCTCACGTGGCTCGAAAATGTCACTTGTCTGACTCAAACATCGTGACAGTCAGGATGAATGGAAAGGATTATGCTTGGGTGATGACATGAAATTATTCTCATCCATTAATCGTGTGGACCATTTCTGGTTAGAAATTTTTTATGTTAAAGCGGTCCGATGGTCAGCCCAAATATCCTTGTCTGACTGATGTAATCAAAAACTGCCTTGGTATTCCACATGGAAATGCAGATGTGGAAAGGGGATTATCTGTAAATAATTCATTTGTAACCGCAGGGCGATCTCTGCTCAGTGAGACAGTCATAAACGGTGTCAGAGCAACGAAAGACGTGGTACAGTTTTGTGACCCTGAATTGAATCGACCAGAAAAATTGCCCTTGACAAAGAAAATAATCACCGCCGCAAGAGGAGCTCATTTGGAATACGTCATGAGGCTGGAAGCTGATCGCAAGAGGGAAGAAGAAGAGAAGCAAAGAAAAAAAAAACAGAAAGCTGAGATAGAGGTAATTGAGAAAGAGCGGCAACAATTGAAAAACAATCAAACCTCCAGGAAAAAGAAGAAAAACTTCTTTTAAAAGAAAAGAAAACGAATGATGCGCTTGCAGCGGCACATGAACTTTTGAGTGATGGAAACAATAAATTGAGAGATGGATTGAAGAATGGAAATCTACAGTATGCGGCAACTGCACACTTGATGATAGACACTGGAACTCAAAAAACAAGAGAATTGACTACTACTCTCGAGGAAGTGAGGCATAAGCAGAGAAGCTTAACTAACAAAAAGCGCAAACTCTTCGATAAGAATCTCAGTCTGCTGGAATCAGTCAAAAACTTCAAACCCGGTAATGCTGAATAATGGACTTGATTGTTTGAAACACAGATTAGTGAAATAACATTTTCTTTTGATAGAGTGTATTTTATAGTGACTTTCTTGACTTTCTATGACTATTTTTCTCAATTTTGTTATTGGTTTAACTACCTGGGGATGTCCTACATTTTGAAACCTCAATTTTGCATGTAATCGTTTTTATAATAATTTTTTTAGCTGAGGAGAGTATCCTGTGGTCACCATATTTGTTATATACTCGTAGTTACGTGGTCACACCATTCAAAATTTTTATTCAAGATTTGTTAGTTGTGACATTTTGTAAAGATTTTTTTATCGTTCCATTGTTGAAATTGTTTTTACATTTATTTGTTAACTAATTGTATGAAAAATATGTTTGTGGAGGAACGGGATGGCTGTGAGGGGTATGGTGGAGGCCATCAAAAAAAATAAAAATAAATAAAACATTTGTGTACCATGATGTGTGTTATTTTCTTGAGATGGTAACGGATTTAGTCTTGACAACTTGATGAAATACTCTATAATTTATGATCATTGACTTATTAAATCGAATTTGAGGTGAAATACGTAGGATATTTTACATCATGCGAAATCAAAAACAAGAAAAATTGGCTATTTTATAATATTGTGTACTGAAATTTGATCCTATATTTATCCTATATTTTTTGTTTCTCCGATCCTATATTCCTATATTTTCTGGATTATTTCGAGTTGACACCCTGCATGTCTAATCGAGAAACGAAACACACATAACATATGCCTCGTATAAGATGAAAATGGCACAAATGTAGATATAACGACATTTTTACTAATCGTAAGAAGCAATCATCAAAGAATGTCACTGCATTAAATGATACTGATATCTTTCTATTTCTAATACATGTAGTCTAATAGTAGAATAAACGATGTAAGCCCAAGTTTTTAACTTTCAAGGCAAGAGGCTATATGAAGCAAGTTATGTGCGAATTGTTGTAGACTACCAATTTAACAGCATAAGCGTTATACAGGTATTGGTTTAATGCATTGCATTTTTTCATATATTATTTGTTTTATTTCACGCAAAATGATTTATACAAAATTCTGTCTAACACAATATGCATTGCATCTAGCTTAATGGATTAAATTCACAAGGAAGCCATAGGTAATCAAAGCAGAGTTTAAAAAGCTAATTAAACAAACTATCAGATAGACATTTACGGTAGGTCTATATCAAAGTTGATGATAGCACAGTTTTATCATAGAAAGACCAATCGTGTGGTTGAAGTAAGTTGCATATTTACATGTGCATACATGTAAGCTTACATGTAGATGACTTGCTATGACATGATGTGGTCATATACTTAGGCAGAATTTTTCCAAGAAAACTACAAATGATCATTCATGATCAATTTCTTTACTCTTGGGGGGTACCCGAGCTCTTGGGTCCGCACCCCAAGATTCATGGGTACCCCCCCAAGACTACCCAAAACCCAAGAGTGAACCCAAGACCCAACCTTGCTCCAATACATGTTCAAGATTCGCCGTGCAATGACATCAAACCCATCCTAGGATGCGGAATCACCTCAGCGATTAGCAAAATGAGGAACGGGAAAAGTCCTGGCATTGGCAATATCTATTCTGAATTCCTATCAGCTGGCGGTGAACCAATGATCAATGCCCTGTTACAGTTATTCAATGCTATCCTCTCAACAGGCAAAGTGCCTTAAAGCTTCAAAGAGGCTCTCATAGTCGTCATTTACAAAAAGAACAGCAGACTAGACTGCAGCAATTATCGCCCTATAAGCCTTTTAAGTCATGTACACAAGCTGTTCATGAAAGTCATTCATGTTTCTTACATAAAAACATAAAATCGCATTTTTAGCAATGGAAATTATCTGTGAAAATGTCATAAAGTTCACCCAAGAAAGGATGATCACGATAAGTAAATCCGTTATCCTTCATGTAATAATTAACTTAACGTTCCAGCATTATAAAAAATCCAATGTCATGCATACTATAGCAAAAATAAGATGACCAACTAAATAGGAGAGCGCATTTAGATGCGTCAGTTTAAGTAACTAAGCAGGAAAACACTCAAAAAAGCGAAGATTTTAACCTTGCTGCCATTTTCCCCGGCTCACTCCCAGCCCTGTTTTTCAGACGCACTGTTCTAATCTTTTTATAGTATAGGTTCACTGTATCAGACATTCTCGATCATAGAGACGAATTTTCTATAGCGAATTATTCATTGACAACAAGTATGCTGGTTTTGCCAACAACTACCAGTTTTCAATGATTACAATTCTCTGTTTGTCAAATGAATGCCATGACCACGCTATGACGTGCAAATCTTTCCATTAGACATGAGAATGACGCAGTGATCACAGAGTTGTAGAAATTTTGAATTGACAACAACTGTTACGGTTGAGACAACAACAATAGCAAAAGCTAAAGCACATGCTAGTTTGGGGTGTTGGTTGCGGAGATTAGTAGAGGAGATGGTGAAATTTCGTGAAATCCGTGAAATTAGGTCAACTTTGAGAGCCTGCTGCGTCCGTTGTAGGGCACGGAGGAGGATGGGGAGTGAATTGCGCATCCTTTGGGATCATCAACATTAGTTTGTGGTGTTGTTTTCGTTAATTGAGTGAATATCTTGATCGCTATGGCTATGCTTGAAATTGATTGGCTGGTGGCGATTGTGTGAAATAGCTTTAATGATGAACTAGAATGTTTTGCTCTGCTGAGCACGTGTTTGTTGCAGTACTGGTATAGGTGGTATTGCGCTATTGCCTGAGTTGTGGTTATGTCGTGTGTGATGTTTGGTTTGATAACCTTGTGTATTTCCGAAGCGATGGCTATGGTTGTACTTTATCAATTTTTCATTCTGACTTTGCTTGTTGTTTGTAACCAGCCCTAATAATGGACTATTCGGAAAGAACATTAACAGTACAATACATAATATGAATGTTTGGCTGATAAATACAAGTTACCGCTTGGTTGGCAAATGTGTGCCGAATGTATGCCGATTGCCGAACGTTCAATACTTCTTCAAGAGATAGACCTACTCCACACATCCATCTGATCATCCTTCCATTTGTTGCTTCCATTCTTCTCTTTTCTGCAGATATCATAGCCCATGCCTCACTTCTACGTCAAGCAGGCTCTGACGCACGAGTCACTGATATTTCCTTTCATCCAGTATAGAGTACCACGACTGGCCACGATAACCGGGAGGGTTCGCATGTGAGTTGTACCTTTTGAGAAAATTTGACTGCAGTTCTATTCGATCTCTCGTAAAGTAGATGTGCCACATTCGGTTTCATCACCTTCAAACGTTGCATCAGATTTGCATGTCTGCATGCTATTTACAAGATGCTTGGTTGTGAGGTTGATGATCAGTAGGATGTACAAATATTATTTGCTTCCTTAGGTTACACTCGTTGAGTATCAACTCTCCTTCTACATGCATCCTGTACAAATTTGAAAAAGGCTGTGAATCCACGTCCTTTCTCGATGGTGGGGGCTGTAATTGGAACACCCAAATTTATTTGTATGTATCACCTGAGAACAGAGAATTGCCCACTAAAATTTTGCTGTAGAGAACTATTGAGACACTAAACAACCTTTCAAACATAGGGAATTTATTTGTAATTATATAGAGTGGAAGCTTTCCCAAGTCAGATAGAAGACTTATTTTTGTTCTACCGCGAGATCTTTCGGCCTACATCGTAGGCCATTCTCAAGCGACTGCACTGTATTGTTGAATCAACGATTAACACATCTCACATGAAATTACAGCGATATCGGACGGATTGACACTTACATGGTAGCAAACAAAAGAGCCTGTTAACATCTAATGAACAACACAATACTAACTAACATAATAGGAGGAATGTCAATGAAAAACCAAGCTCAAAGGTCATTCAACCAGTCATAGGTTGAAAGATTAAAACTGAATGACAATTGCATAGGCCTACATTAAGACTAAGCCACACAAAAAATTGACCAATAAGCAAGACCAAAGTGATGAAAAAAAGCTGAATAAATAATGCAATACTGAATTCCAACGAATAATACTGAAAGAGTAATACTAAAAGCAAAGAATCACAATCACAAAGAGGAAATATAATAAAGTTATGGCAAAATAAATTCAAGAAAGAATCTACATAATACTTACTACTACTAAATAATACTGAACATGTAATACTTTAAAGAGCTAGATAGTACTAATACTAGATGAAGAGATCGGCAAAAAATAAAATAAAACAAACAAACAAAAAAAAACAAATAAATGAATAAACAACTGGTGGTGAAACTTAAAACAGTCTGTCCCAGCTAGCACTGACGTCACACTTCGTTTTGTTACTGCTGCCAAGGCGCCTGGTCCACAGAGCCTCCTTTGTAACCCATTTGCGCCAGTTCTCTTCACGGTCTATTACGCGAAGACCTTCAAAGTCTAAACGATGTTTGATGCTGGTGCACATGCTTGGCCACCTCTGACCTCTGTACATCGATGTTGCGGACTGCACGCTTGTGCTCCTTCTTTCTCTCCTCAATTGGCCTTTGTGTCTCACCCACATACTTCCAGTCGCAGTCAGCACACTCTAAGGAGTAAACAACACCGAGCTGTAGAGGTGGTGCTGGTCTTTTCTTTACCAGAAGCGATCGTAGAGTCTGGACCGGTCTTGATGGCACTTGAAGACCCACATTGTGCAAAACACTGACGATCTTCTCCGTGACCTTGGGAACGTAAGGGAGAGAAACGCCAGAATGTAGCGGCTCAGCAGGACTTTCTTGATCAATCAGATTTTCTGGACGATAAGAGAACCTGTTGATCTCGGCTTCCGAGTAACCACTCTCTTGTAGGGCCTTGTTTATATGCACCAGTTCACCTTCACGAGCATCAACCGAACAGACACGCTCTGCTCGAGTAGTAAGAGAACGTGTAAGATCAATCGACGTTGATCTTCCTTTTCGACGGAAAAATGTTATGCTTTCACGTAAGGTGTTCGCAAATTGGAAAAACCTCTCCAACTCTTCTTCACTATTTCTCCACTGTAAAAAGACATCGTCAACGTAGCGGTACCACACTGCCGGAGTAGGAATATTATTCGAGGCCGCTTGCAAGAGTAGTTCTCCTTCAAAGTAAGTCATGTAGATGTTGGCCACCACCGGACCGAGGCTGCTTCCCATGCTTACTCCTTCTTTCTGAATGAACAACATATTCTCATGTTGGAAATAAGCACGTTTCAAAACTAACTGAGTCAATCGCAGCAACTCATCAATGCTGAGGAGCAGTATCATGCCGCGTTCTCTTCGCTTTCGTTTGCCTGGTTCTCATAATTTTGATCTATCATTAAGAAGATTGGTGGTGAAACGCATTTTGAGGAAGGAAATCGAAATTCTAAAGAGATATAGCGCTCAATTGACCAATTCCTTTTCATTGAGGAAGCTGTGTCTTTTTGATATGTTCAACGATGAACCTCTGGCAGAAGTCGTGAAGAATTTTCTGGCCCAGTCTTCTACTTGTTTCGCAAAGAAGTGTTCGGATCATTTTAGTGATTTAAAACGTCGCCTCTGGATCGAGAATGGGCTTCAGGATTCCCAATCATGTAATTTCAGGTCTGCCCGGAATTTTGATGGTGTCAAAGAATTTGAGTTCGGTTTCACTTACGAATGATCAGCTAAGTGTGTTGGATAAAAGATTGAACTTCGCAGTGACGCTGAAATCTATTCCCAAAATGGAGATTGCTGCGTCTGTTGAGAATGCGACTCATACTCTCCGAGAAGAGGATAAGATTTTCGTAAAACGACGAGTATCTGACATTTTAAAGAAAAGTTCAATCCCCAAATCTAACATTACGCAAGGAGAGAAGCAAGCTATTTCTCAGTTGAGAAGTAACAAGGACATAATTATTTTATCGGCTGATAAAGGAAATTTAACAGTGGTCCTTGATAAACGTGATTACTTGGAGAAACTGAACTTTCTGATTGAAAGCGGCCCATATGAATTGGTGACAAAGGATCCTGGATCTAAGTATAGAAAGGAAGTGCATGACATTCTTTCTTTTGCATCACAAGACTGCCGTATGGAACGTAAGGAGGTTCTGCGTTTGTGTCCGACTTTCTTTCAGACACCTCATCTATTTGGACTACCTAAAGTACATAAGGATGGTGTTCCTTTGCGCCCAATAATTAGTATGGTTGGCTGTTTATTTGCTCCATTGTCTCGTTATTTGGCAGACGTATTCAAGCCTTTCTCAACTCAAGGTTCTTATCTGCGAAACTCAGAGGATTTTGTACAAAAAGTATCAAGAGTGGAGAATATACATGAAGGTCAAATCCTCAGTCTTGATGTAAACTCTTTGTTTACGAATGTTCCGATTTCTGAGACACTTGTAATTCTACGAGGGCTGTTAACTGGTGATCCTTCTCTTGCCATGAGAACTAAACTCAGCATTGATGAGTTGCTGCGATTGACTCAGTTAGTTTTGAAACGTGCTTATTTCCAACATGAGAATATGTTGTTCATTCAGAAAGAAGGAGTAAGCATGGGAAGCAGCCTCGGTCCGGTGGTGGTCAACATCTACATGACTTACTTTGAAGAAGAACTACTCTTGCAAGCGGCCTCGAATAATATTCCTACTCCGGCAGTGTGGTACCGCTACGTTGACGATGTCTTTTTACAGTGGAGAAATAGTGAAGAAGAGTTGGAGAGGTTTTTCCAATTTGCGAACACCTTACGTGAAAGCATAACATTTTCCGTCGAAAAGGAAGATCAACGTCGATTGATCTTACACGTTCTCTTACTACTCGAGCAGAGCGTGTCTGTTCGGTTGATGCTCGTGAAGGTGAACTGGTGCATATAAACAAGGCCCTACAAGAGAGTGGTTACTCGGAAGCCGAGATCAACAGGTTCTCTTATCGTCCAGAAAATCTGATTGATCAAGAAAGTCCTGCTGAGCCGCTACATTCTGGCGTTTCTCTCCATTACGTTCCCAAGGTCACGGAGAAGATCGTCAGTGTTTTGCACAATGTGGGTCTTCAAGTGGCATCAAGACCGGTCCAGACTCTACGATCGCTTCTGGTAAAGAAAAAGACCAGCACCACCTCTACAGCTCGGTGTTGTTTACTCCTTAGAGTGTGCTGACTGCGACTGGAAGTATATGGGTGAGACACAAAGGCCAATTGAGGAGAGAAGGAAGGAGTATAAGCGTGCGGTCCGCAACATCGATGTACAGAGGTCAGAGGTGGCCAAGCATGTGCACCAGCATCAACATCGTTTAGACTTTGAAGGTCTTCGCGTAATAGACCGTGAAGAGAACTGGCGCAAATGGGTTACAAAGGAGGCTCTGTGGACCAGGCGCCTTGGCAGCAGTAACAAAACGAAGTGTGACGTCAGTGCTAGCTGGGACAGACTGTTTTAAGTTTCACCACCAGTTGTTTATTCATTTATTTGTTTTTTTGTTATTGATTTTTTTATTTTTTTGCCGATCTCTTCATCTAGTATTAGTACTATCTAGCTCTTTATAGTATTGCATGTTCAATATTATTTAGTAGTAGTAAGTATTATGTAGATTCTTTCTTGAATTTATTTTGCCATAACTTTATTATATTTCCTCTTTGTGATTGTGATTCTTTGCTTTTAGTATTACTCTTTCAGTATTATTCGTTGGAATTCAGTATTGTATTATTTATTCAGCTTTTTTTCATCACTTTGGTCTTGCTTATTGGTCAATTTTTTGTGTGGCTTAGTCTTAATGTAGGCCTATGTAATTGTCATTCAGTTTTGATCTTTCAACCTATGACTGGTTGAATGACCTTTGAGCTTGGTTTTTCATTGACATTCCTCCTATTATGTTAGTTAGTATTGTGTTGTTCATTAGATGTTAACAGGCTCTTTTGTTTGCTACCATGTAAGTGTCAATCCGTCCGATATCGCTGTAATTTCATGTGAGATGTGTTAATCGTTGATTCAACAATACAGTGCAGTCGCTTGAGAATGGCCTACGATGTAGGCCGAAAGATCTCGCGGTAGAACAAAAAAAGTCTTCTATCTGACTTGGGAAAGCTTCCACTCTATATAATTAAACAACCTTTTTTGGGATACTCGTATTTTTGCTATGGATTACGTCTTGCTATGTTAAACCTCAGTATTCTCTAGTATCGCATCTGCAGTTCTCATGAAAATGTCTAAACTCAAGCTAAAAACTGAAGCGGTACGAAATTGCTTCAAGAAAACATGCTTTCTCTTGACTAGTGGTGACGAATCGTATATCATGATCCACTGAAGTGAATCCGTCCGGATGCTCGACGAAAGAGTGCATTTGAATGAAAATTGCATCAGCTGGAAGAAGATGAACAAGATGACATTGACGATTTCATCATGTAAGGAGTTTTGGTAGAGCCTAAGTGATGAAGAGGAACAATACCTGTCGGGCGATCCAGAACCGATGGTTGCGGCAAATAAAGCTCGCCAGTGCGTAGGGCCTATAACTGCGCCTGTATGTCTGGGCACTGCAGAAATGTACTATTTCTACTATATTTGTGCAGAAAGCTTGTGTACATTAAACATTATTAGCAAGTAATACATTCCCATGCAATAACCGTTTTCTCAATTCAATTACCATTCACGTAGTTATCTAGTAGGCCTACATGGAGCGGAGGATGCCTTAATACCCTAGATGCTTGCATGGTTTTTAGGATGTTCATGCAGGATGGTAAAATTCTGTGTCATTTTAGCTCGTTGTAGTCACTTTAATACTCAAGAAATATTTTTCATGGAGAATTAAGACTGACGTGCATTGTAAAGGGCATTGAAGGGCTCTAGTCCGGCAGCCAGAACGTGTTTCTGCAGGGAACAAGGACGAAAATGAGACTTTCACAAAATGATGTACACCCTATGTCTACTACGAATGTGCACGTCTGCCGAGTTCTAGTGAGTTCCTCTTCTTCTCAGACAGGATAAAAGAAAAACACATGCTAATCCAATGCGCCGGAGATTGAAGTTTTTGGCTAAAATGAAATTTTATATGTTTTCTCTTATCAACTGGAAAGTATTAAGTCCAGACTCATAATTTTTGACATGGAAAGTCTTCAGGTCATTTCCTATGATGTGCATGTGCTATCATCATGCTTCTGATCGACAATGTATGTGAGAATGTGGTTCAGTGTGAATAAAGTTGCTCAAAATGCTTGTGTTTGCCGATATGAAGAGGCTCGCCAAATCTAGTTGTGTTTAACCCTATAGACAGGGGTGCATGAACATGGAAGGAAATGACCTGAAGACATTCCATGTCAAAAATTATGACCCTGAGCTTAGTACTTTTCGTTTAATCAGAGAAAACATAGAAAATTTCATTTTAGCCAAAAACTGCAATCTGCGTCCTATTGGATTTACATGCTTTTCTTTGATCCTGTTTGACAAGAAGAGGAACTCACTAGAACTCGGCAGACGCACCGATTCGTAGTAGGCATATGGTGCACATTATTCTATGAAAGCCTCACTTTCGGCCTCGTTCCCTGCAGAAACTCGTTTTGGCTGCCGGACTATTCTAATATGCCTGCGAAAGAGTTCTTGCAAGTAAGGTTGTGTATCTCATAAATATCTTAATTAAAAACGTTATCTTCTTTCGATGCTCTTGTAAAGTGAAGCAATCTTTGCAAACTCGGCAAGCTTTAGGGATCACCCGTCGTCAGGCCACAGACCCCGATGTAAATTAAAGGAACAAGAACAAGGGTTAGCGGTAACTCAGCGATCTGAGCATGATTACGATAAAATAAGAAAGATTAGACAATATTTAGGTATAATTTTACTGTTCAGTTAGTCATGCGTGTCTCATGTCGCGGGCGGAGGGCGCAGTTGGTAGAGCGTTGACCTAGAATGCCAGAAGTCGGTGGCTCAAATCAACTGAAACGTGTAGTTATCTTCCGTCTTTGAAATTGATGCCATGTTTGCCAAAGTTTCAACGGATTTGCACATTTTAAATTAGATCTGATTTACAGTTTTTGAAAAATGAAGCGATTCTTCATGAGTAAATTCGTTGATAGGCTCCGGCATACTCACTATTTGAGAACAGCCTAAATCAACATGTTAATCTAACCTAAATCCCATTGAATGTTTGTCATATCTGTCTTTTGCAAGTCAACGCAGTGTCTCAAGTCGCTCATGCTACATGTGGCTATTTTGTGCAATGATATGTTTTGACTATTGATTTGATCTTTATTTGCCTGAGTGACTCCTATTAATTTAAAAATGCATGCTATCTTATTGACTTGCTTACTCACTTTACTTGAGTGCTAGTGAAGGACAGAGGCACATGTATGTGCATCCACGTGAGCACAATTACAAGTTTAGGTAATACTTGTGAAATCGTGATGGCATCTTGTCTTTAGGCGACTTCAGTGGCAGAGTAGTGGTACAGCGGCTGGAAAGACTTAGTTGGATGCCGATTTGATGCCCTATTTGAATAGGATGGAATGACTGTCACTATGGAATGGTGGCATATGAAAACTGAGCAATAGCTATTAACTAATGCAGACATCAATAGTTTCAAATTTCAGCGTTTGTGTGAATGCACATCAATCGGTCACACCAAAAGGGCTCCGCGTGCGTGAGTCAAGGGTGCAGATCTCTGGATAAGTATAGAGGCTGGCCACCACCGAGCTCCTCAAATCGAGCATGTGAAAGCTAAGTCACCCGACAATTGTTGGCACGGCTTTAGCCGAAATAAAATGTCAAAATATCATTAAAAGTGGTTAAAGTCAGTAAAATGCATGATAATTCTTATGCCCTTGATTTTTTTCTATTTATCTATTTATGTCTTAACTTGCACTGTAAATACTGGTACTAAATTCTGCAAAAATAAATCAATCGTCACCAAATTTCAGGTAGCCGCATCCTTGAGAGCATACGTTCTATAAACATATAAAAGTTTATGCAGGTCGGACACGTACTTTGACGATAATGTGAAGTGTAGCGATGTCAACAGTTTGATCTGACTTCGCATGTTCTCTCTCCCTCCTCGTCTCATCCACTGCTATTTGAAATCTTCCCACGAGACCTATGTTGCCACGCCTTTTTTAGTCAAGAATGCTGTAAGGGATGTGGCGTGGTCATCATCACTTCACGAGTGGTCGGGAAATGACTTTGCTGACCTCAAGTGCCATCTGCTCAGACGACGAGGTCAGAAGAAGTCAGATCAAACGGCAGACATCGCTACACTTCGAGTTATCGCTCTAATTCAAAAAAGTGCTTGTCTGATCAGCACAGATTTTGTTTTGGGTAGAAAATATCCTTACTTACATAAAATTTTGTGACGATGGATAAATTTCGGTGGATTTTTAACAAATTTGAAAACTTGTGGGGAAAGATATCACATAAGTACCCAAATACAGTTATTTACCTATTCATCTTCTTCTTTGCAGACTGACTCGAATTTCAAGGCGCTGTTGCCGACCATTGACTACTGTCAAAAAGTATTTTCGCCAGCGGATGACGATGTCATTGGGAATTCCCTTATCACTCGAGTCATTTTCCTTTGCCGTGAGGTTTTATCTCCGTCAACATCATCTCCGACTTTAACCCTTGAAATACTGACAGATTTAACGTGGGAAAAGCTGAATACGGGACATTGGTCAAATGTGAGTCCCTCATGGCGCCGACTTTATTCTCTGCTATCTCTTCTGCGCGCTATATTAACTTTGCGTGGTATGGAATCTGAATGCGAATCATCTCAACGACTAAAATTTCTTCTCAAATGCTTGTCCACTCTCGATGATGGACTTACAATGGGATGTCCGCTACCTGGCAATCTGTTAGCAGTTCTTGCACAAAATGTCCACAGCCAAGCTATAACCCTCACTGCTCCTACGGTGTTTGACAGCTTGATGTGCGAGGAATCACGAGATTGGCCGAAATTATCGTCATTTGGAGGCGGTCATCTTCAACCAGTACAGAAACTGTCAGTTCCATCAGTTGAAGCCTTTGCACGTCACGTAAGAGACGGTATTCCAGTATTGCTCCAAGATTGTGTTCAACATTGGCGAGCACTGACAGATTGGACGTTCTTAGGACTGTGTCAGAAAGCAGGATATCGTACTGTTCCGGTAGAAATCGGGAGATCGTACGCCGACGAGGATTGGTCGCAAGTTCGAATGAGATTGATCGATTTCGTGAAGGATTACGTCATCACTGGGAAAGAAGAGAAAGGACACAAGGGATATCTAGCCCAGCACCAACTGTTCAATCAGGTAAACATTCTCCTTTTCCGTTAAACCTCACCCCAGTGGGGTATTCTTCTGAACGTGCCCCACTGCAGAAAAGCTAAAGGGCATTATATTCATTATTATTTATTTTCAAGGCTGAGATGAAGGAACTCCCGTTTTTAACAAATTTCCATTAGATCACTATTTGAAATGGAAAATGACAACAGAAACTAAAATACCATAAACTGATCTGGTTAAGGTGGTTATCAAACTAATGATCATTCTTCGTTAAGAGATTACATCATCGCATTAGATGAGATTAAAGGTCAAATAATTCAAACTTTTAGTTAAACTCAAATAGCACTAAAATCGCACGTTTTAGCATTTAGGTTTTGCAGGTGAAGAAGCAACCCAATTCGACGAATTTTTATCGAGACACTGAGGCTAAAAGCAACACGATTCCGAATTTTGCAGTAATTGGTGATCAGATGCAGAACTAAAAAGTACGAAAATAATAAAAATATCATATTTGAAATTTGAATTTTTGAATGTCAAATTCAAAACTTTGCATTTGTAAATATCTTTGCATTGATAGGAAGAATCCTTTATGTAATCTCAACTTATTTCATCAAGAATTGATAACGGTGGAAGTGAATATACCGAATTCAGCCTGAATATTCCAAACATTATGTTGCTGCGTTAAGCAAAAATTGAGAAACGTTGTTGTATGAGGATTTGGACAGCCTATCTCGTGACAAGGTTATGAGAAGACTTGCGTAAATTGTTGAAGTTTTGATTATTTTAATTTCCTGTTTCAGGTGCCTGAACTCATGGAGGATATTCCACCACCGGATTACTGCTACTGTCTGAAGGAAGGCTCTGTGGATGCCAACATCTGGCTTGGACCTGCAGGAACTGTGTCGCCTCTTCATCATGATCCTAGACCTAATCTTCTCTCCCAAGTGCGGGGTGCAAAATACGTTCAACTTTTCCGACCTGATCAATCTACACATGTATATCCACATCAAGGACTTCTTCTTGAGAATACAAGTCAAGTTGATGTCGAGAATCCGGATTTAGTGAAATTTCCAGACTTCAAGCTGGCACGAGGATTTCATTGTGTTTTAGAACCCGGTCAATTGTTATTTATTCCACCAAAATGCTGGCATTATGTGAGATCTTTATCACTTAGCATTTCAGTGAATTTTTGGTTCGATTGAAGTTTTGTATTCTTCCAAAATATATTTTCTACTGACACAATTACGTTTTTATCAATGAAATATGAAAGTGGTTGAAAATGTTGTCGACTCTTGAACCAGCAAGTGTGATCAACAGTAATAAATAGTTAAGCTTGCCTAAGTAAAACCCGATTTTGTTGACAGCAGTAAAAATAAAGGATATAGAGCAACCCTTCAACCAAGGCACTGATTAGAGAATTTATTGAATAAGCTGCACCTATCTAACGCGCATGCAGACTGAGTTTGGAAAATTGAGTAGGCCCTGTACCGAGTAGACCTGCATATCGGTTTAAGAATTCCTTATTTTCACATGCATGCTATCTTTAAGTTAAAGCTGCTAGTCTTATAATTGGTGGGTCTGATTTGACTTCATTATAAAATAAATTTCAAATTATCGCAAAAATAACGTGTTTTTATGAAATTTTATTCAGTTTTGCTTAAGCAATTTAGTTAGCACTTATTTTGAAATAGCATTGGCAAAGATAGCGGAATATCAAAGTGCAACTTTTGAATATCAGAGTGCAAAAATTAGAAATTTCCATGCGGCCGTTAACGGCAAATATAAAGAACAGTTATCCAAATTACTTAGGCACAGAACCATTCGCATTACCGAGTTTTGGAGCAATGTCAGCAGATGGTGGCTATAAGGTCTCGCGTTTACTGATTATGCATAAAACTGATCACTTATGCATAAAATTACAAACTGTCCTTTCATCCTCAGTTTGAGAGCGGATTTCTTATTCCTACGAACATACGATGACTTGCCTGGAATCAAGGGTTTTGGAAATATATTTTCCAATGCACTATACGCAGCACCCTTGCGACCGATTTGAGAGAAAATCAGGATGACATTGATTTACGTTGACTGTCGAGCCAAACCTTATCGATCATGATAATCCTAATCGATGTTCGCATCATCTGGTCGGTTCACTAGGTGACATGCCACGCTCAATTACGCGTAAACCACGCGTAATTACACATGATCCTAAACATCCGTGGCTATGCGGAACATTGCTGCAACATCTGTTATATAAGTTAGTATAGTTGGCAGTCCTGTTATATAGACTTTGCGTCTCATGTGTCTGCATGTATCAGAGGGTAAACTATGTGATAGGACCTCAATTTCATGCTCAGGGAAGACAGAACATGCTTAGCGGTTCATCCATGGTTCAAGCGGCAGCGCAGACAACGCGCAAACTATAAACGCTCGCCCGCGCGTATTCATAAACATTCCCCATGTTTTAACAGCATCAGATCAAGTGATGTCTGACTCTTAGTGCAGCGCGTATGTACGCGGGTAGAAGAATAGAATGTCCTTAACCACGGATGTTTGGGGTGTTCCGTAATAACGCGTGAATTACCCGTGGCATGTTACCTAGTGTAGTGTCTCCGTAAGTTGCCTTGGATTCTCATACTGGCATGCAGACTCCGGCTGTCTCTTTTCCTTACCGCACAGTCGTAATGTTATGATGATATGAAGATGATAGAACTTCTTCTCTAGAAATGTTTCTTCGGAATAAAAGAAACTATAGTACGCTTACTTACTTCGTGAATGTGAACACTAAAGATTTACTTTCTTTCGAGAGCAAAAATGATTGATTGAATGCAGCAGCTTACTGTTTGTTATGAGAACTAATTGATCGCGTTATGATTTAATGATTCTGCTGATCAAGGTTTGAAGACGAAGAAAAACTTGTTTACTCTGCGTTTAGTCTCTTCATTCTAGTGACTGTTTGAGTTGCCACTCTGACCACACGACCAAATCTCAATCATTTTATGCTTATGTATCTTGATAAATGTTTATGGAATAAGACAGAATAAAAAATGAGATAGAAAACATCTGAGATATCATTCTGCTTCTGCTCAAACCGGATCAAACTTTGACGCCACCCCGTAAACCTCTATGAAACTCTCCGCCGCTAATAAACAACAATTTACTTTATTGGCATATGATTTTGTAGACTATAAACCATCGCCCTGTCTAAAGTGATCAATAGGCTTACAGGTTTTGATATAGTTTATCATCTCATTCCACAAGAAGACAGCATGTGTCATTCGCTAATGAATTGCAATTTATCGAACATAAATAAATTACACCTCAAGTAACATTTTTTCTCTGTAGTTATAGAGTTAATCAAAGCTTGAGGGAAGAGGAAGAGTCTATGCGCCAAAGATGCACCGCAGCAGAAGATTAAGGGTAGAGAAAAAGAAAATGGAAGAAGGAAAAGTAGAAAGTTATTTTGAATTGCTTATGGACAATTATTTACAAATTACTTTTTTAATTGAAAGTATAATACTGTTAGTTTTATCACAATTAATAAAAAAATTCTTTTCAAGTTTTCAAAAAAAACTTTTCAATTAATTAGTAATATTGATTAAATGAAATTATCTAAATAATACATTTTTAATTGGTTTTGTTGAAAATGCCTTTTGATAATCATAGCAGTGCTTTTTGAAAATTGAGCATTTCTGTCGATTTCTTTAAACATCAAGCATTCTTAAATCACCTATAGACCATTGAGGAATTACTAATGAGGTTGTGAATAACATGATTCACCCACGAGAGCATCAATAACATTGTTATCTGAATAATGAACACTGCTCACAAGAGGTTTAAGCAGTAAGTGATAGATCTCAAGTATAAGATGAACTTCACAATATTTTTGATGCATTTGTTTATGCAGATGTGAAGTGCAGTAGTTGCATTTTTTCTGAGATATTCTAGAAGACTTGCAGGTACATGTATTTTCAAAAATCTCTATTTGGATTGTATTTAGCATGACAAACAATCACAATGCAATCAGCCATGGTCAAATCATTGTCCGTGACGCTGCGATGCGAAAACTGATTAAAACAAAAACTACATATAGCTGTGCATCATCGACGGGAGATCATATTCATACTGATAAAGACAAAAAGTACCTGGCCTTTGTTATTCGGATGCTAGAGTTCAGCAATATTTTTCATCTTGTTCGCTTGCAAAGGTCGCCGGCGATAGTTTTCCACAGTCTTTGTTCTAAGCTATCAAATGATGCAGAAATGGGATACATGTGATCATGACGTAGGCTACCTTTGAAAAGTCGGATTAAAACAAGCTTGCTGTAAACCAAACCCCTTGTGGTTTGTTGATTTCACCACTAGGTTTTTTGATTAATCGGATTAATGCGAGTTGCCATTCATAAATAGACCCTAATTGAAGTTTTTAGCGACTTTTGTGACACTCTGCATTACAGCAGTGTTGCATTAAATTGATAATGAAATTTAACACATATACCGGTACGCAGTGGTTGGTGCAATTACTCACACTTATTGACAAGTGCAATTTTTTAATGGAAAATGAAAGTAATGTGAATTAATCAAATAACATTGTTTTCTGTCTGAATAATAATTATTGTATTTTGATTAATTAATTAATTACGTTTACTGAATTAATAATAATGTCCTTAATCGTTGACGTATGTTCACAACTTCACATTGCTGATTTTCATTGGAGGCACAAAACTCCCTGTGTTAAGATGTTTATATCCCACTTATGGAATGTCGATTGATATCGGCGATCCCTTGAGGCACTTGTTTCACTTTAAATGAGAACAATTTCATCAGCGGCATCTCAAATAATGTGATCTAGATTATAAGAATAGTCATACGACTGTAGAAATATGACAGTGCACATAATGAATGCAGAAAAAATAAAAATAATCAGTAAAAGTCGATCGAGCAACATTGCTAGCAGCTGCCATTCCCCGGCAATTGCTCTCGAATGTTTTTTGTCAACGATGCGCTGAATGTCCAGCATAGTCCATTTCTTCCTGAAATTTATATGTTGAGGAACTTTTGCAACTCTTCGTTTCGGAGTTTCAGTGGCATGAAAGGCATTTCCGTTTGCCAGAGGAGAAACTCGGTTACTGTGGGAATGTTGAGGTGTCCACAAGTTATTTGCGGTCAGAAATCGTCTCTTTGGTTTGATAACAGCAAATGACATTTTCCGATTCACTTGCAGACCAGAGTGTGTTCTTGAAGTTAGAAGTTGCTTTGATTCAATCACAGCTTCTTTCTCTGAGTTCTACAAGGAAAGAAGAATTGATATTAAGCGCAAAGGTAAACAAGAATAGACAGGAACAATAAGTAAATAGGGCTGAAAGTGATGGCAAAAGAATGCAAAGGAATAACTGCAACAACGTGATAAATAAATAGTCCTTTGATGGTATTTTTGAAATTAATAAAAGCAACAATGAAATTTTCAGCATTTGGCTTATACTCTATTAAGCAGTGGCGTCTTCTCCGTGCCTGCGAGGCCTTCGGCGCATCCTCAAAAATAATTTATCAACATTTATAAAAATGAAGTGTCATCATTCATTAGATTTCATTTAAATTCGATAGCTTCTCGTGATAGCTGTGCACAGCTTTCCGTCTCAAAATCAGACGCTCAGCATCAGAGGGAACCGTTTTGCAGCGCGTGTTCGAATCACAGCTGGTTTCTTTGAACAATGAGACACACAAGCCAGTCGTGTGTTCAGACGGAGCATTGATGTTCAGACAGAGCGAAAGAGTGTTTCGTGTGCGTGTGAAGCAGTAAGCGCACGCGCCCGCGCCAATATTGGCTTTCCCGATAAACATAATGCTTTGCCTTGTCCAATTTTTGCAATGAAATTCTGCGCAATTCTAGATCGAGGCACGATACCTAAATATACAGTCCGTTTCATAAAAAGTGGATCATCCTAAAATTTGACTAAATTAAACATAAGTATGATACAGAAAGCATTTTTCATGTTATTTCATGTCCCTAATATATTTAAATGTCCTTATATAATCTGATAAGCTATGATACAGTAGCGGTTTTTAAGAAGCTAATATTTTGTGGCCCTACCCTTATTGTCAATGACATTACCAATTCGTCTAGGCATTGATTCGATGATATCGTTGATTTTTGACTGATCTAACTTTCTCCACTCTCTTTTTAACAGTGACGTAAGTTGTGATACGCCATCTGTAGGTAGCAGTGAACGACGAACGTTACGTTTTAGAATACTCCATACATTTTCTATGGGATTCAGATCAGGAGAATGAGCTGGCCAAGATAATGTACTAAGCCCTAATTGAGACTTGCATAAGTTGACTCTACTACTCCTGTGATACGTAGCATTATCATCCATAAATAACCAAGTCGATGGATCACCAAGTTGATCTGTCATTTGGCCAATGTTCATTCGTGAAACATTCACATAGCGTTCAGAATTCATGGTTCCTTGCTGTCTGTGAAGTTCAGAGCTGGACGGCCAGAGCCCTCTTTACGACAGAGTCAAAAATCATCATTATGCCATCGATGCACATTTGTGTAAGGGACATTTAGTCGCTTGCTTGTAGCTCGCAAAGAAAACCCTGACACTTTGCCTTTTGTGAACGCGATCTCGTTATTGTTCATTTGTGCTTTGTATTGTTTTCAACCGGTGAGAGATAGATTTCTAGCTGAAAGCAATCAGGAGTGCTGCCAACACCACCGCAACGAAGTCAGGAAGCTATGGAACATGAAGTCCAGTTAATCACATGTAGCAGTTGCATTATTGTTGATGAATAATGGTGCTATACTGGCTCTGATCGACCGATTTTCTTTATTTTTGTTTTGCTTGATAGCTTTTGACTCGTAGAACAGCATATTACATAACAAAGGAAACAAATGTAATTTTATAAGAGTGAGGTATGATTTTGTGTAACATTGCTAAATGAAGATCAAATTATCTACTACTTTTTTTATCTATAACAGGAAAACAACTCAATATTCATGCTTGAAATTTCCAACAATGATATTAGTAAGCACAACTGACATAACTTCCAAATTTCAGAGAAATTCGTTCAAGTTTGGCGGAGTTAGACAAAGTTGAAGTTAAGGCGATGTTTAAGGGTGATCCATTTTTTATGAAACAATCTGTAGAAAGAGAAGCGCAATCCAATTGTTCCTGTCTTCATTTCTTGTCAGAGAGGCTACTATGTCAACAATATCAGATGACTGACGTTCAGACAAGATTGCGATCAGATGATGAGCGTTCGCCAATGAGTGCAGGGTAATGCATCTGCCTCGAACCCACAACCCTGTAAATTGCTTTTACGTGATTGATGTGACGCTATGTTTAGTACCGTAGATGTGCTCATAACCACGCCTTTCGTCCAGAGGGAATAAACTGAAAAGATTGACAGTCGTCAAGCAAGGTAGGCCAACACCTGATATAAAAATTGAAAGTACTCACAAAGAAATATGAAAAACACAAGACATATTAATGCATCAAAATTTCAAACATATGAGTGGCTGACCGGCCGTGAGAAACGCAAGAAACGTCCCTTCCTCCTTTTTCTCGAGAAAGTGTGGTCTGAACAGAGGCGATATAGTAATCCCAGCTCCTTGAGTAAGGCTGTTAAGCCTTACTCAAGTTCTCATGTACGCATTCATTTGGCCTTAAGAAATGTTAAGGAAATTGTTATTGAAAATTCATCTTATATGAAAATTAATGTTGTAACATAAGAAATGTCTGGCATATAAATAGTATTCCAATTCCGAGCGAAGGCCTATATGGTCTGGGAGCACGCGACGCCATTGCTATTAAGAATTCTCAAGATACATGCGATTAGAAATGCCTTGAACAACTTAATTACACTAGCTAAAGAATTTAAAAAAAACTTGCATATAATCTAAAATACTCAAAGTTCATGGCAATAAAAGGAGAAGAATCAGAGAAATCATAAGATGAGCTTACTGTGGTGGACAAAATCTTTCTGGCCATTTTTTGGACGTCCTTTGCATCTGAATACATGGTACTCGAAAGTCACTTCACCGCACTGTATTGCCTGAATGCACACCTTCATGCGATGGTTGTTCAAGGCATTTCTAATCACATGTAGTTCGATAATAGTCAGCAGAATATGAGCGAAACGTTGAAAAATTCATTTTCGCTTTTATTCATTTCAATAATATGATAAAATGGTTGAAAAACCTCATAATTTCAATTTTTATTCAGAGCACACAGAAGTTGATTCCACCCAAAAAGGAATATTTACGAAGCTGTAATCCAAAGATCCAACAACGAGAGATTGCAAACTGTGAATAATTTTCTGCTTGATTGCCTTGTATTGGAACTACATTTGATTAACTCTTTCACCTTTGGTGTTTTGATAAGTGAAGCATACAAATGACAGGAGCTGTTCCGTGAAATTTCAGTGATGAAGTTTGATTGATGCTGTTTGCAGCTCCAATGATGATTTTATTGATGGATTGCTGTTTGATCATTTGAAATACTTCGTCTGACGCAAGGACAATAAATTGGCCATGGAAAGTCAGCACACTAGAAAGTTGCGTCAGATAACCCATAACGTCATAGTGCAGTTAAAACTTTATGGTTGAAAACTTGTAGCTACATTATGGAATGTTCAAACTACAAAATATTGTTAATACATCAAAATCCAGTTTTGGCTGCTTTCTTTCACTGTTATTCAATTCTTAGTGTGAAGCTTACAATACACCCTGTTTTGGTAAACAAATTAGTTTTGCGACGTAGAACTTGAGGATAGTAATAGGAAGATTTACCTAGCAACTCTTTAAATTGTAATATTTGATAAAAGTAGCGTTAAAATAAAACCAATAATGAACGATGATGAAAATAACGAAATTTTGTAATATGCGCAATCCGAATAGACATCAGCAGAGAAATTCCGATGTCTTTTCTTAAGGATTACCAAAAATTCGATGACTATGTGAAATATTTGTATTTATTTTGCAATGGTGCACATCATTTGAAATTATGTGAAGACTTTACAATGAAAATAAAATTCCATGTACGAATAAATTTTCTTTTTATGCACCTCCTAATAGTCTTTTCTAGAACCGTTTACTTTAGTCCTCGTCTCTCAAGTATCAAGGATAAAAACCTCATTGACAATTACATCGCTCGAATAGAAGCTATTCAGTGAATCCTTTTCTACACTGTAAACTGTAAACAGCCACTTGTCAGACAATTTATCAGCCAAATTAGTATTTTGGCTGATGCTGCGTATTACAATATAAATTTCCTGCTTATCAGACAATTTTTGTCTCATCGCACGGACTAATTTGTATTATTACGTTTACTGCATATCATACTACTTATGACTAATATATATTGATAATCCTTGATAATTTTCGATTATAAGAATATCCAATGTTTAAATAAGTAGGGTTCTTTTGAAATACTTGAAAGCATTGGAATAACCGGTCTGAATATTTGACAGATTGATGCCATCTTTTAATTCTGTTTTTACTATTCTTTACAACTTTCAAGGGTAAATATACTTCCCGAAAGTTGACAGCGACAGAACGATAGACATCTTGGAAGATATCAGAGTGATTCATAATCTGCATATAAGAATACTTGTGTGAGTGAGTTGGACAGCGATAGAACAGATATGATTAGGAGTGGCCAGATATACTGTAAGTAGCTAGTGTCAAATCGTTCCAGTGTCAATGTTTCTAGAAAAATAGACAGGCTGATATTTTGTGTGGTGATTGTCTCATCTTGTCTGTTCTGAACAGCCACTTTTGGCTGTTGATTGTCTGTTGCTGTCTGTTGCAATTGTCTGATCATTTTGGCTGTTATTTTGTCTGATTTTTGGCTGTCTACAGTTTACAGTGTAATAGCAAAATATTCGGCATCCGGACTCATGTAGTAAAATCAGCAGTATAGTCTCACATGCGATATGGCTATGCAGTTTGCTGTAGCCAATAGGAATACAGGAATTGTATGAAGTGACGCCACAGAGCCCCCAAAATGGCCAACAATCGGGAGTGGCATGAGTGGTATTGGTGTTCACTTCTGTTTCTATTGTTTCGCAGTGAGTTCGTGGTGACTTGGGTAGCGAGGCATTTACAATGTATAATAGAATCCACGTTTTCATCTGATTTCAAATACTTACATTGCTTGTTTCTAAAGATGCATTATCCTCAGAATTTGCGATATCTTGTTCCACTTTTCTGGCGAGAGATTGAAGACAGAAGAATTTTGCTAGACAATCAAATCCAATACGTCTCAGGAAATATGGCACACGTCGGTGTTCATATCCCTTGAAGTGGACATTGATTACTAAAACAGTCGATGCTGTTGATAAAGCAAGAAGGATGATGATTCCCGCAAAAAATTGACCTGAAAACATAAAGCAGGAGATGCCAGTGCTGCTAAATAATTCTAATTATAAGAAAACTGCAACTTTTTGTCGCAAAACTTGAAGTTCGGACTTGTAAGAGTGAAATAATGATCTTTAGATTTCACAGTGCAATAATCTCCATGATTATTGCTTCTATAATAAAGTTTATGCTCTCCAAAGAGTGCAATAAACAGTCTTTATTTGTCTCTGTGCGTGTATTGTAGATATCCTATCACTTTATTTGACCTGTAAAGCAGATTATTGCCCGCGCGGGAGATAATATTTACTCCAATGCACTGGAAGGAGCGTAATCTACGCCAATTATGAGTGCTCTTGTCCTGCTTCAGTATAGACTAGATTTGTGAATAGATATTTTCACTATTGATGAAGCTAAATTTCTATTCAAATACTCATTGCTAATCATAGACATGTCAATCACAATCTGTCCTTGATCATCATAGCACGTCGTCAAATAAACTTCTCAACGCAACTCGTGCATGAGAAGGCTTCATCATAGCATTCGAACTCGTTGGATTTAAATAGCACTCACCAAAGGGACATTTAAGATATCTGATTTGAAGAATGCTATGCAGAAGGAATCATGCACGAGTTGCGTTAATTACCATTATTGTATGTACATCTTCATTGGAATACATCAGCACATAGAAAGTCTTTCATCCTCTAAAACAGCAAATTCTACATGGAAATCTCAAAAAATACCGCTGATGTCTACAATTCCACAACAAATAGAGGTGGATTTTTGACAGCTATGAAAGTCTGACGGTCATAGATTCTGACGATCCTGTGAAACCATAGAAATCAACAATACCATAGAAAGTCCTAGAATGGAAATTGCATGAAAATTATGGCACACTCCGGGGGAACTTAGTTGGGGCAAAAAGCAAATTGTGCCAGCTGGCTTTCTTGTTTTCTGGTTGGCATTTTCAATTATCAAGTTAATTTGTGATGTGGATTGTTGCCCCTTGTCCAAAGATCATGTGCAACAAAGCAATAATGAAGTTACAAAATACTGCGGCGACAGGATGACAAAGAAGCAAATCCTTTAAAACGTTCTGTACGTTCATCATTTTGAAATATCGGTCATATGATCTATCAAGAGTATAATCAGACACATATGCAACTTGTGATGTCGATTTACAGAACATGCATTACTCCAGCTTGAAATCAGAGGCCAATAAATCTTCGGGTATTCATTTTACTTTAATGGGCTCCCCTATTCATTATAATTGAACAATTTTCAAAATCTCCGCATGCATTCGAATATCAGCTGCCAAAATATCGTAAAACTATATCACATAAGTCATTCAATGATTAATTGAAGAGTTCCAGCGACATTCTATTTATCTGAGAAATGATTGTCGATAAAGAAGATCTCAGTGTGTTCATTCCAGAAAAGCGCTAGGATTCTTAACCATTTGACGGGGAAATTATCCAATAATTAGAAATTTTATCTGTGAATTCTTGAGATGCTCTTCCAACCAGTACAGCGATCACTTTCAATTACGACTCTGTGAACAAAATTTTAATTCATAATCCAGTATTGAAAATTTGTGTAATAGCAATGACAGGCACAAATAGATACAGCATGTTAATCCATGGAATAGTAGGCTATTTCACATGATACAATACCACCATCTCACTAAAATTCTCTACATGAAGATCCTGTGATTTGCTGTCAACAATTTCGACAATCAACTTGACAAACAGTTTGACTATGATGTAATGTTTTAGATCGAATCTGATCTACAAACCATAGATTTTTCCATGTGCCATCATTGTATATAGGCAAGATATCAAACTTCCATTCTAGAGTACTATTATCTACTTCTATGTGTGAAACATAAAGTTACTTACACAACTCGTGCAAAGATATCCATCTTCATTGCGTTATTTTTTATCAACAAACTAAGACCTCGCCCTTCGGTCTCGTGCATTGGCATGTTGATCTCGAAAAATGCAATAAAACTGGATACTTTGCACTTGTTGTGTAAATAACTATTAAATACAGTAGTAGTGAAGAGGGAAGCGAGAAACGAACTTGACGATTCTGTTCATTGCACTCACTCAAACTGCCCTGAGAACAATTTAGATATCTTAAATGGACTTTGCAGTTCCAAATTTAATGTTTTTTTGTAGCCATAAACCATCTATTCTTCTGCAGGGTCATCAAAAATTGATTGCAATTATGGCCGCAAATATAATTGATTGGTGCTATCAAGTAATTGCAATTAAATGAATGAATGATTTGTAATGAGGAAGGCATCTAATTGAATTGCACCATCACACATGGCAGCGCAGGAATAACATTGAATCTTCAGTGATTTATTGAAATGCTAAGCTTTCTAAACATATTTTATTGAGTAAATGATGGCTTTCTGGATTCTGAACAGGAACTACTTGGTGCACGTACAATGTGTTTACTATTTGTGTGTTGAAATACTTTGATGATCATTTTAAAAACTCTGTTTTATGTTCTGTTATCTAGCCATCATTGCAATTAAATGATTGGTGTCATAAAATAAGTGCAAAATTGATTAGTCAAAATAAATTGCAACTAATTTTTGATGCGTTAATGAAAATTGATATTTTGCATACTTTTGCAATATTATAACACATGAAAATAACAATGTATAAATGATTTGACTATAATTATTCAAGTATTTGTAACAAGTTGTCTCGCTTGCTGCATCAACATATCTCGCATGCGGCCATGATGTTGCAATTTTAAACTTCTTTCTAATAAAAATCTGCTACACTTTTTGAAAGTATCTAGCCTTTCTATTGTCTATTCTTATTTATCATAATTTATTTGACGATGTCATAAAAATCAAAAATTGCAACAACTTGTTCCGGTTTTCCTATTCATGTGCTTGCTAGTTACATAAAAAATAACAAAACATTCACTGAAAGCATATTGCACTTGACTAAATGAGCTTTGAAATGAGCGCTTTAAAGGCTAATGATAGAGATCCATGGCCTCTGAAACCTTTGTACACAATTAAGAATCTATCTGTTTTGTTCGATATCTCTTTTCAACGTTTTAGTGTTGTGCATCTTGTCTTACTAATTCTCTAACCAAATACGATCTCCCAGAATCCATAAATCACGATATTTCAGGCGTTTCATGTTGAGGTCGAACCTGAGTCAGATATAAGCAGAGCTATACATAGTCTCCTTGAAGTCGGAAACCCAGATATCTCAGTGTTGCCTCCTTAGTGTGAACCCTACAAGTATTCGTTTTTGAAAGAGGTTGTTGCTCCATGCTTGTGGTTTTCAAGCAAAACGGCGTGTAGAGAAAACCAACGACTCCCATAATCGAATAATATGACGTTTTATATGAGAGAAAATATGAAATAGTCATTTTCATTAATAAAAAGAATTAGTTCAAGTCTCACTCACCAATAAGAGGGATAACCTGCGATTGTGGCGGCAAAGTTTCTGCTACAAGCAACAGAAACACTGTGAGTGCAAGGAGGCAAGTGATTCCGAGAGCTACTTTTTCTCCCGAATCTGGAGGCAGAAGAAATCCAATGAGAGAAACAAACAGAATGACAATACAGGGCACCACCAAATTGAAGATGTAGAATAAAGGCTTTCGACGCATAATGACGTAAAAAGTGACGTCATCGAACTTGACTCCCAAATAATCGACAACATGCCGGCGCACAGCAATTTCTAAAATGTCCCATTCTGGATTCGGTACTAAATTCGAAAGTTCTCCAAATTCAGAGGCATTGTGAAGCTGTAGTTGTTCCGTGCTATAAATCCAACTGCCGAGTTTCAACTTACAAATCTGTTGATCATATGGAAAGTAAAGTACGTCTACATGACAATGACTTTTCATTATTATTGGAGTCGACCAATGCACGAATCCACCGCTAGAGACCATGGCATCGTAGTTTGAAGTTTCACGCATCTCTTCGCGAACACTGAAACCGAAGCAATAGGGCGCAAAAGTTAAGCAAATGCTTGTAAAATATTAATAGATGCTGTCAACAAAACCACTGTATGTCAAGAAAAACAGGTGGTCTACTGCCTTCACTTGTATCATTTGTGATTGGCCAGACAAATGCAGTCGGAAGACACGAATATTTTGTACATTTCTAGTACTTACATGTAGCAAATAGACTACAAGCGAATAAGAGAAATATTGGTTCCTCTGTGTGACGACATATTGTATGATCTCCTTAAAAGCCTTAGGAGATAATATTATGAAAGAAAATATCCGCTTTTTTCTTCGACCGTTTTATAGATGAAGATAAAGAAGAAAGATTACAGAATACAAATTTTCGATGAAGCCTTCGTCATGAGTGTCAAGCAACTGCTTTTCAGCACACAAAATGAGCATTTATTTGTGGACCTTGACTAGAAATCTCAGCAGGTTCCACTTTCCGCCGGTCACTGCTAAACTTGAGATTTCTATGAATGATGTCACATTTTATGCTTGCGGTATTGACCGAGCCGTGACCTTTTAACTGTTGAAATACAGTAGAATTCTCCTTACTTAAATGTTCTACAACACGAGAATGCATTGTTCCGATTCACCAATATAAAATGCACTACATTTGCAAAAAAATCGTTTTCTTAATAATGACAATCCCCTCAAACTTGTCAATAATTGTAAACGCATTTTGGAGAAGAAGACTAATGTCACTGAAAGCAACGATAGACTACGTCTGATTTTACCTTTTTACGGAGAGAAAATGAAACTTAAGTTGCTTCTCAGGACTAATATGATAGAACATGCTCAAATTTCTCATAAACATAGGCCTTTGCATCATGACCTACGAAGGCAACAAAATAACTGTCATAAAGAGTGAAACTTTTACGTGTGCATTATTTCCGAGTATGTACAATGATTAATTTTGCGTCTATACAGTAATTGTCAGATACACAGTGCATTTTATATCAATGAATAGGAACAATACATTCTCATGTTGTAGAGCATTTAAGTAAGGAGAATTCTACTGTATTTCAACAGTTAAAAGGTCACGGCTCGGTCAATACCGCAAGCATAAATTGTGACATCATTCATAGAAATCTCAAGTTTAGCAGTGACCGGCGGAAAGTGGAACCTGCTGAGATTTCTAGTCAAGGTCCACAAATAAATACTCATTTTGTGAGCTGAAAAACAGTTTGCTTGACACTCATGACGAAGGCTTCATCGAAAATTTGTATTCTGTAATCTTTCTTCTTTATCTTCATCTATAAAACGGTCGAATAAAATAGCGGATATTTTCTTTCTGATATGCTGATTCCTGATTATTCTATGACACCTGAGAAAGTGGGCCCATTATCCAGTATGGGAGAAACATGAATGTTGGATGAAATATCACTCGGGTCACTGTCGATCGATTTCGCATCTTTACTGATGCATATCAGGGCATCATGCAACAATCAGGCAATGAGGTTTACATACGAAATTAAGTGAGCACAGTTGAGAGCAGCTAAAATGAAATTCACAGTAGAATAGAGAGGTAATTGCGAATTTGTTGCGAATGTTCAGGTGTGCGAGTCTCCCCAAGGTAGCGTCACATTGCCCACATTTGAATTTGTAAACTTCATTGGAGATTAGAGTGGATCTTTGATGGAAAGATAGTGCAAGTATTGAAGGCATCAAAAACCACGGAAGGTTTATTATCTTCCTAATGCGATTGATAATATGATCAGTGTCATTTTCCTTTCTTTCAAGTAGGGTAGGCATTCATAAGTGATCAGAGTTTTGTGAAGTAGCATTATCGACTTTCGGTTTGATCTTGCTAAATAAATTCTTATTGCAGCCATTCCGCTTAAAACAGGACCTTCTTTGTTCAATAATTGCAATTCTTCTTGCAGTTGACCTTAATGCTCAATTGAAGCAGGAAGCATTATCGAACTGTAAAATTGTATCGTCTGTAAAATTGTTATGCTTCAATTTAACGGAAAGGTTAATGTTGGAGTCGGTGTGGGCTCAAAATTACCTCCTACTCTTGTCATGTTTGAACATGATAGAGAACAAGTTTGATCATGTCATCTGTCGTTGCGTGTATGATGACTTTGCCATCCTTAAATATGAAAATGAAGCGTTTACTTTAATGAAATTGCCAAATAGGCCATTCACCAAAAAAGTATTCAGTTCACTATGGATGCTGAGAATGACAGGAAGCACATGTCGTTGTTTACAAGCTTGATGATGGTTTTGAGACTGAGTGAGCAGAAATGCCAACCTACACAGGCCTGCGTTCGTGTTCATGTTTTCATGATTCGAGTCGTGTTTTATTTTCGTGTTGACAAGAACTCATTATAGGTCGATTAAGAAAGCTATGCAGTTAATCAACACATGATCAATCCGAGAGCACTAGCCGCCTCCTTCGCGGATCCTCTGTGGTGGTGGGCCGAGTGCGCTGGTAAGTGCCCGATCCTGAGCAGAATAACTTGTGTGAACAACCGCCTTCTTGCCACTCAGCCACTTCCAACGCAAACAAACGTGCACGGAAAGTGCTGGTCGATGAGCGGTTATTTATAGCTCTCTTGTGTTCGAGATGCCTCGTAATATGAGCTGTATATGAACATCTGGCATGAAACTATAACATCATGGTGGTATCGGGAATTTATTGACAAACTCACGAACAATCAATGCACAACATTCAGAGAAGCAAAAGCAATCACACAGGTTCAGCCTACAATCAAAAGGGAACATGAATTAACTTGCTGCAGTCTGACTTCACATTCCGATCACCTCACATTGGACAAACATCACACGCCTTAATAGCACTCATGTATCCTTATTCATACAAAGGTTGCTGACATTAATATTGACCTCCGGACACAAAGGACTCCGAAGGCCCGCTGTGGTCTTTAGAATACATTTTTAGTGAACTGATACCGAAAGTTTTTTGTTTTCCATGGAGCTTTCAGTCAAAATGACTTTCATTGGTAAACGTGCAGTATCCAGGAGCAACACACTCGCACAGCGGAATCCATGTTAATCAAAATGCATGAAGCCGATAGCTTATTGAGCGAAAGTGATTCTTCTTTTCTGCTGCATATCCTTTAATTGACCTGTTTCGAATTGTTCCTGCGAAATTACCTCTCCTTTCTATTGTAAATTTCATTTCGCTGCTCTCAACTATGTTTACCTGGTCATTTAGTTTTATGTCAACCTCATTTTGTTGTTGCTTGTTGATAATCTATGAAGAAAGATAGGAATGATCAAAGTGGTTTCTCATTCAACATCAGTTTTGCGCTTGCTATCTGGGCTCATTATCTAATAAAAAGCTTCAACACGCTCACGTAATTTCAGACTAATTTCAATCTGACATTGTGATAAAGGCAGGCTATCGCTTGCTATTTTTATTGTTGCAATTTCCATCACTTCCAATTACGGGCCAATCTCACAGTATAATGAATTATAGTCCGGCAGCCAGAGCGAGCTTCTACAGGGAACGACGCCGAGAATGAGACTTTCACAGAATAATGTCCACCCTATGCCTTGTACGAATCCGCGCTTCTGCCGAGTTCTAGTGAGCTCCTCTTCTTATGAGACAGGATCAAAGAAAATCACACGTAAATCCAATGGGAGGCAGATTGCATTTTTTGGTCAAAATGAAATTTTCTATGTTTTCGCTTATTACGGTGAAAATACTCAGTCAAGAGCCATAATTTTTGACATAGTATGTCTTCAGGTCATTTCTTATCAAGTTCATGAACATTTATCTATGAAACTTCATGCATTCAGATTTGACAAGCCTCCTACTGTCGGCAAGCATCAATATGTTGGTCCACTTTATCCACACTGAACCACATTCTCGCATACATCGCCGATCAGAAGCATGATAATATCATATACACATGATAGGAAATGACCTGAAGACATTCTGTGGCAAAACCTATGGCTCTAGACCAAAGTCTCATTGTCGGCCTCGTTCCCTGCACAAACTCGTGCTGGCTGCCGGACTATGAGGTGCACATCATTCTGTGAAAGTCTCATTGTCGGCCTCGTTCCCTGTACAAACTCGTGCTGGCTGCCGGACTATGAGGTGTACATCATTCTGTGAAAGTCTCATTGTCGGCCTCGTTCCCTGCAGAAACTCGTGCTGGCTGCCGGACTATGAGGTGCACATCATTCTGTGAAAGTCTCATTGTCGGCCTCGTTCCCTGCAGAAACTCGTGCTGGCTGCCGGACTATGAGGTGTACATCATTCTGTGAAAGTCTCATTGTCGGCCTCGTTCCCTGCAGAAACTCGTGCTGGCTGCCGGACTATGAGGTGCACATCATTCTGTGCACACCCGTCGGGAAGACACTTTAAGTGACAAAAAATACGAGCCCCTAACGAACAATCAAATTAGATACTACATGTATGTGCTATTACTCTCTCAAAACCGCAGAAATCGCTACTGAGCTATTCGGCCACAATTTGACCTTGAAGTTTTGGCCCGACTTGGCGCGAGCCAATGAGAATCGAATATTATAAAAATCTTTGTAAATTCAAATTTTAAAGGTAAGGAGTCATCCCTATGTTGCAAAAATGATTTGTGATCATCATCCAGTTATATAAAGGTTGTATTACATTAAATACGTTTCAATGACATAGATATCGGACGATTTAATGACATAGATATTAGATAAAATATATGCTGCGATATGGCTAACTGGATATATTTGAATTATGTTAAGAGATACAAAACATTAATGGATAATAGTATTTTGAGAGTATATTCTTATCGATACACATATAGAAATATGTTTCAATAACATAATGATCGAACATGGACACTTCGAGGCATACAAAAGGTAAGTAAAGACATGAAATACTTATAAATGTCGACTATTATAGCGTATAATTGCAGTTAACAGGTGTTTACCATAACTGGGATTAGCGAGAGATATTTTTCCGCTTCTTCCCACAATAACATGGAAGTGATATGGCCCTGAGGCCGAGTCCTCCACGTACCCGGTTCCATAATATAAAGGGTTCAAAAGAAAAGATTCTTCGGGTACTTCCAAGCGATTATTATTGCGTGTGCGACGTTTCGCCCCAAAGGCTTAATCATGCACGAATGAAGATGTACAGCGCAACATTCACATTATACGACCGAAGAAAATCGATAAAGAAAATTATCACGTGAGCACATGTTAAGGTTAAAAAATTCTACTGATAACAAAGATTAAAAGTACTATGAAAATTAAGAAATAACATGGAAGTCTCGAGATGCGCAGTTTCGTTATATTGGTTATGGTATTATTATTGAGTCTTAATAACCTTTTTCAAATAGTAAATTTCAAGAATACGATTATAAACCAATAAGATTAATTTAAAAATTCACCCTACTTCTAAATGTAAATTTGTCTTTGATTTCAACATGCAAAATCATATGATGAAATCCATAGAAATTAACAATACCATAGAAAGTCCTAGAATGGAAATTGCATGAAAATTATGGCACACTCCGGGGAACTTAGTTGGGGCAAAAAGCAAATTTTGCGAGCTGGCTTTCTTGTTTTCTGGTTGGCATTTTCAATTATCAAGTCAATTTGTGATCTGGAGTGTTGCCCCTTGTCCAAAGATCACGTACACAAAAGCAATAGTGAATTTACAAAATACTGCGGCGACAGGATGACAAAGAAGGAAATCCTTTAAAACGTTCTGTATGGTCATCATTTTGAAATATCGCTTCTATAATCAATCAAGAGTATAATCAGACACATATGCAACTTGTAATGTCGATTTACAGAGCATGCATTGCTCCAGCTTGAAATCAGAGACCAAGAAATCTCAGAGTATTCATTTTACTTAAAAGGGTTTCCTTGTTCAATATATTTGAACAATTTTCAAAATATTTGCATGCTTTCAAATATGAGCCTCCAAAATATCATCACATTATATTACATAAGTCATTTAGTGATTAATTGAAAAGTTCCAGCGACATTTCATGTATCTGATAAATGACTGTCGCTAAAGAAGCCTTCGATATGTTTTTCCAGAAAAGCGCTAGTTTTCTTGACCGCCAGAAGGAGAAATTATCCAATAAATAGAATTTTAATCTTTGAATTCTTGATATGTTCTTACAACCCGTACACCGACTACTTTCGATAATGACTCTGTCAACCAATTTTCAATTCGTATTCCATTGTTGAAAAATTGGAAAATAGTTGTCAATGACTGGTACGAATGGACGCAGTATATTAATCCATGGAAAAGTAGGCTATTTTACATAAAACAATGCCACCATCTCACTTCAAGTTCTCTTCATGAAGATCCTGCAATTTGCTGTCAACAATTTCTACAACCAACTTGGCAAATAGTTTGATTATAATGTAATGTTATAGATCGAATATGATCTACAAACCATAGATTTTTCCATGTGCCATCATTGTGCATAGGAAAGATATCAAACTTCCATTCTAGTGTTCTGTTATCTACTTCTATGATGAAATCATTAAGCATGTGCAAGATGTCTATGTAAAGCTGATTGATTCAGTTGAATTGCTATGATGAAAAGAGCTAGCTATGATAAATCAAATTTACGTGATATTGACTTTGAATATTTAATTTGAATCCAAGCAAGTAAGAATGATATTGATTGAATCACAGATGTGTTAATATAGAATAACAGTGAGTTCCAACATCAATAGCTTCGTGTGATGTCTCATAGTCAGCATGCTTCTTCTCATGATGAGAATCGACGTAAAGTATGTATAATATGCTTTCAAAAAGCCAACAATCCTATATCTACCATAATTATTCAGCGAATTCGACTTTACTACATCGAAAATTTTGATCCACATGATACATGTTATCCGGCGGCCATTTGCTCGAAATGTCGATCCGATCTATTAGACATAATCAATGGGAAGAAGACTACTGATGTTTTACCGAGTTTGTATGACTTCATGTCGATATCACCAAACATTTCTACATCTACAAGATATGTACCCCACCGGATATGTAGCTGTGAAATTTGTAAAGTAGCTCGTACTCCTGGAATATTGTGCGAAAAAAGAAAGCGAGGACGTCCGGTAACTTCTTCGAATGATTCCTTCGACTCAAATCAAGGCATCGTAAAGTTATGCAATTCGTGCAAGTCCCCAATTTGCAGGGGTTTATCTCATCGTTGTAATGTGACATCACTCAGGAAAAACTTGACAAACATATGTAACGACGCTGATGAGAGAACCAAAGATATTTTGGCTTCTGATGTCCTCCGACACAAAGTCGAAAGTGTCGAAAAGGAAAACATACTTCTGTCTACCAGAGGATCAAAGTTAATGCATGTTCAAGTGGGTGCTACTCGTGGTTGCGCATCGTTTTTCACATCCTCGCAAATCAGCTCTTTGCAACTATCACTTGGTTGTTCCAACACAAAAATTGTTCATAATGTTTTGCCCTTTATGCGCTCCGTTTTAGGAAGAAAATCTATTGAAAGTAACACCGATTCTGCATTGAGAAAACGTGATCAGCTCTTCGATAATTTCTTCAAGATGACTTATGTTGATTTTGAAGGCGCTGATGAGCACGTACCAATTGTATACTGTAACGATCTGAAAGGTATCATTGAGTACATATGCGCCTCACGGAACTTTAATGAAATGTCTGCTAACATCAAAATTGGCTTAGATGGTGGAGGCGGTTTTTTCAAAGTGTGTTTGAGCATTTTCAACGATAACGAATTCCAAGAACATAATTTTGACAAGGCCCCTCTCAACGGACAACTGCGCTACACAGGAGTCAAGAAGATAATTATTATTGGTATTGCTCCTGGTGTAAAGGAGACGTACAAAAATGTAAAAACCATTCTTGATCTCCTGAACATTTTGCATTTGAATTTTAACTTTACCCATGCCGTTGATTTGAAACTCGGTAACATCATAGCTGGCATTCAGGCTCATGGGAGCACCTATCCGTGTTTGTGGAGTGAATCGCCTAAGCAAGATTTTAACAAATCTGGAAGCGTGAGTCATGTTGTTCGAAGTTTAGGTTCTGTTCGCAAGCTGTCGCGAGAGTATAATGAATCAAAATCTAAATCAAGTAGAACACTTACCAAAAATTACAAGAACTGTGTTCATGAGCCGTTATTGAGCGGGGCAGATGAAGATATATTCATCCGCTGTATTCCTCCCCCCGAACTTCATTTGCACCTTCGAATAACAAACAAATTATTCAAAGAGATGAAGAGATCTTCTCCTAAAGCTAATGACATTTCTAAGAAATGGTTGCGAAAAGTCGGAATCTCGCGCCCATGTCTTCATTCTGGAGAATTTAATGGAAACATGAGCAAACAATTACTGAACTGTATCGATGTTTTGGAATCTATTGTCATACAAGAAGGTGAATTTTCTCTTATGAAATTTGTTGAGGCATTTCGTCGATTCAATGATGTTCGCAAAGCGTGTTTAGGATATACATTAGCCGACGATTACATCCAAAAAATTGCCAATTTTAAAGATGCATACCTGTCTCTCGATGTCACTGTAACAACATCTGTTCACGTCATCCTCAACCACGTGGTACAATTTTGCAAATTCCACAAAGTGAGTCTCGGCAAATTCAGTGAACAAGCGTCAGAGGCAGTTCATTCTGACTTCATGTTATTGTGGGAAGAAGCGGAAAAATATCTCTCGCTAATCCCAGTTATGGTAAACACCTGTTAACTGCAATTATACGCTATAATAGTCGACATTTATAAGTATTTCATGTCTTTACTTACCTTTTGTATGCCTCGAAGTGTCCATGTTCGATCATTATGTTATTGAAACATATTTCTATATGTGTATCGATAAGAATATACTCTCAAAATACTATTATCCATTAATGTTTTTCTATCTCTTAACATAATTCAAATATATCCAGTTAGCCATATCGCAGCATATATTTCATCTAATATCTATATCATTAAATCGTCCGATATCTATGTCATTGAAACGTATTTAATGTAATACAACCTTTATATAACTGGATGATGATCACAAATCATTTTTGCAACATAGGGATGACTCCTTACCTTTAAAATTTGAATTTACAAAGATTTTTATAATATTCGATTCTCATTGGCTCACGCCAAGTCGGGCCAAAACTTCAAGGTCAAATTGTGGCCGAATAGCTCAGTAGCGATTTCTGCGGTTTTGAGAGAGTAATAGCACATACATGTAGTATCTAATTTGATTGGTCGTTAGGGGCTCGTATTTTTTGTCACTTAAAGTGTCTTCCCGACGGGTGTGTGTGAAAGTCTCATTTTCAGCCTCGTTCCCTGCACAAACTCGTGCTGGCTGCCGGACTATTAAGTGCAAAGTTGAGTTATCGTTCCAGCTATTGTAAATTTATTAATTTTGAACTATCTGTATCGAAGGTAGGTATACATATATCAGTATGTAACAGACATATGTGCAGAAACCATGATCATCAACCCGAATGCACTTAATCTAAATGATCAGTTGTGAAACAGCTGGTGTGGTAAATGAAATTGAATGAAACATTTTCATCTGTAGGTCTTCTTATTTTGTCGTCATGTTTCCATGTGGTTTATCATGAAACAGCACATGCATAGATATTTTTTATCTGAAATGCCTTGATAAGATTCAGTAAATTACGCAGATAAATTTATATCAATATTATAGCTTGATTTTCATTAGATAAATCTTACATGACAGTAGATTTCTGCTTCACCAACTTCAAGCGAGCAAATTTCATACTTCTCCCACGAAAAGTTAGTACGTATCGAATCAGAAGTGATTTCTCGGGATAGCCACCTAAATTTAAGTGACTCTACATCGGTTCTAGTATGATTACACACAGTCTGTGATTGCACATATCATGTAAGACAAATACAATAAATACATACACTTCAACATTCGCCCTCCACAAGCTTTCACTATCTCTAAATGCAGGATGTAGGTCCAATAAAATATCTCACAAATGCAGCATTTCAAAATTGCCTGTACCATGTACCCGTTATGTAGTTTTACGGTTTTCGAAATCAATGAAATCATACATGTATACGTGATGTGCACCGAAGCGAACGGCATAACGGTTGCACTGGCAGCCTATTGCGCATACCAAGAAGAAAAACTAGCAACTTTAACAGAAAATTCCTCAGGGGCGTGGTCTACCATCTCCCTGTTGCAAGCGACCTTGAAGCGTTTGAAGTTTTAGATAACATTTATTTTGAACAACTCTTGATTTAATCAGAAGAACAAAAATGTATACACGAAAATGGTGAGTCAACTAAAGAGCCACACGTCTAATTACATGGCAGACTGTTTGACCATGCCAAAACAACAGTCTGCAAATACAAAGAAATTGAACAACTTATCAGTGACCTAAACAGACAACTACAATGCATAACATCAGCACAAAACATAATTTCTAGACAACCGGAATTTTTGTGTGTGCATTAAAATTCGCCGCAAACAAGTCAAACTAGCCTGTATCGATTTTGTGATGCACTCAGATGTAAACATCTCTAATAAGCGTCAGACGCGAAGTTGAGTTCGGTCGCCAGGGACGAGTTTCGACAGGGAGCAAGGCCGACAATAGAATGATGTGGGTCTACACCGTGACTCCTTTTCTGATCAGACATGATCGAATGAGACCCGTCTGAATGCAACATGAACCAAACTGAGGCTTTGGGGAGGTGACATTTATCTGTGTTCCCACTGATCTGATAATTACCACAAATTTTGACACAAAATGTCTTCAAGCCATCATGGTAACAATATCTAATATCTGCTTACTCTATTCGATGCGACATCTGGCAATCATCATATTTTTCTATAATTATTTTTGTTGGTTCCTTTTACTTGCAGCCCGCTTGGGCTTGATATTTGGTAATGATCAGTTTAGTATGTGAATGTGGTATGTACTCTTGATAACAAATATATCATCAACTACTGATCGTTGATGCAAGTAACAATGTGTTTAAAGATGTTTAAAGTTTAATCAAAATGTTGTGCTTGTCGATATTGACACGATCTTAATGTTCTCAGCTTTATAGACAAATGTAGCACGCGGAAGAACACATGAGGACATTCCAAGTCAAAATGTATAGCTCTGAAGTCAGTTCTCATTAAATTAAAGAAAACAAAAACAGCTGCAACTTGGAAGTTGGGGGTATTATTGGGAGATGTTTAATGAGCATATTTGAACACAGACGAATGAAACTTTAATCGAAGACCTCACTCTGCTTCCCATTGGATCTGCATGTCTCTTTCTTCGATCCTGTCTGACAAGAAGAGGAGCTAACTAAAACTCGGCAGGCGCGCATCATTCTGTGAAAGTATCATTTTCAGTCTTGTGCCCTATACAGAAACTCGTGTTGGTGACCGGACTGTACGTTACCCGATATTCCACTATGGTCGGCGTGAACACCGTAAAACGAAGCAGACTATAATATACTTCAAGTCTTTACGGTAATGAAAATTTCTCTTGAACATTTCAGTCATCAACGTCAACCTCTCTCTTCAGTGATCATCCTGTGTTTCTAGAATTTATTTCACTTCTTTTCATAAAGACAAACTGACCTGAAATATCAATTCGATAGCTATGCATAGCTATCATCAAATTGCGATGACTTTATATTATTTGTAGAGTTCCTCATACGTTTTTTTGCTTGACCGTCGTCAGGTAAATTACATATATATATAATTTTCTATTATTCTAATTTTACGAGTACCTCTGATTAATTTCTCACTCTGGAAATAAAAAATAATTGTACTCACGCTACAAATGGTTTCGGGAAGTGATTGCCGCGGTCAATCCTCTCAAGCTTTCACCAGTGCGCTCAAGAAAGGGGAATGTTTCTTCACTTGCTCTGCGAGCCATATGCAGTGAAAGTGAGATGGTACAATAAATCCTGATATGACTGACGATCACAATCAAATCAAATGCACAATGATTGTATGCATGTAACAACTCCCAGGAAATAATATTGAAGGCTTCAGATGTCATGTCAAGTTTCTAATGCTTAACTGCTAGAAAATAGTTTTCCACGCTTCATGGCTCGACTCTAAGCCTCAACAGCTGAAGACCAGAGTTGGGCTAGTTTGACTTGTGGTCAACAAAGTGTGAATCCATCAATAGGCTGATCTGCAGTTGATTTTGGCATCACAAACACATTCCACATAATTTTGCGATAGATGCAACAATGTCGAACACTCTTATCGCAATCTTGACTTCGATCGACATCGTCAACAGAGCTGAACATTTCTGCATCTGAATCGTCAGTATTTAAAGACGAATATTTAGATGTGAGAATGTGAAAAACGCGAATCAGTTTTCTATTACTGTGATGTATTCCTCATAATCACAGAGATAGATTCATTTGCGTGTGTGTTTGTCTAGAGCGGACATAATCCTATCCCAGCCATTGTATGCAGTGGTAGCAACGATAGAGATTGGCAGAGATTCGTCTCTGGCTCAAGTGACTGGTCAAGCACGCGCATTGCAGAGGCATCTCGTATCAACGATCAGAGGAACCTCAACAATCAGACTGCAGGCAGGTCTGCCTGTCAGTTGAAAAGTACATATCGTTGACTTAATTTTTCTTAGTGATTAATTTGTCAAACGGAGATGTTATTCCCACCCTTCAACTCTCCACGATCAAAATTTACTGACTGTTTGCGTTTAAAGTGGTGTCAATCTTCTGGTTTGTCAGAATTCAGACTTGAATTTCCTGAGAACGTTCGATGGGAAATTTATCTTCTTGCCCCTCGAGGCTAGTTCTGACCGTGACCGTCAGTACTGAGGTATGTCATCTCTAGAACAAGCACACAAGGCAATCTACAGTATCTCTGTGGTCATAATCAACTGACAGCAACAAACACGGCGTAGAAAGAATCACGTCACGCGCGCCATTCAACTGAAAAGTGCGAGCGATGGAATCAGCTTACCGAAAGTTTTTCTTCCGAAATCTGTATAATAGTCTAAAGCGTTGAAGAACTAATCGATTGGCACACGCATTATAGAAATACAATTCTTGTGGCTTATGTGGTCATTTGTCTCATGCTCGTGACTTTCTTCAGTATTTGATAAATGTAATCTGTACAAAAAGCATGAAATTGTCAACTCATAAAATGCACATTATTAGGTCTCCCCGTGCTCAGGACCGATGCACAGACGATCAGAAGAACGTCATGAAGTAGCACTTACTCATTATACACAAAGGCGTCAGGTGTCCAAATGCTGCTGCTTTTAACAACAATGGAAGATATTCCATTATATGAAGTCTTGTTCCAAGCTAGATTTTCATCTCTCCAGTCCTATAAAGCAAACAGACGTGAAAGAAAGACGACATGCATCCAAAAACATCACAAAAACAGCATCACAAGTATCGTGCCATGTTAGATTGCAAGCATAGAGTAATTATATTAGATAGAGTAGCAACTCAGCATTTATCAAGTCCTCACTGTGCATACTACTTGTAGTTTATTCAATGAACTCGAGGTGAACACGTTTGGGTATTGTCATCAAGTGTGAGATATGCAAATGTTTGCAGTTTTGAAGAAATTATCACGGAATTGAGTGATCATGACAGCAATGCTGAAAGAATAATAGTATTTTACAGATCCTCCCTGTCATGACAGCTTTGGAGAGGTAATGTTTGTTAAATGAGCAATTCGATAGGTTGCTATTGCTTTCATGCACAACCTCTAGAGAATCTTCTTAAGCGTGATGATCATGTCACAAGCAACCTGCCGCTGGTAGAGCAAAATAACATAATCGAGGACAATGATTTCAATTAACTTAAAAATATGTAAATGGGTCCACATCACCATTCAGATTCAAGGAATGAAACATGAATCAAGTGAAACATAAAATCATTCCGATGAAAAATGAATTAAAAACTCGAAATTTCAGCCAAGAAGGCACAATAAGATCTCGACCTTCTTATGAAGACTTGCATTATCATGAAATTTCATTGGTTATCAGCTTCATTTCCGCTTAATTAAGATGATTGTTAGCAAATATTCATTTGTTTTGATATCAAACTTGTCTCATATTACTTATACACGTAAAGTGGCTTCATGTCAGAAGTATATAGATTTGAAAAATAATAGCTTTTTAAAAACTGCTCAAATATTTTTTGGACCGCAAGATCGTAATCTCCGCAAAAAACTGAATCTTTTGATATAAAAATTTTAAGATTTTCACTGTATACAGACACTACCTGTTATATTTACTCTATGGTTGTCCACATGCCAGTAAACAACTGAGAATATGACAAGTACGCAGCATGAAAACTGAGGAATTGCCTAAACTGGCTTTTATAGTTTTTGCCAATCATCAGAGGTTAATAACCACCTTTTTATGCGACAAAAAGTAGTACCGACTCAGACTACGTGCATTCATGATAACAGACAGCTATAAATTACATTCAGCTAACTTCAGTCTCTTTTACAGGCTCACCAATTCAACTCAATTGCAGTGCGTCAATAAAAATGATCAAATTAACTTTTTGATTATTTTCATGCACGAATTTCGACACAAATAAACGTAAACATTGAAAATGCATCACAGCATCATCAGAATTCTCAAATGTCATTTTCAGCTCACCAGTGTCAACCAGAAACTGCTGAAGAAGATTTGTTGGCGTTCATCCTGCAGAAAGAGAAAAATGAAAAAGTTTTGCTTCCTTTCAATCAAAGTTCAAAGACGAATTCCATAAGTATCCTGGATTTTGATAATTCATGTCGTATAGCGCTAGGAGATATGAGTGTTCATGCAAATGGGAATTTTGCGTGGTACGCGTAGACTGTGTCTGAGTCAGAGACTCATGTATGCCCTCACTCCAGTTAGCCTGTGTACAAGACATCTACTTGTATCCGTATCTCTTATTACTTTCTTCCTTCTTATTAAATGTTGACATGTTGACCAATTCATTTCAATTGCGAAATGCAGACCATCTCCTAAATCATTGCAAAAACCATGTTTTCTCTTAAAAATCAGTTTTCATAGAAGTTGATGATTATTTTCCTGTTTTCAACACAGCACATACCTTTCTTTGAGGCTTATGATCCAAAACTGTTGCCGTAAACTGGGGTGAGTTCGGCCAATGTGGGGTGAGTTCGCCCACTTTCACAGATAGCATATTGTTTTATTTTTTACGTTGCTGGAATATCAATTTGTCCTTTTCTTCTTTGGCGCCAACTTGCTAGTGCACGAACATGTTTTTTTGTAAATATAGTGTCTTTAGAAGGTCAGTTTATAAAAAAAATAGCGGTGGAACTAAATACATAACATTTTTGCATTTTTCTGCCTTGGTCGTACTTCCTGCCAGCTGTTCTATTGGAAATACTTCATCAACTTTTAAATGTAGTGAAACGTGAGAGAGAAGTTTAATCTTGAATATAATTAGCATCAGATTTGTTGTTTCTCTGTAATTCATGAGGTGGGCCATTTTTTGTACTTGGGGTGAGTTCGCCCACCTTAGTGGGGCGAGTTCGCCCATCGTCTATTTTGTGCTTATCAATAACAGTTTGACTTTGAAAGTCGCTTGCAGACATAGCAATTTTGTAGAGAATGTCGTACTGCGTGCTATGATGATATTCAAATTGAAATATTAACAATAGCACTTATAACTGGTGCAGCACAAACGAAGCTATATCAATGATATCGATCAAACCACAGCTTCGAATTACATAGTCATCATTCACGCTATGCATACAATGACTTATCAAAAATCGAACTTGATTGTTTGAAAATTGAGTCAAAGTTAGGTTTCACTGCCTATTCATTCATCCGTTCTCAGTCATGCGCACGTACAAGCCAGTTGTTGGTGCCTCAAGACGTCGGCAATATTCTGATGATTCCCTTGATGAGGCTATCAAAGCCGTCAAGAATGGAATGTCTATTCGCAAAGCTGCTGCATGCTTCAGTGTACCACGATCGACCTTGAGAGATCAGTTAAAGGGTCGTCATCCCCGAAGAAGTGGAGGCCAATGCGTTCTTTCTCCAGATGAAGAACGTATCATATCGCAAAACATCGCTACAATGGCTGACTGGGGATTTCCCGTGAAACCTTTTGACGTTCGAATATTAGCGAAAGGCTACTTGAAGCGTAAAAACAGGGTTATTCCAGTCTTCAACGATGGTATGCCTGGTGATGACTGGTGTAGAGGTTTTCTTCTTCGGAATCGTTCTGTTTTGAGACAACGATTGTGCCAGAACATTTCACAGAAAAGAGCTGAATTGTCAATTGATACAATGAATGCATACTTCGAAAATCTGCAACAGGAGTTGGGTGATGTTCCTCCATCGAATATCATCAATTTTGATGAGACTAACTTATCAGACGACCCTCGAAGTGTGAAATGTATATTTCGCCGTGGTGTGAAATATCCTGAACGGATAATTAATTCAACAAAATCTTCAACGTCCATCATGTTTGCCTGCACTGCTAATGGTAAGATGCTGAATCCTTATGTAGTTTACAAAGCCGAACATCTACACGACCAATGGATACAGGGAGGGCCCAGAAACGTTCGCTATAACCGCTCCCGATCTGGTTGGTTTGATGGTGTGTGCTTTAGTGACTGGTTTGAGAGCGTGATTCTACCATTCACAAGGAATTTAGCTGGCCACAAAGTCATCATCGGTGACAATCTTGCTTCACATTTTTCTCGTGATGTGATTGAGAAGTGCTTGGAGAACGATATCGTATTCGTTTGTTTGCCTCCAAACGCAACCCATTTGTGTCAGCCGTTGGATGTATGTGTTTTTGGCCCTATGAAGAGATATTGGCGAGCTGTGCTTACTGAATGGAAATCGAAAGAAGGACGTAAATGCAGTGTGATGCCCAAAATTTGGTTTCCACGCCTCCTCGATCGACTTTTGGTGAGACTATCACCAACCATTCAAGATAACATAGTAAGTGGGTTTCGAAAGTGTGGAATTTACCCGGTCAACAAATATGAAGTTATCTCACGAATTTCCCGCACTCTTTCAAGTGATCAACAAAGTGAAGTGCGTGAAGCTGTTTCAGGAGTTGTGTTAGATCGTTTGAAAGAGCTCTCGACGCCCCCAGGCCCAACTGGTGACCAACCAAGAAGAAAGAGAAAGCTCAAAGTGCAGCCAGGCAAAAGTGTCACTGTGAACGATATCATGATGGAGAACTCTGACAATGAAGAAGATCAAGATGGAGACAATGTGATTGTGACTGATGAAACGCATGAAGCACATTCCTTGCCTACGGAACCTTTGGGGCTTCCAAGTTTTGAAGTTGATTCATTTGCTTTGATTCGGTTTATTTCTGATGGTAGGCCCACTGGTACTGCCTACCATTACATCGGAAAAGTCTTGTCAAAAGTGAATGATTCCACTACAAAGTTTTCTTTCCTTCGGCGACATGATAACTACTTTGTTTTTCCAAACATCGTAGACGAGATGCCTGTTGACAACAGTCAAATTGTTCAAACTTTAACTTTGCTCACTATTAATCGTGGTCGTTACACATTCCTTGATAATTTTGTTTCTACAAACGTTCGTTGATAGTGTCTACCTGTCTTGTGTTCAATGATTCGTTCGTTTTTGTTTTAGATTATAGAATGGGTATTTCGGACTACAAAACTGTTTTTCATTGAATGATAAACGTTTCTTCCAATCTATCTATTCAGTATTGAATGCAAGAAGAATCAAAGTTAAATTAATGTGTCAAAAATAAGATCAAATGTCGAATGAAAATGTTAAATTATGTAGGGATTAATTGTAGTTATATGCACTATAAACATGAACCAAAATGAGTATAATGCAGTTCTAAAGAATTTCATCAGTCATAATAAAAAATTCGTTTGCGATTTCATCAAATGGGCGAACACACCCCACTCTATGGGTGAGTTCGACCGGGCAAATAAAGATATCTATATCAAACAAGAACGACATATACAAATTAATTGGTATAGAATATCATGGGCATGGATAAGACAGTATCAAATCTATATTCATTTCGGCTGCATAAGAAACTGAGCAATTAATATTTTGAATGAAGTGTTTCAAAGTGGCCGAACTCAACCCAGTTTACGGTGATGCATGACTCGTAGACTTTGTTTGTAATCTGCACCACCAAACTGCGGTCAGCAATTACGAGGACCCGGAAAAGAAAGGAAACAGTAGAAGAGAACAGGATCTGTTTAAATTACCACTACAGGAACTACAAGACGTTTCTGACCTGCATGCAGCCATCAGTGCAGCGCATACCGTTTTGTAAACAATCAGTATCTCAGATGGAGACAAAATCGCCATCCGAACTGCAGACTTCTACAAATGATAAAGTAATTCAAATCTCACTCTTTGAGCTCGAATTCAAAATTTGAACTTATAAACACGACTGCAAATTACTAGTACGTGCTTGAGCAAAAAACAATAGTCTCCTGATTTCAAAAGAGAGCGAGAATCGAGGACTGAGCAAATGTAACTGTCGAAATACAAGTGTAAGACTGATGACCGATTGAATGGTGAATGTTTGCAAAAGTGCATTGATAAAAAATAGCGAAAAAATAGACCGGCATCCAGACCGAATTTCTGCAGGGAACAAGGCCTGAAATAGTCTCATTGTCGGCCTCGTTCCCTGCAAACTCGTGCTGGCTGCCGGACTATATATCTGTAGATCAAACAGATATCATATTGATAAATATTTACTTATTAATTATTTTGAATTTTTATTACCAAAGCGCTCATTCAAAGTACATTCGCTTTTTAAAAGAACATCATAATCTTGTAAAGTTAAAGTAATGAAGAAAGGAATATTTATTGGCTTGAATAATGTATCTTGAAATTATATTGAAGAAGCAGCTACATTTGCGGCGGTAAAACAGCTCAACTTTCTTGTGTTCGGTGATCTGCAGTAAATATTTGTCTCAACGTTTCTAATTGTCGGAGATGTAGTGATCCCGGCAACCGTTCATTGCATTCTCTCCCTTTGTTCATCTCCTTTTGAATCAATCATAGACTGTCGCCGGTCTCAACTTTAACCTCACGAATCAAATATTTAGAAATGCCCAATATTCCAACTTCCTCACGACTTTAATTAGTATTGCGCAGTCAGACTGTGTCTGATAATTTGAAGCTGAAAGTTTGATTGACCTCCAGAATAGGATTGTTTAAGCGCGACGGCAGTTTAATGAAAGTGCAACCAAATACAAAGCAACAACAAGAGCATAGTGGTCAGAAGAGACATTTGATTTTATTGGTTTATAGCAAAAGGAATGTTTTATCATCACTTTTCAATTGCTGTGATTATCATTGAAATGCTCCAACCGCCACGACTCCTTCAGATTTCAAAAATTCAGATCAACAATATTATTCAGCTGAAAAAAGCATCACTGTTTTACTCAAATATGAATTTTCTATAAGAAATCTCAACAGCAAGTGGTGACAGGACATTGATTTTGCCATATAGCCAATTCAATGTATCCTCTAAACTGTAATTCATAAAGTCCTATTTAAGTTTGAATATGAATACTAGACAGAAGTGTGCTAGAATTATCAAAATCCCGTTCACAGAAAAGCTATTCACAGTGATACAGCGGAGTATATATGCCGAATGGCATTTTTCAATATAATGGAGGTGCTAGTCTCATCTATGCAGCTCTTTGAATGACTGCGAATTCAGTACTTTGCTTTCGAACCCAAAGAGTACTGGATTCTGGGACTTATTTCTTAGTCGTAGATAGTACTCAGATTCAATACCTTTTCTAGTACTCATTTGGGACTTCATGAAATCTTCTATCTGTATACAAATTTCCTGGTGTTTAAACAACAATTTAACAAAGTAAACAGAGCGAAAATGGATCCCATGCCTCTGTCCTCAAATCTCTGAGGATTTGAAAAAGCTCAAGTATCTGAGAGCTACTAATGAAATTCCAATTCTACTAATGAAACCTCATATCTTCACCTTTAGAAGAAACATTTACAGTCACATAATTAGACAAGTCGTCTCTTCTTCTGTTTGACTAGAAAGTATTGGAACTTGTTGCGCGAATGAAATGGCACAATCTGCTGACATAATACCATAGCAATCGAACAATGAGCAGCTAGTTCAATAATAAAGACGCCAAATTGTGCGATGTTTCAGTGACTGTTATCAACCGGATCACACAGCAAAGAGACATAGACGATGTCAAGTTCTACAGAGATGTTTGTGAACGTTTTTTCATGCGCCTGCTAACTTTTTTAATAATGATCGGACTGCCCAACATTATCGAGAAAACTTTACCGCAATGATCTGAATTCTTCGAATCTGAAGGAATTGTGGCGATTGGAGCATTTTGAAGAAATTCAGAGTAATCCGCAAGCGACGCACGACTATTTTTCGTATCTCTGCAAGGTACTGAAACTTTCTTTTTGCTCACTTAGTAAGTTCCTTCATGTGCCATCGCTTTCAATCAGTTTACACGTCTAGCAATGTAATGTGCTTTAACAATCTAATTCTGTGGTGTGAAAAATTGACAAGTCTGCCTGTAATCTGACCGTTGAGGTTCATAGGTAACAGCTGCTTCTGCAATGCGCGTGTTCGACCAATCACGTCAATCAAAGATAGAGACGAATATCTATGTCAATATCTATCGTTTGTTGCCATGCACACAATGGCTGGGATAGGATTCGCTCTAGACCAACCCACACGCAAATGAATCTGTTTCTATGGCTACGCCTGACTGCATTTACTGTCATTCAACCACAGAATAAGATTGTTTAACTGATTCAAAAGAATAGTGCATGCAGGAACTTACTAAGTGGGCAAAAAGAAAGTTTCAGTACCTTGCAGAGATACGAAAAATAGTCGTGCGTCGCTTGCGGATTACTCTGAATTTCTTCAAAATGCTCCAATCGCCACAATTCCTTCAGATTCGAAGAATTCAGATCATTGCGGTAAAGTTTTCTCGATAATGTTGGGCAGTCCGATCATTATTAAAAAAGTTAGCAGGCGCATGAAAAAACGTTCACAAACATCTCTGTAGAACTTGACATCGTCTATGTCTCTTTGCTGTGTGATCCGGTTGATAACAGTCACTGAAACATCGCACAATTTGGCGTCTTTATTATTGAACTAGCTGCTAATTGCTCGATTGCTATGGTATTATGTCAGCAGATTGTGCCATTTCATTCTCGCAACAAGTTCCAATACTTTCTAGTCAAACAGAAGAAGAGACGACTTGTCTAATGCTGTGCATTCAACATTAGCTGTTGTGAAAGAAACGATACATCGAAGAAATAATTCCTGCAGTGTTAGTAGTAAGGAAGTGACAAACACCAGATAGCGCAAGATGGCCGCCATCGCTGACTCCCCCCCCTCCCCCTCCCCTCCCCCTCCCCTCCCCCTCCCCTCCCCCCCTGGCACGGCAGAGTGTCGTGGTCGGCCGCCGTGGTGCTTTGGGTCTGAGTGTCGTGGTGGACTTGGGCGACCGCCAGGATTAGTCTTGAGGCTATAGTGTGTGATGTTTTTCGTGCTGAATGTTGGGTTGTAAAATGGGTTGTTTCGAGTGGAAGGAGTGGTCGGATGAGAAAACGGAGGTCGGATTCGTGTTCAGCGTGAAATTCTGCATCGGTAGGGTGAGTTTCAAGGCAATCGGTGAGAACAAATTTTCAACATTTTTCGAAAAAACGACAGAGTTAGAATTTGGGACGTTTTGGTGTGTAGCGCCCAAACGAACCATCGGATGAGAAAACGGAGGCCAGATTCGGATTCAGCGTGAAATTCTGCATCGGTATGGTGAATTTGAACGCCATCGGAGAGAAAAAGTTTCGCTGACCTCCCCCCCCTCTGGACAGCTCGCTTCGATTTTGGCTTCCAGTGGACGGATTTTGTCGTGCCATAGCTCGTTTGAAAGCTAAGAGTGAGACAAATTCAGTGAAAGAATGGGCTTGTTCCTATCTGTCTTCGTTTAGATGTGAGACGCCATTTAAGATTTTGGGACATTGGCGAAAAACGACAGAGTTAGAATTTGGGACGTTTTGGGCTCTAGCTTCAAAACGAAGGCTCGGATGGGAAAACGGATTTCAGATTTGGAATCAGCGTGAAATTCTTTATCTGTATGGTGAGTTTCAAGGCAATCGGCGAGAAAAAATTTTCAACATTTTTCGAAAAAATGACACGAGTTAGAATTTTTGCGATGGCTGCCTACTGTACAGCCAAAACGAAGCATCGGATGGGAAAACGGAGGCCAGATTCGGATTCAGCGTCAAATTCTACATGGAAATGGTATATTTCCAGCTCAATCGGAGAGAAAAAAATTTTCGCTGACTCCCCCCCCCCTCTGGACAGCTCGCTTCGATTTTGGCTTCCAGTGGACGGATTTTGTCGTGCCATAGCTCGTTTGAAAGCTAAGAGTGAGACAAATTCACTGAAAGAATCGGCTTGTTCCTATCTGTCTTCGTTTAGATGTGGGACGCCATTTAAGATTTTGGGACATTGGCGAAAAACGACAGAGTTAGAATTTGGGACGTTTTGGTGTGTAGCGCCCAAACGAACCATCGGATGAGAAAACGGAGGCCAGATTCGGATTCAGCGTGAAATTCTGCATCGGTATGGTGAGTTTCAAGTCAATCGGAGAGAAAAAATTTTCGCTGACCCCCCCCCTCTGGACAGCTCGCTTCGATTTTGGCTTCCAGTGGACGGATTTTGTCGTGCCATAGCTCGTTTGAAAGCTAAGAGTGAGACAAATTCACTGAAAGAATCGGCTTGTTCCTATCTGTCTTCGTTTAGATGTGAGACGCCATTTAAGATTTTGGGACATTGGCGAAAAACGACAGAGTTAGAATTTGGGACGTTTTGGTGTGTAGCGCCCAAACGAACCATCGGATGAGAAAACGGAGGCCAGATTCGGATTCAGCGTGAAATTCTGCATCGGTATGGTGAGTTTCAAGTCAATCGGAGAGAAAAATTTTTCGCTGACCTCCCCCCCCCTCTGGACAGCTCGCTTCGATTTTGGCTTTCAGTGGACGGATTTTGTCGTGCGATAGCTCGTTTGAAAGCTAAGAGTGAGACAAATTCAGTGAAAGAATCGGCTTGTTCCTATCTGTCTTCGTTTAGATGTGAGACGCCATTTAAGATTTTGGGACATTGGTGAAAAACGACAGAGTTAGAATTTGGGACGTTTTGGGCTGTAGCTTCAAAACGAAGCATCGGATTGGAAAACGGATTTCAGATTTGGAATCAGCGTGAAATTCTCTATCTGTATGGTGAGTTTCATGTCAATCGGAGAGAAAAAATTTTCAACATTTTTCGAAAAAACGACAGAGTTAGAATTTTGGACGTTTTGGTGTGTAGCGCCCAAACGAAGCATCGGATGAGAAAACGGAGGCCAGATTCGGAATCTACGTGAAATTTTGGGTTAGGAAGGATGTTTCCAGCGAAATCGGAGAGAAAAAATTTTCGCTGACTCCCTTTCCCCTCTGGACAGCTTGCTTCGATTTTGGCTTCCAGTGGACGGATTTTGTCGTGCGATAGCTCGTTTGAAAGCTAAGAGTGAGACAAATTCAGTGAAAGAATCGGCTTGTTCCTATCTGTCTTCGTTTAGATGTGAGACGCCATTTAAGATTTTGGGACATTGGCGAAAAACGACAGAGTTAGAATTTGGGACGTTTTGGTGTGTAGCGCCCAAACGAACCATCGGATGAGAAAACGGAGGCCAGATTCGGATTCAGCGTGAAATTCTGCATCGGTAGGGTGAGTTTCAAGTCAATCGGAGAGAAAAAATTTTCGCTGACCCCCCCCCCCCTCTGGACAGCTCGCTTCGATTTTGGCTTCCAGTGGACGGATTTTGTCGTGCGATAGCTCGTTTGAAAGCTAAGAGTGAGACAAATTCACTGAAAGAATCGGCTTGTTCCTATCTGTCTTCGTTTAGATGTGAGACGCCATTTAAGATTTTGGGACATTGGCGAAAAACGACAGAGTTAGAATTTGGGACGTTTTGGTGTGTAGCGCCCAAACGAACCATCGGATGAGAAAACGGAGGCCAGATTCGGATTCAGCGTGAAATTCTGCATCGGTAGGGTGAGTTTCAAGTCAATCGGAGAGAAAAATTTTTCGCTGACGTCCCCCCCCCTCTGGACAGCTCGCTTCGATTTTGGCTTTCAGTGGACGGATTTTGTCGTGCGATAGCTCGTTTGAAAGCTAAGAGTGAGACAAATTCAGTGAAAGAATCGGCTTGTTCCTATCTGTCTTCGTTTAGATGTGAGACGCCATTTAAGATTTTGGGACATTGGTGAAAAACGACAGAGTTAGAATTTGGGACGTTTTGGGCTCTAGCTTCAAAACGAAGCATCGGATTGGAAAACGGATTTCAGATTTGGAATCAGCGTGAAATTCTTTATCTGTATGGTGAGTTTCATGTCAATCGGAGAGAAAAAATTTTCAACATTTTTCGAAAAAACGACAGAGTTAGAATTTGGGACGTTTTGGTGTGTAGCGCCCAAACGAAGCATCGGATGAGAAAACGGAGGCCAGATTCGGAATCTACGTGAAATTTTGGGTTAGGAAGGATGTTTCCAGCGAAATCGGAGAGAAAAAATTTTCGCTGACTCCCCCCCCTCTGGACAGCTTGCTTCGATTTTGGCTTCCAGTGGACGGATTTTGTCGTGCGATAGCTCGTTTGAAAGCTAAGAGTGAGAAAAATTCAGTGAAAGAATCGGCTTGTTCCTATCTGTCTTCGTTTAGATGTGAGACGCCATTTAAGATTTTGGGACATTGGCGAAAAACGACAGAGTTAGAATTTGGGACGTTTTGGGCAGTAGCTTCAAAACGAAGCATCGGATTGGAAAACGGATTTCAGATTTGGAATCAGCGTGAAATTCTGCATCGGTAGGGTGAGTTTCAAGTCAATCGGAGAGAAAAAATTTTCGCTGACGTCCCCCCCCCTCTGGACAGCTTGCTTCGATTTTGGCTTCCAGTGGACGGATTTTGTCGTGCGATAGCTCGTTTGAAAGCTAAGAGTGAGATAAATTCACTGAAAGAATCGGCTTGTTCCTATCTGTCTTCGTTTAGATGTGAGACGCCATTTAAGATTTTGGGACATTGGCGAAAAACGACAGAGTTAGAATTTGGGACGTTTTGGTGTGTAGCGCCCAAACGAAGCATCGGATGGGAAAACGGAGGCCAGATTCGGATTTAGCGTCAAATTCTACATGGTAATGGTGTATTACAGCTCAATCGGAGCACTAGAACCGGAGATAGACGGGATTTTTAGTGTTTGGATGATGGGTGTTACGTCATCAGCTGATCGCCACACACTATATAAGCTGGGAACCGACAGAGACTTGTCATTCAGACGAGAGATTGCCAACGGTAAGTCGTCTCTCTGAGCTCCGATGATAGCTTCGGACATTCCAAATCCCGAGTTTCTGTAAGAAACCGACTTAGAAAATTTCATTGCTGATATCAGCTAAGGCGTCAGACTTAGAGGTTCGCCAGGAGATGGCCTTCGTCTCCAGGCCATAAAAGACTCCAAAACTTTAAAGGCTTGTAACTTTGCTTCTACAAGTCCGTTTGACTTGATTCAAAAAAGGTTCGGTCGCTATTGACCTGCCCTAAGTGATAAACTACTTATAAAATTTCATAAGTAGTGCTAAAAAGTTGAAAATTTTAAATTCACTAGTTTTGGAGGTTTTCTGGGGTTTTCGACCCTGCTGAAGTCAATGAAAGCATTTTTAATGATGTCTGAGCCAGTCTTCTCATGCTATAAGCGGCTTTTCACTGAAAGCGAGCAAGACACGGAGAGTTTTGCTGTAATATTCCACTGACAGGGTGTTCCTTCGGGACGGCGGACGATGCCGTAGTGATAAGTGTGGCAAGGGAATGTGTCATATTTGAGACCGTAACCGCTGGGGCAACTCATGTTGGGCATTTGACACAGCTCTCAACGTAGCACTTTGAACGCCAATCGGTTGAGTCTTAGCTATCTTGTCATGGGTGGCCTCTAAACATCTCCATTGCAAAACGCTGGTGAATCAAGCACTCTACGGCTTGCTATCAAGCTGATCAAAGCAATAACTTGGGATGTTTCCTCAAGGTTTTCAAGTATGCTAAGTTCAAATCTGATATCATGTTTCAAATTTAACTAAGTCTAAGGCAGCTTTGAGGGGTTAGATCCCAGCTACTGTTCACTACCTTTGACTCGGCGTTGCTGTTACCACTTCGGGGCAGTGACAATGATGTCTTCAGCTGTAAATAGCGGGTATCGGGGAAGATCTCTCACTTCCCTAGTGATCAGTACAAGGCCTTCGGGCTGTCGACGGGATCGAGTGCCACTCACTACACTCAAATCTATCATTCCTCACTAAGTGTAAAATCATTGTTTTCCGTTTTTCGCTTCAGAAATGCCGAAATACAATAATATGAAGACCAGTTTCAAACTGTGTCAATGCCGGAAGGTATTCCGAGCTGACGCCTTCAAAAAGCACGCTTGTACTAACAAGAAACAGATAGGGGTCGCTCGCTACTATTGCGGAGTCCACAAAGTCAGTCGCTTAAGTGAGCGGCTGGAGGATTGGCACTCACAACACAGCGAGTGTCAAACAGGCGAAGTAGGCGAAGAAGAACGGAGTTCACTCTTCGCCACTGAGCTCCGTTCTTTGGAGCTACAATCTGCCAACCAGCAAGAACGGAGTTCACTCTTCACCACTGAGGCCACTGAGCTACAATCCGCCATTGAAGCGATTGCCGCTGTATCCTCGCTTAGTAGCGAGAGTTCGCTGACCAGCAGCGATAGTGAGGAGGAGGAGGGAGAGCTACAGTCGCAACTTATCAAGGACGTCGACCTCGATCGCGAGACCCCTACAGCCGTAACTGCAAGTGGAATTGCAACACAATGTCGCAATTTTGTCAAGCGCCCGCCGGTGATCGCCGAACGGGATAGATTAAAGAAAGAGGCGGAGAAGTTGAAGGAGGAGGCCTTCTCATACAAGGCAAAGTATGAGGACCTAAAGAACGTGGCCGGAGAGATGAAGAAGGTGAAGGAGAGATTAAGCGAGCGGGATGGCGAGTTGGAGCAGGAGAGGCTCAAGACTCTCGAGGGGAAAGCCAGAGAAGAGGCTTTGCTAGCAGAGAGGGAAAGTAGGGAGAAGGAGATACGAAGGTTGAAGGAGGAAGTGGAGAGACTCCGTGTGCAGATGGCTAAGGTTGTCGAGACGAACCACGAGCTGCACCGTTCGGCGCAGCTGGTGGATCGCGATCGAAGGGTGCGTTCCAGTCGTCTGCACATCCCTATTAGAAAGGGGAGAGTAGCAGAAACTCCTCTCTTGTACGAGCGTGGAAGAAGGGAGAAATGCTACTCTCGGGTGAAGAAAGGGGTGGAGTGTCTACACTTCACCTTCGATCATCGTGATCCGATCTCGAATTTCCTTTATGAGGAAGCGTCCGAGAAGATCTGTAAGTAAAAATGACTAAATTGATATGTAAGATGATAACTCACTACTTCTTTCTTTACAGACATCCAAGAGAAGCGACCACCCGCCCCGTTGCCGGAGCCGCAGTCGAAACAACAAGCCTGAGTCCCTACCACACACCCCGAGAACGAACCATCGGCTCTCTTAAGGGCCACCATGGGGCAAGACATGATAGAACCTCCTCGCGGTTTGCCCTGGGCAGTCTTCGGACTGGGGAATACTATCATTAAGTTGAATCTGCTATCAGTCAACTTGAACGTCGCAAATGAAGTTCGGTGTAATACTTCCTTTCGACGGGCGTTCCTGTAAAGGGCGGCGGTGAAACCCGTAGCTATGTATACCGCAAGGGACATTCGGCAATGGTCAATCTTGTTAAACCTCTCTGCGTCATGTTTGCAAGTGATTGCCTCTGTCTCAACGTAGTATGCATTCGCGCCAGGGCGACATTTAGCCAACTGTCGAAGGTTGCCTAAAACTTTCCATTGCATACGTTATGAGAACCATGAGTTCTACCTGTCTCTATCAATGAGACGAATTGATGAATGGAATGAAATGGGAGGACACTCACGCGCCACACGCAACATAACACACTTCTCTCTTCCGTAGTCTAACAAGCTCTTTACACATGGATCGCAGTCGATTGCTATCCCTGTATCAGAAGTGTAAGCTATCTTAATTTTATCTAACACTATTTCATCTACCATCATCACCCATATGAATTGTTATAAGATTTGCAAGTTTGACTAAGCGTTCTACTATTTGTAAATGAAAGATATAGTTTCACCAGTTTACAAGTTAAAAATAAAGTTTCAATAGTGTGTACGTTAGAAATAAAGTTTTAGCTGTTTGTATATCAAAAACAAAGTTTCAAGAGTTTACAAGTTAAAAAATAAAGTTTCAATGGTGTATACGTTAGAAATAAAGTTTTAGCTGTTTGTATATCAAAATAAAGTTTCAAGAGTTTACAAGTTAAAAAATAAAGTTTCAATGGTGTATACGTTAGAAATAAAGTTTTAGCTGTTTGTATATCAAAATAAAGTTTCAAGAGTTTACAAGTTAGAAATAACGTTTCAATAGTGTATGCGTTAGAAATAAAGTTTTAGCTGTTTGTATATCAAAATAAAGTTTCAAGAGTTTACAAGTTAGAAATAAAGATTCAATAGTGTGTATGTTAGAAATAAAAGTATAACTGTTTGTAAAAATAAGATCGCAAGATTTACTAGTTTACAAGTTAGACTAAGTGTAAATTAAAATAAAATTATAACTGTTCACGAGTTAAAGCGTTGATGCAACGATGAACAATTAATAAGCTGAAAAGTTTTAGATTCACTTTAACATTACCATATGTTTACAGATAGAAATGTATCACAGCAAAGCTACTTCATGAGTTAGTTTGCCAGGAGTGTATCATCTCAAACTTTTACTCCGTCGTTGAAATTTCATGACGACTTTTTGCTAGACGAAAGTTAACACCAGAGGAGCGTAGGGGTGGGTGGCATAAAATGCGCCTACAGCACTGAGAGAGTTGGAGTGCATGAGCTATGTACATTCTTTTGACGACGAGAGGAGCGATTTAGCCGATGGCGCAGGTAGTTTCCCAGAGCATGGAGGGCATTGTTTAGGTGACTCTAAGGACGTATGTCGAGCTGCCTTCAGTGATAGGCTTCCAACTCATGATGAATGATGATATGCTTACGACCTACATTCAACCATTGGTGTATGCCCACACCCTCCCCCACAACGAGCTTGTCTGCCACATTGTATTCATGAGTGTGGCTCAAAGTAGGAAATTGATTGATGAGACTTTGCTGAAATATCCAAGGCGCGTATTCAAGCATGGTCGCCTACTGTTGGAGTATTATTATCAATGGCGCGACGACACACATTTGCCCACCCGTGTTTTACCACACCTATCAACGGAAGAATACAATAGAGCTTTAGTCGAGACGGTGAAAGGAGACGATGAGCGCTAGCGGGTGAATGAAGCATCGGTGAGAGTGGGAATCAACTTGATGCTATTCTCCAATGAGGATTGTTGTCTAATGAGAATCAAGCATTCCTTTATAAATAGAGAGCCTTCCACAGTGAGAATCATTCCATCGTTGAATCGTACAAGTGGCGGACGCACATTCTCTCTCTCTCTACATCCCTGTTATATTATCCAACTAAAATGGTAAGTCGCTACTTTCCTCCCTCTCCTCCCTTGAACGTAAACTTAATACAATCTTTTTTATTTTCAGGCATCTTCTACATCTGCTGCACTAGTAGGACAAAATGGTGGCCAGACGTTACAAGGTTCGCTACAATCAGATCATCTACAGCTGAGACCAGTGGAAGAAACAACAAAGGTACATAATCCTACACCGCTACAGCGTAAATTTAAACAAGTCTTGCGTCATGAGGATCACAGCGTAGTACTGCGAACGGGAATGCTCCCTTCCACTGATGTGAAGATATTGAGCAATCAGTATGGGGATTACATACTCATCCCCGTGAGTCCGTACATTCGCCACCAACTTGACATTATTGAAGAGTACATAACATTAAATATGGACATTCCTACTCCTCTTGCTCAAGAGTGGAAGGCGAGAGATGAAAAGGATACTCCCTATAGAAGGATTTGGGATGGCAATCAAATTTGCCTACCATTATCACATTGGTGTAGTTATTATAAAAAGGATGGAGATCAATCAATACCCATCAGATGTGATGAGCTCGGAGAAGGTACTTGGGATATCATTTTCAAAGTGAATGGACTATATTATGGTCAGCACAAGGATAACAAAATAGCCTCTCTCTCGATATACACTGAATCCATCCTATATATTCCAAAACCACCCAGCGTAGATGACATTATTGACGAAATCCTTAACGGGGATGGTACGAAGCGCAAGTCGGGCAAGAATGCTACTTCCAAACGCAAGTCAAGGAAAGAGAATTGCTAATCCTTTCCTAACTCTACCCTATGACAATTCGCTTATGTGCTTTGAGTGTCGTGGACGTGGTCTTATTAGATACATTTTACTTCTTCGTTGCCATCATATCATTTGTGTATTTTGTCGTGAAAAGCATCGATGTAATTCCTCATTTTGTGATATGTTATAGAACGTTTCCTTAGATGTGCAATTTACGTTTTAGGCTTCTATCATCATTTTTATGGATTGTGAAGGTGAACCTGTGCAGGAGCTCAGTGCTATTGCTATGAACAATTGGACATATCAGATTGTTAGTGTCTATCATCAACATGCCAACTGTGATCCCAATGTTGATCAATGGGCGAGAAAACACATTCATGGACTTAATCTGAAATATTTGCAAGACTATGGCTTTTCTTGTGAGACTGCTCTTCTTATTGACTTTAAACGATGGTTAGCTGCTTTCAATGTTATACGCATTTTTTGTAATAATCCTGGTAAGGAGGGGAAAGTATTTCCCAATCTAGTCATTAATGATATTTTGCTCCCACCTTGGGATAGTAGAGTGAATCAACACTATCATGAAGTCACGAAACGTTTTAAGGATTTGTGTGTTCCTATTTTGTCAGTTCGTTGTAGTAGCTACGTTCATAACCAATGCTTCTTTCCTCCTTACCTCAACACTGCCAAAGTCCTATATGGTTATCATTGCTCGCTATATGACAGTTACCAGCTGTATCTATTTTATCTGTTTCAAACCATTGATTTGTAATGCATGCTTGTTACAGTTATTCAATAAATGTTATTATGCGAAGAGTTGTTGTTATCATGCAACGGATGGGTTAGATGAAGGGTGATCATATCTTTTTCAAATGACTGTGAAACATTGATTTCCATGATGAAGATTTAAACAGTTAGATTTGATGACGAATAAGATTTACTAGTTTGCAAGTTAGACTAAGCGTTCTATTATTTGTAAATAAAAGATATAGTTTCAACAGTTTACAGATTAAAAATAAAGTTTCAATAGTGTATGTGTTAGAAATAAAGTTTAAGCTGTTTTTATGTTAGAAATAAAATAAAGTTTCAAGAGTTTACAAGTTAAAATTAAAGTTTCAACAGTGTGTACGTTAGAAATAAAGTTAAATCTGTTTGTAAAAATAAGATTGCGGGATTAAATAGTTTGTAAGTTACACTAAGCGTTCCACTATTTGTAAATGAAAGATATAGTTTCAACAGTTTACAGATTACAAAATAAAGTTTCAATAGTGTATATGTTAAAAATAAAGTTTAAGCTTTTTGTGTGTTAGAAATAAAATAAAGTTTCAACCGTTAACAAGTTAAAAATAAAGTTTCAGATTAAAATAAAGTTTCAATAGTGTGTATGATGGAAATAAAGTTTAAGCGCCTTGTGCGTTAGAAATAAAGTTTCAGCCGTTTACAAGTTAAGAATAAAGTTTTATCTGCTTGCATGTCAGAAATGAAATAAAGTTTCACCAGTTTAAAAGTTAAGAATAAAGTTTCAATAGTGTGTATGTTAGAAATAAAGTTTCAATAGTGTGTATGTTAAGAATAAAGTTTTATCTGTTTGTATGTTAGAAATAAAACAAAGTTTCAACCGTTAACAAGTTAAAAATAAAGTTTCAGATTAAAATAAAGTTTCAATAGTGTGTATGATGGAAATAAAGTTTAAGCGCTTTGTGCGTTAGAAATAAAGTTTCAGCCGTTTACAAGTTAAAAATAAAGTTTCAACAGTGTGTACGTTAAGAATAAAGCTCTATCTGTTTATATGTTAGAAATAAAAATAAAGGTTCGCCAGTTTACAAGTTAAGAATAAAGTTTTATCTGCTTGCATGTCAGAAATGAAATAAAGTTTCACCAGTTTAAAAGTTAAAAAATAAAGTTTCAATTGTTAACACGTTAAAAATAAAGTTTCAATAGTGTGTATGTTAAGAATAAAGTTCTATCTGTCTGTATGTTAGAATTAAGACAAAGTTTCAACCGTTTACAAGTTAAAAATAAAGTTTCAATAGTTAACACGTTAAAAATAAAGTTTCAATAGTGTGTATGTTAAGAATAAAGTTCTATCTGTTTAGATGTTAGATATAAAAATGAAGGTTCACCAGTTTACAAGTTAAGAATAAAGTTTTATCTGCTTGCATGTCAGAAATGAAATAAAGTTTCACCAGTTTAAAAGTTAAGAATAAAGTTTCACCAGTTTAAAAGTTAAGAATAAAGTTTCAATAGTGTGTATGTTAAGAATAAAGTTCTATCTGTTTATATGTTAGAAATAAAATGAAGTTTCGCCAGTTTACAAGTTAAGAATAAATTTTATCTGCTTGTATGCTAGAAATGAAATAAAGTTTCACCAGTTTACAAGTTGAAAATAAAGTTTCAATAGTGTGTATGTTAGAAATAAAGTTTCAATAGTGTGTATGTTAAGAATAAAGTTTTATCTGTTTGTATGTTAGAAATAAAACAAAGTTTCAACCGTTAACAAGTTAAAAATAAAGTTTCAGACTAAAATAAAGTTTCAATAGTGTGTATGATGGAAATAATGTTTAAGCGCTTTGTGCGTTAGAAATAAAGTTTCAGCCGTTTACAAGTTAAAAATAAAGTTTCAATAGTGTGTATGTTAAGAATAAAGTTCTATCTGTTTATATGTTAGAAATAAAATGAAGGTTCACCAGTTTACAAGTTAAGAATAAATTTTATCTGCTTGTATGTTAGAAATAAAATAAAGTTTGACCGATTTACAAGTTAAAAAATAAAGTTTCAATAGTTAACACGTTAAAAATAAAGTTTCAATAGTGTGTATGTTAAGAATAAAGTTCTATCTGTCTGTATGTTAGAAATAAAATGAAGGTTCATCAGTTTCCAAGTTAAAAATAAAGTTTTATCTGTTTGTATGTTAGAAATAAAACATAGTTTCAACCGTTAACAAGTTAAAAATAAAGTTTCAATAGTTTGCGAGTTAAAACTAATGTTTCAATAGTGCGTATGTTAAGAATAAAGTTTTATCTGTTTGTATGTTAGAAATAAAATGAAGCTTCGCCAGTTTACAAGTTAAGAATAAAGTTTTATCAGCTTGTATGTTAGAAATAAAATGAAGTTTCACCAGTTTACAAATTAAAAATAAAGTTTCAATAGTGTGTACGTTAGAAATAAAGTTTCAACCGTTTACAAGTTAAAATAAAGTTTCAGCCGTTTACAAGTTAAAGATAAAGTTTCAACAGTGTGTACGTTAGAAATAAAGTTTTAGCTGTTTATATGTTAGAAACAAAATAAAGTTTCAACAGTTTACAAGTTGAAAAATAAAGTTTCAACAGTGTGTACGTTAGAAATAAATGAAAGTAAGAACTTCATCGTATGAGTATTCAAAGCATGTTTTGTAAATCAAATGTGTATAGTCCTGACATGATAGAATCGCGTTAGAAATAAAGTTTCAGCCGTTTACAAGTTAAAGATAAAGTTTCAACAGTGTGTACGTTAGAAATAAAGTTTTAGCTGTTTATATGTTAGAAACAAAATAAAGTTTCAACAGTTTACAAGTTGAAAAATAAAGTTTCAACAGTGTGTACGTTAGAAATTAATGAAAGTAAGAACTTCATCGTATGAGTATTCAAAGCATGTTTTGTAAATCAAATGTGTGTAGTCCTGACATGATAGAATCAAATGAACTTGACAAACGCGTTTGTCAAGCTTGATTCTATCATGTCAGGACTACACACATTTGATTTACAAAACATGCTTTGAATACTCATACGATGAAGTTCTTACTTTCATTTATTTCTAACGTACACACTGTTGAAACTTTATTTTTCAACTTGTAAACTGTTGAAACTTTATTTTGTTTCTAACATATAAACAGCTAAAACTTTATTTCTAACGTACACACTGTTGAAACTTTATCTTTAACTTGTAAACGGCTGAAACTTTATTTCTAACGCGATTCTATCATGTCAGGACTATACACATTTGATTTACAAAACATGCTTTGAATACTCATACGATGAAGTTCTTACTTTCATTTATTTCTAACGTACACACTGTTGAAACTTTATTTTTCAACTTGTAAACTGTTGAAACTTTATTTTGTTTCTAACATATAAACAGCTAAAACTTTATTTCTAACGTACACACTGTTGAAACTTTATCTTTAACTTGTAAACGGCTGAAACTTTATTTTAACTTGTAAACGGTTGAAACTTTATTTCTAACGTACACACTATTGAAACTTTATTTTTAATTTGTAAACTGGTGAAACTTCATTTTATTTCTAACATACAAGCTGATAAAACTTTATTCTTAACTTGTAAACTGGCGAAGCTTCATTTTATTTCTAACATACAAACAGATAAAACTTTATTCTTAACATACGCACTATTGAAACATTAGTTTTAACTCGCAAACTATTGAAACTTTATTTTTAACTTGTTAACGGTTGAAACTATGTTTTATTTCTAACATACAAACAGATAAAACTTTATTTTTAACTTGGAAACTGATGAACCTTCATTTTATTTCTAACATACAGACAGATAGAACTTTATTCTTAACATACACACTATTGAAACTTTATTTTTAACGTGTTAACTATTGAAACTTTATTTTTTAACTTGTAAATCGGTCAAACTTTATTTTATTTCTAACATACAAGCAGATAAAATTTATTCTTAACTTGTAAACTGGTGAACCTTCATTTTATTTCTAACATATAAACAGATAGAACTTTATTCTTAACATACACACTATTGAAACTTTATTTTTAACTTGTAAACGGCTGAAACTTTATTTCTAACGCACAAAGCGCTTAAACATTATTTCCATCATACACACTATTGAAACTTTATTTTAGTCTGAAACTTTATTTTTAACTTGTTAACGGTTGAAACTTTGTTTTATTTCTAACATACAAACAGATAAAACTTTATTCTTAACATACACACTATTGAAACTTTATTTCTAACATACACACTATTGAAACTTTATTCTTAACTTTTAAACTGGTGAAACTTTATTCTTAACTTTTAAACTGGTGAAACTTTATTTCATTTCTGACATGCAAGCAGATAAAACTTTATTCTTAACTTGTAAACTGGTGAACCTTCATTTTTATTTCTAACATCTAAACAGATAGAACTTTATTCTTAACATACACACTATTGAAACTTTATTTTTAACGTGTTAACTATTGAAACTTTATTTTTAACTTGTAAACGGTTGAAACTTTGTCTTAATTCTAACATACAAACAGATAAAACTTTATTCTTAACATACACACTATTGAAACTTTATTTCTAACATACACACTATTGAAACTTTATTTTTAACTTTTAAACTGGTGAAACTTTATTTCATTTCTGACATGCAAGCAGATAAAACTTTATTCTTAACTTTTAAACTGGTGAACCTTTATTTTTATTTCTAACATATAAACAGATAGAACTTTATTTTTAACGTACACACTGTTGAAACTTTATTTTTAACTTGTAAACGGCTGAAACTTTATTTCTAACGCACAAGGCGCTTAAACTTTATTTCCATCATACACACTATTGAAACTTTATTTTAATCTGAAACTTTATTTTTAACTTGTTAACGGTTGAAACTTTATTTTATTTCTAACACACAAAAAGCTTAAACTTTATTTTTAACATACACACTATTGAAACTTTATTTTGTAATCTGTAAACTGTTGAAACTATATCTTTCATTTACAAATAGTGGAACGCTTAGTCTAACTTACAAACTATTTAATCCCGCAATCTTATTTTTACAAACAGATTTAACTTTATTTCTAACGTACACACTGTTGAAACTTTAATTTTAACTTGTAAACTCTTGAAACTTTATTTTATTTCTAACATAAAAACAGCTTAAACTTTATTTCTAACACATACACTATTGAAACTTTATTTTTAATCTGTAAACTGTTGAAACTATATCTTTTATTTACAAATAATAGAACGCTTAGTCTAACTTGCAAACTAGTAAATCTTATTCGTCATCAAATCTAACTGTTTAAATCTTCATCATGGAAATCAATGTTTCACAGTCATTTGAAAAAGATATGATCACCCTTCATCTAACCCATCCGTTGCATGATAACAACAACTCTTCGCATAATAACATTTATTGAATAACTGTAACAAGCATGCATTACAAATCAATGGTTTGAAACAGATAAAATAGATACAGCTGGTAACTGTCATATAGCGAGCAATGATAACCATATAGGACTTTGGCAGTGTTGAGGTAAGGATGAAAGAAGCATTGGTTATGAACGTAGCTACTACAACGAACTGACAAAATTGGAACACACAAATCCTTAAAACGTTTCGTGACTTCATGATAGTGTTGATTCACTCTACTATCCCAAGGTGGGAGCAAAATATCATTAATGACTAGATTGGGAAATACTTTCCTCTCCTTACCAGGATTATTACAAAAAATGCGTATAACATTGAAAGCAGCTAACCATCGTTTAAAGTCAATAAGAAGAGCAGTCTCACAAGAAAAGCCATAGTCTTGCAAATATTTCAGATTAAGTCCATGAATGTGTTTTCTCGCCCATTGATCAACATTGGGATCACAGTTGGCATGTTGATGATAGACACTAACAATCTGATATGTCCAATTGTTCATAGCAATAGCACTGAGCTCCTGCACAGGTTCACCTTCACAATCCATAAAAATGATGATAGAAGCCTAAAACGTAAATTGCACATCTAAGGAAACGTTCTATAACATATCACAAAATGAGGAATTACATCGATGCTTTTCACGACAAAATACACAAATGATATGATGGCAACGAAGAAGTAAAATGTATCTAATAAGACCACGTCCACGACACTCAAAGCACATAAGCGAATTGTCATAGGGTAGAGTTAGGAAAGGATTAGCAATTCTCTTTCCTTGACTTGCGTTTGGAAGTAGCATTCTTGCCCGACTTGCGCTTCGTACCATCCCCGTTAAGGATTTCGTCAATAATGTCATCTACGCTGGGTGGTTTTGGAATATATAGGATGGATTCAGTGTATATCGAGAGAGAGGCTATTTTGTTATCCTTGTGCTGACCATAATATAGTCCATTCACTTTGAAAATGATATCCCAAGTACCTTCTCCGAGCTCATCACATCTGATGGGTATTGATTGATCTCCATCCTTTTTATAATAACTACACCAATGTGATAATGGTAGGCAAATTTGATTGCCATCCCAAATCCTTCTATAGGGAGTATCCTTTTCATCTCTCGCCTTCCACTCTTGAGCAAGAGGAGTAGGAATGTCCATATTTAATGTTATGTACTCTTCAATAATGTCAAGTTGGTGGCGAATGTACGGACTCACGGGGATGAGTATGTAATCCCCATACTGATTGCTCAATATCTTCACATCAGTGGAAGGGAGCATTCCCGTTCGCAGTACTACGCTGTGATCCTCATGACGCAAGACTTGTTTAAATTTACGCTGTAGCGGTGTAGGATTATGTACCTTTGTTGTTTCTTCCACTGGTCTCAGCTGTAGATGATCTGATTGTAGCGAACCTTGTAACGTCTGGCCACCATTTTGTCCTACTAGTGCAGCAGATGTAGAAGATGCCTGAAAATAAAAAAGATTGTATTAAGTTTACGTTCAAGGGAGGAGAGGGAGGAAAGTAGCGACTTACCATTTTAGTTGGATAATATAACAGGGATGTAGAGAGAGAGAGAATGTGCGTCCGCCACTTGTACGATTCAACGATGGAATGATTCTCACTGTGGAAGGCTCTCTATTTATAAAGGAATGCTTGATTCTCATTAGACAACAATCCTCATTGGAGAATAGCATCAAGTTGATTCCCACTCTCACCGATGCTTCATTCACCCGCTAGCGCTCATCGTCTCCTTTCACCGTCTCGACTAAAGCTCTATTGTATTCTTCCGTTGATAGGTGTGGTAAAACACGGGTGGGCAAATGTGTGTCGTCGCGCCATTGATAATAATACTCCAACAGTAGGCGACCATGCTTGAATACACGCCTTGGATATTTCAGCAAAGTCTCATCAATCAATTTCCTACTTTGAGCCACACTCATGAATACAATGTGGCAGACAAGCTCGTTGTGGGGGAGGGTGTGGGCATACACCAATGGTTGAATGTAGGTCGTAAGCATATCATCATTCATCATGAGTTGGAAGCCTATCACTGAAGGCAGCTCGACATACGTCCTTAGAGTCACCTAAACAATGTCCTCCATGCTCTGGGAAACTACCTGCGCCATCGGCTAAATCGCTCCTCTCGTCGTCAAAAGAATGTACATAGCTCATGCACTCCAACTCTCTCAGTGCTGTAGGCGCATTTTATGCCACCCACCCCTACGCTCCTCTGGTGTTAACTTTCGTCTAGCAAAAAGTCGTCATGAAATTTCAACGACGGAGTAAAAGTTTGAGATGATACACTCCTGGCAAACTAACTCATGAAGTAGCTTTGCTGTGATACATTTCTATCTGTAAACATATGGTAATGTTAAAGTGAATCTAAAACTTTTCAGCTTATTAATTGTTCATCGTTGCATCAACGCTTTAACTCGTGAACAGTTATAATTTTATTTTAATTTACACTTAGTCTAACTTGTAAACTAGTAAATCTTGCGGTCTTATTTTTACAAACAGTTATACTTTTATTTCTGACATACACACTATTGAATCTTTATTTCTAACTTGTAAACTCTTGAAACTTTATTTTGATATACAAACAGCTAAAACTTTATTTCTAACGCATACACTATTGAAACGTTATTTCTAACTTGTAAACTCTTGAAACTTTATTTTGATATACAAACAGCTAAAACTTTATTTCTAACGTATACACCATTGAAACTTTATTTTTTAACTTGTAAACTCTTGAAACTTTATTTTGATATACAAACAGCTAAAACTTTATTTCTAACGTATACACCATTGAAACTTTATTTTTTAACTTGTAAACTCTTGAAACTTTGTTTTTGATATACAAACAGCTAAAACTTTATTTCTAACGTACACACTATTGAAACTTTATTTTTAACTTGTAAACTGGTGAAACTATATCTTTCATTTACAAATAGTAGAACGCTTAGTCAAACTTGCAAATCTTATAACATTTCATATGGGTGATGATGGTAGATGAAATAGTGTTAGATAAAATTAAGATAGCTTACACTTCTGATACAGGGATAGCAATCGACTGCGATCCATGTGTAAAGAGCTTGTTAGACTACGGAAGAGAGAAGTGTGTTATGTTGCGTGTGGCGCGTGAGTGTCCTCCCATTTCATTCCATTCATCAATTCGTCTCATTGATAGAGACAGGTAGAACTCATGGTTCTCATAACGTATGCAATGGAAAGTTTTAGGCAACCTTCGACAGTTGGCTAAATGTCGCCCTGGCGCGAATGCATACTACGTTGAGACAGAGGCAATCACTTGCAAACATGACGCAGAGAGGTTTAACAAGATTGACCATTGCCGAATGTCCCTTGCGGTATACATAGCTACGGGTTTCACCGCCGCCCTTTACAGGAACGCCCGTCGAAAGGAAGTATTACACCGAACTTCATTTGCGACGTTCAAGTTGACTGATAGCAGATTCAACTTAATGATAGTATTCCCCAGTCCGAAGACTGCCCAGGGCAAACCGCGAGGAGGTTCTATCATGTCTTGCCCCATGGTGGCCCTTAAGAGAGCCGATGGTTCGTTCTCGGGGTGTGTGGAAGGACTCAGGCTTGTTGTTTCGACTGCGGCTCCGGCAACGGGGCGGGTGTTCGCTTCTCTTGGATGTCTGTAAAGAAAGAAGTAGTGAGTTATCATCTTACATATCAATTTAGTCATTTTTACTTACAGATCTTCTCGGACGCTTCCTCATAAAGGAAATTCGAGATCGGATCACGATGATCGAAGGTGAAGTGTAGACACTCCACCCCTTTCTTCACCCGAGAGTAGCATTTCTCCCCTCTTCCACGCTCGTACAAGAGAGGAGTTTCTGCTACTCTCCCCTTTCTAATAGGGATGTGCAGACGACTGGAACGCACCCTTCGATCGCGATCCACCAGCTGCGCCGAACGGTGCAGCTCGTGGTTCGTCTCGACAACCTTAGCCATCTGCACACGGAGTCTCTCCACTTCCTCCTTCAACCTTCGTATCTCCTTCTCCCTACTTTCCCTCTCTGCTAGCAAAGCCTCTTCTCTGGCTTTCCCCTCGAGAGTCTTGAGCCTCTCCTGCTCCAACTCGCCATCCCGCTCGCTTAATCTCTCCTTCACCTTCTTCATCCCTCCGGCCACGTTCTTTAGGTCCTCATACTTTGCCTTGTATGAGAAGGCCTCCTCCTTCAACTTCTCCGCCTCTTTCTTTAATCTATCCCGTTCGGCGATCACCGGCGGGCGCTTGACAAAATTGCGACATTGTGTTGCAATTCCACTTGCAGTTACGGCTGTAGGGGTCTCGCGATCGAGGTCGACGTCCTTGATAAGTTGCGACTGTAGCTCTCCCTCCTCCTCCTCACTATCGCTGCTGGTCAGCGAACTCTCGCTACTAAGCGAGGATACAGCGGCAATCGCTTCAATGGCGGATTGTAGCTCAGTGGCCTCAGTGGTGAAGAGTGAACTCCGTTCTTGCTGGTTGGCAGATTGTAGCTCCAAAGAACGGAGCTCAGTGGCGAAGAGTGAACTCCGTTCTTCTTCGCCTACTTCGCCTGTTTGACACTCGCTGTGTTGTGAGTGCCAATCCTCCAGCCGCTCACTTAAGCGACTGACTTTGTGGACTCCGCAATAGTAGCGAGCGACCCCTATCTGTTTCTTGTTAGTACAAGCGTGCTTTTTGAAGGCGTCAGCTCGGAATACCTTCCGGCATTGACACAGTTTGAAACTGGTCTTCATATTATTGTATTTCGGCATTTCTGAAGCGAAAAACGGAAAACAATGATTTTTACACTTAGTGAGGAATGATAGATTTGAGTGTAGTGAGTGGCACTCGATCCCGTCGACAGCCCGAAGGCCTTGTACTGATCACTAGGGAAGTGAGAGATCTTCCCCGATACCCGCTATTTACAGCTGAAGACATCATTGTCACTGCCCCGAAGTGGTAACAGCAACGCCGAGTCAAAGGTAGTGAACAGTAGCTGGGATCTAACCCCTCAAAGCTGCCTTAGACTTAGTTAAATTTGAAACATGATATCAGATTTGAACTTAGCATACTTGAAAACCTTGAGGAAACATCCCAAGTTATTGCTTTGATCAGCTTGATAGCAAGCCGTAGAGTGCTTGATTCACCAGCGTTTTGCAATGGAGATGTTTAGAGGCCACCCATGACAAGATAGCTAAGACTCAACCGATTGGCGTTCAAAGTGCTACGTTGAGAGCTGTGTCAAATGCCCAACATGAGTTGCCCCAGCGGTTACGGTCTCAAATATGACACATTCCCTTGCCACACTTATCACTACGGCATCGTCCGCCGTCCCGAAGGAACACCCTGTCAGTGGAATATTACAGCAAAACTCTCCGTGTCTTGCTCGCTTTCAGTGAAAAGCCGCTTATAGCATGAGAAGACTGGCTCAGACATCATTAAAAATGCTTTCATTGACTTCAGCAGGGTCGAAAACCCCAGAAAACCTCCAAAACTAGTGAATTTAAAATTTTCAACTTTTTAGCACTACTTATGAAATTTTATAAGTAGTTTATCACTTAGGGCAGGTCAATAGCGACCGAACCTTTTTTGAATCAAGTCAAACGGACTTGTAGAAGCAAAGTTACAAGCCTTTAAAGTTTTGGAGTCTTTTATGGCCTGGAGACGACGGCCATCTCCTGGCGAACCTCTAAGTCTGACGCCTTAGCTGATATCAGCAATGAAATTTTCTAAGTCGGTTTCTTACAGAAACTCGGGATTTGGAATGTCCGAAGCTATCATCGGAGCTCAGAGAGACGACTTACCGTTGGCAATCTCTCGTCTGAATGACAAGTCTCTGTCGGTTCCCAGCTTATATAGTGTGTGGCGATCAGCTGATGACGTAACACCCATCATCCAAACACTAAAAATCCCGTCTATCTCCGGTTCTAGTGCTCCGATTGAGCTGGAAATACACCATTTCCAAGTAGAATTTGACGCTAAATCCGAATCTGGCCTCCGTTTTCCCATCCGATGCTTCGTTTTGGCTCTACAGTAGGCAGCCATCGCAAAAATTCTAACTCGTGTCATTTTTTCGAAAAATGTTGAAAATTTTTTCTCGCCGATTGCCTTGAAGCTCACCATACAGATAAAGAATTTCACGCTGATTCCAAATCTGAAATCCGTTTTCCCATCCGAGCCTTCGTTTTGAAGCTACAGCCCAAAACGTCCCAAATTCTAACTCTGTCGTTTTTCGCCAATGTCCCAAAATCTTAAATGGCGTCTCACATCTAAATGAAGACAGATAGGAACAAGCCGATTATTTCACTGAATTTTTCTCACTCTTAGCTTTCAAACGAGCTATCGCACGACAAAATCCGTCCACTGGAAGCCAAAATCGAAGCAAGCTGTCCAGAGGGGGGGGGGAGTCAGCGAAAATTTTTTCTCTCCGATTTCGCTGGAAACATCCTTCCTAACCCAAAATTTCACGTAGATTCCGAATCTGGCCTCCGTTTTCTCATCCGATGCTTCGTTTTGGCGCTACACACCAAAACGTCCCAAATTCTAACTCTGTCGTTTTTTCGAAAAATGTTGAAAATTTTTTCTCTCCGATTGACATGAAACTCACCATACAGATAGAGAATTTCACGCTGATTCCAAATCTGAAATCCGTTTTCCAATCCGATGCTTCGTTTTGAAGCTACAGCCCAAAACGTCCCAAATTCTAACTCTGTCGTTTTTCGCCAATGTCCCAAAATCTTAAATGGCGTCTCACATCTAAACGAAGACAGATAGGAACAAGCCGATTCTTTCACTGAATTTGTCTGACTCTTAGCTTTCAAACGAGCTATCGCACGACAAAATCCGTCCACTGGAAGCCAAAATCGAAGCGAGCTGTCCAGAGGGGGGGGGAGGTCAGCGAAAAATTTTTCTCTCCGATTGACTTGAAACTCACCATACCGATGCAGAATTTCACGCTGAATCCGAATCTGGCCTCCGTTTTCTCATCCGATGGTTCGTTTGGGCGCTACACACCAAAACGTCCCAAATTCTAACTCTGTCGTTTTTCGCCAATGTCCCAAAATCTTAAATGGCGTCTCACATCTAAACGAAGACAGATAGGAACAAGCCGATTCTTTCACTGAATTTGTCTCACTCTTAGCTTTCAAACGAGCTATCGCACGACAAAATCCGTCCACTGGAAGCCAAAATCGAAGCAAGCTGTCCAGAGGGGGGGGGAGTCAGCGAAAATTTTTTTCTCTCCGATTGAGCTGGAAATATACCATTTCCATGTAGAATTTGACGCTGAATCCGAATCTGGCCTCCGTTTTCCCATCCGATGCTTCGTTTTGGCTGTACAGTAGGCAGCCATCGCAAAAATTCTAACTGTCATTTTTTCGAAAAATGCTGAAAATTTTTTCTCGCCGATTGCCTTGAAACTCACCATACAGATAAAGAATTTCACGCTGATTCCAAATCTGAAATCCGTTTTCCCATCCGAGCCTTCGTTTTGAAGCTACAGCCCAAAACGTCCCAAATTCTAACTCTGTCGTTTTTCACCAATGTCCCAAAATCTTAAATGGCGTCTCACATCTAAACGAAGACAGATAGGAACAAGCCGATTCTTTCAGTGAATTTGTCTGACTCTTAGCTTTCAAACGAGCTATGGCACGACAAAATCCGTTCACTGGAAGCCAAAATCGAAGCAAGCTGTCCAGAGGGGGGGGGAGTCAGCGAAAATTTTTCTCTCCGATGGCGTTCAAATTCACCATACCGATGCAGAATTTCACGCTGAATCCGAATCTGGCCTCCGTTTTCTCATCCGATGGTTCGTTTGGGCGCTACACACCAAAACGTCCCAAATTCTAACTCTGTCGTTTTTTCGAAAAATGTTGAAAATTTGTTCTCACCGATTGCCTTGAAACTCACCCTACCGATGCAGAATTTCACGCTGAACACGAATCCGACCTCCGTTTTCTCATCCGACCACTCCTTCCACTCGAAACAACCCATTTTACAACCCAACATTCAGCACGAAAAACATCACACACTATAGCCTCAAGACTAATCCTGGCGGTCGCCCAAGTCCACCACGACACTCAGACCCAAAGCACCACGGCGGCCGACCACGACACTCTGCCGTGCCAGGGGGGGGAGGGGGAGGGGAGGGGGAGGGGGGGGAGTCAGCGATGGCGGCCATCTTGCGCTATCTGGTGTTTGTCACTTCCTTACTACTAGTGTTGAGACAACTTTCAATCCTTGCAAATGCGAGCAAGTCTTGGATAGCTATGAAATGTCTAAAAATGAGTATCTAGATTACCATTATAACTTAACTCATTAACGCCTGGTGGCATAAAAATATGCCACTAACATTTTTCATTATTGAATCATGTTTTTGAGGTATATGAATTTTTTCGTATTTCAATATTATATTTTAATCATATTCCTGCAAATATGCATGTTCATTTTGTTGAAATTATTTTTTATCCGCTCGAAATTCAATTTCACTTGATTGCTAAAATGGCGTGCTGGACTTCAGCAAAACGAAGAAAGCGGTAAGTCACCACATTTTCAAATATCAAATCCCTTGTGCTTCTAACGTGTAGTAACTGATTTGTAGTATTGAGAAATACATCCAACGGTGAAGTGACTGTGATTGACTTGCTATTTTAGTAGATATATCACTTTCTTACCTACTGGCATATTTATATGACACTAGGCAGAACCTGCTGAGAATTCATCAATATCAATAGACAGTGGTTATAAGCTCTTCAGGTGAAATATGATTCACAATGATGACTTCCTCTTGATAGTTCAGTCAACAAGATGCATTAAGTCATAATTTTCTGGCATTTATGGCGCTAAACGCTAAGCAGATTAAGATAAAAACAATGAAATATTGAGTTTCATTGCACTATATGCAAGAATCTACCTCTAATTAGTCGTTGAAATAAGAGATGTAATATTCAATTATGATTGGTTAAAATGGAAAGTCTAAAAATATTTTGTGCTGCTCATAGTCTTGTACATTATCTGACATTTAATCCTTGTTTGCTAGCTATAAATTCGGCAAAATGTGAGATTGAACCCGGTATCATGCAGTCACACTGTTTGAGGAGCTCGCCGTTGTTCACGTGTACTACGCACGCTCTATCTATGTGATGCTCGGAATTTTTATCTTATCTAGTTATAACCGTGCACCCTGTCGCAGGATGTATTCGGAAATGCAGGAGGACTGTCATAACAACCATATATCTGATTCAATTTGGCGAGATAGTCAAATATCTACATTTCCAAGACAAAACTCAACCTGATCAGAATAATAGGCCTACGAACATGCGACCTTAACTGAATTATCTAAATAAAAAATTTGCTGATCTTGCTCCAGTCGAACAAACTGTTTGCGGTGACGCAAGCATGATTGAGTAGGCCTACTATGGCCACAGTTCTTTGAAGCAATTTATAAAAGGAAAACCGATCAGATACGGATACAAGACGTGGTGTCTAAACTAACGACTGGGCTATTGTTTGCAATTTGACATATATCAAGGAAGAAATGCAAATAGCAATATAGAATGCGGTAAGCGCTTTGGTAAATGTGAAAGCTCATTGATGACCTTGATCGATTATTTACCACAAAGGTTAAAGATTTGTCACTGACATTTTATATGAACAACCTATTTACTAGTATGGCATTGGTCAATTAAATGACTGTCAGTAATTGTGCGTTCGTTGGAACAATACGGGAAAATCGAATTACGAAATCATGTCCACTACCATCGAAGAAAGAATTGAAGAAGAGAGTTCGTGGATCCTCGTTCGTTTCCTTTGATGAAGCAAATCAGATCGTCGTCGTAAAATGGGTGGATAACTCCTGTGTGTCAATGGTATCAAATTGTTCCGGGAAATTTCCACTGATGTCAGCTAGACGATAGAATCGAATGAGTAGCACTCGAGATCAGGTATGCATGATTGTATGCAATACATTTAAATTCATTTTCATGGCTGCTACATTATATTTTCCAGGTTGATCTACCTCAATGCATCGGATTGTACAACACCAACATGAGAGGGTCCGACCGAATGGACAAAAATATTGGCAAATATTGAATCAATATCAAATCAAGAAAGTGGTACTGGTCAATCATGACTTAGTGCTTCGATGCCACAATATACAACGCTTGGATGTCACACCGTATGTCTGGATCGTACATGAGTCAACTAGATATTCGCAGAAATATTGGCGGTCAGCTCCTAAAGACGTATGGTAAGCCTACCCATCAGGGGACACAGATGGGTGGAATTGCAAACGACGAATCACAGCGACTAGTCACAAATGCAGCTCGATTTGACCAAACTGGACACTTTCTTACGAAGTCATCTAGCGGCAAGCAAGTCAGATGTGCTTCTCAATTTTACTCAGGGAGACCAACGACAATCTGTGGAAAGTGCAGAGTTGAGTTGCATGAAAAATGTTTTCAACCATGGCACAACAGTTAATTTCTTGACTGATATCCCTCGACTTATGATATTAAAATGTTGTTTCGATATAGAATCATAGCTTTGAGGCATTTGAATTACACTTGAAAAAAATCATGTTCTGTGTCATGTTCATTTATATGGGTTCTGGAAACTTTTACATTTAAGTCATCATTTTTGTACATAGATTATCGTAAAAATCACTTTTACCGAGGAAAAGGCCTAGTGGCATAAAAATATGCCAGTCTGGATCGGTATCATAACATTTATGCAGAGTCACCAAAATTTATTTGTGTGCTATTCAGCCTCCTATGCCACAGATAAATCAAATTTTACATCAAAATATAGCACGGATCAACTTTGGGCGTTAATGGGTTAAAAGTTCATCCCCTCCATTTTTTGATTGTGCAATTAATTGTCATTTATACAGCAATGTACTGTCCATGTATGACGTATTCCAGATCTTAAGCAAACTTCTATTCAAGTGAAGCGTGAAATTGCGTGAGATTCAGAATGTATTTCTAAATTCTTACCAGATCAATCATTTGGTAAAGTACAATCTGTATCTTCACTATTGTAGCGGTTGTATGATTGTTTGGACGAACTGTTATATCATAATTGTCAAGCAGTGACCTCTTCAAATTCTTTTCAACTTCGACGCAGAGAAATACTGAAAATGAACAAAATACTTCACAATCTGATTTTCAAAACATTGTCATGAATCATCTTTCACTTACCTCTAAACAGAAGATTGAAAAGAAAGTAAATTGTGAAGGAAAATTTGATCTTGACCATCGGTTCATGAGCTGCAATGTCAAGCAGATTGGTGAATTAATAAAGCTTCTTTTCAGTTAATCCAGTTCAATTACATGTTTGCACGAAGAGCTTGCAATGACATTGCAGTGGTTAAAGATCAACAGGCAATGCTGTACATGCTCGCATAGAAATATTTGAAAACAGTTGTTTTTTTGAAGGTCAATTTAGTTATATAATTAATCACACATTGAGAAGAATGTGTTCTTGACACGCGTTTTTCTTCGAGCCAGTTTGACAAGAAGAGGAACCAAGTGTACGTCATTCTGTGAAGGTCTGGATTACAGCCTCGCTCCCTACCACACAAATAGATTGTTTATCTACAGTTGACTAGAATGGAAATTGACTCAAGGTCGCGGCACATCTGAGGGAACTAAGTTGGGCATGAAGAACCAATGAAAAGCTAGGAATTGCGCATGTGACTTCTTCTAGCCCAATGGTTTAGCCGTTGACAAGGGTATCGAAGTGAAAATGCGTGCGATTTTTGAGCCGCCGTTGTGTATTGCATGAAGCAATACTTCCATTCTACACCATTTCCATGTCTATTTCAGATATTTCCAAATCGATTTCAGATATTTCCAAATGAATTTCAGACATTTCCAGATGGATTTCAGATTTCTTCAATTGAATTTCAGATATCTTCAATGTTGAGTCTCTGATAGATATCTGAAATTCAATTGGAGAAATCTGAAATCGATTTTTAAATATCTGAAATAGATATGGAAAAGGTGTAGAAGTCTATTGTTATCAATCTCCATGCTCCCTACAGACAGTCGGTCAGGCTTTTCAGGAGCTGCTGCCCTAACGATCTAGCCACCTAATCATCCAAAATTGAACCAATGACCTTTCATCACTGTTGTGCTTAATGAGAGCCGAAGACCCGCTCCTCATTTGTAGAGTTTACTAAGAGATCAAAGGTAGCTTTAGACTTGAGTTCTTGCTTTTAGAGATCAATTGGGAACTTGAGAACCATCTTTGATACCTATGCTTTGACCACTAGATGATTGTGTACTCTGTAACTCTATAAAACAAAGAACTTGTTCATGTTATCAGCAAAGGGCATCCACAAATCTATCTGCCATGAATCTTCATCCTCTGCGTCAGTAAAAACTTGATTGTCATGTACCATCGGCCATTATCAATCTAAGTAGCACACATTAAGATTCTTTTCAAATTCAATCCTTTCAAATAATCCTTACTAAATCGTGATCCTCAATCTTCACAAAATTTAGGCTCGTTGCACATACTCCTATGTAAGTTATCCGAGTATGCAACTGTGATCAAGTTTCGTGATTGAAATCATTCATATCTTGAAGAATAGAATATTTATTAAATTCTTGGCATATAATGTAAGTTTACAAATGGACTGCAGATTTGTCTATCACTGTGCAGATTTAGTCTTCGAATTTGTCGTCCTTTAAATTATTTCATTAATAGAAGGTTCTAAATTTCCATCATAATTTGTGCAGGTGAAAGACGAAATTGATGATTTGCAAATATTGGAAATTTTGTTATGTACATGTAAAATAAGGTCTGCTCATAAAAATATATTCTGCGAATGTGTAGCTGTGAATTCCCAAATTCCAGGCCTAGCCTTTACAAAGCATACAGAAAAGGAAATTGTAGGCTACGGAATGATATCAAGAAATTCAAAGTATTATTCCATCTTTTAAACACAACCTATACTTGATTATATTTTACTATTTGAGAATTCCGGGAATCCTGACCGATGACAAAAAAAAACATTAAAATCTAGTTTCATGTACAAAAACTGTACATAGATATACGTATATTAACATTTACATAAAATGTAGCCAATGTATCGACCACGGATGTCATCACAAATGTGTTTACATGTAAATGTGACTTCGTCATTACAGTCGACAAGAAAGGATTTGATTTAATTTTTGATCTAATTTTTAAGAGCATTTCGGTTCGGGGGAATACATGTAGAGCTGCCAATGTTTATTTGAGCTATTACGTTGGGAACAACTGTATCCTAATTCTAGAAAAAGTTGCATCTTTTTGGGACTTAAAAACAAGACGTATTACGATGTTGGGCGGCAACATAAAAAAACAAACTTCTTGTTTGTCAAATTCGATGAAGAATATGCTACATGCAATCAATTTCAGATCATCATTGCTATAGAGACTGATATTGACATTTTTGTCTTGCCTTTCTTCCTACATGTGAAAACGTCATCTGGAAATCACTTGTTTTTGGAAGAAATGGAATGATAGTGACCGTCTTGTAAATGGACCTGAATTTTCGACCGATCTTTTTCATGTCCATTACATAAAGTGCCCGGCCTTGGTTGCAGTCCGCTCGGCCGGTAAGTAATACTTCTCCATTATATAGGATATTCTAACATTTATATGCCGGGGGAATATAAGAGTCCCATGTAAACTTGTTGAATTCTAATTAGAGCTTTGATCAAAGAAAGCTGCCTTTACAGCAATTCAATGTGCAATCGATTCTACTCAATTCAAATTGCAGGAATATGCATGTAAATCCTCAATACTGTCGTCACATAGCCCCAAAGCAAAAAGGAGTTAATGTTCTCGACCGAAATCGTATTACATTATATTGCGAAGTTGATGAGAAAACGTCGAGTATTTTATTGCAATGCAATTTTGTTGTAGAATTTATTTCGGTCGAGAAAATCAACTCTTTTTTTGCTTTATCATATTGTCACCGACCGAGGCCAAGCTCACTGAGCATACAGTAGTTCTGAAGTTATGTATTGATTATAATGCGACAAATTGTAGTTTTTTGCAAAATCTGATGCGAGGGAAATAATCGAAATATATGACTGTGATCGATCATGGACATGTCTTGGTGGATGATGAAAACTCGGACTTGCGTGAATACGTCACATTAACGACGACGCAACATGAGATTTGCTTGTGTCAACATGTTTCCTCGTAATCAAACAATGATTTCACATCTGAACAAGTAAATGGACAGCTACTTTGGGGTGCTGTTCGGCTAGCTTGCACGTTTGGAAATCTAAGTAGTATACACATGCATGCACAAACTGTATCAAAATATTGCATTCCAAGCAGGGTTCTGTAAGTTTCTGATGAAAGCAATAAATGACCATCAAATTGTATGCAAATCGACATCACATTTTATGGAAGATATTCATTTCCATTCTGATCTACTTTAGTTGATTATAACACCTAAAGATAAAAACATCGCTTGAATCATTAATAATAAGAGACGTATATTCGCATATTCCCAATAATGGGAATCGTGGGAAATCAACACGGTTAACAAAACGTAATATAAACACATTTGAAGTCAAAACAAGTAATGAAAGTAAATTTGTGGCACGAAGAAACACAAGCACAAATTGAAATTTAGATACTGAATCCACTATTTGAAAGTTTTGACATCGTGACGAAGAAAGAGTTTGTCAATAATGTGGTTGCACATAATGGGATGCGATACTTCTGGGAGTGTACTAGAATATCTGGGATTAATGATGTATCGGGTTCTTATCATAAGAGGTTATCTGTGAAAGTGAAAGGAAAAATTTTCAAGACGATAGTGAGACCTGCCATGATGTATGGACTGGAAACGGTACCATTAGCAAAGAGACAAGTAGCAAATGATGTAGCACAGTTGAAGATGCTTAGGATGTCTTTTGGGGTGACTAGAATGGACAGGATTAAGAATGATTACATCAGAGGAACTGCTCATGTCGGAAGGTTTGAAGATAAGATGCGAGAGGCTAGACTCAGGTGGTGCGGACATGTGAAGAGGAGAGAGGAGGAATACATTGGAAGACGACTGCTGAAGATGAATCTACCGGGCAAAAGAAGACGAGGGAGATCGAGCCTAAGATACATGGATGTGGTGTCAGACGACTTGAAAGTGATCGGAGGAAAAGAGGAATACGCGAAGGATAGAGCGAGGTGGAAGGAACTGATCCGCTGTGGCGACCCCTGAAAAAATCGGAACGCAGCAATTAGTCGTCGATAATCTAGCGGCAGAAAGTCTGCGCACTGACACGTTGTTTCAGTGATAGCACAAATAATCCTATGGTATCTGTTCTGCACTCTTTGGAGTCTCAGCGATTACTCTGAATTTAGAGACACGAGAAGTGGAGATCCGTACTCAAGTATTAAGGAGGTGATAGCTCTTACAACCCAACAATTTAAAAGAATGAAGGACTAGAGCGGTCTTAGACATTGAGAGCAATGCGGTGTCGTGCAGATGCGTTGTTATGACAACGGTCCCTAAACGATGGCGACTTCCAGTTCCTGACATGGCCACGTACCGACAGTCTGTTAATTTGTAAATATTTACGATTATTATCATTTCTCCTGAAGTATAAAAATCATTTTGATTAAATTATTTGCAGCAAACCACACGGCATGAATCTGCAACAACTGTGTGTTTCACAAGAATCCCCTATCAACATGAATTTATATCAATGCCTGACGGAGCAGCTGTCGTCTATTCCAGTACCACTCACTTAATATAAAGCGACAAGTCTTATTTCTGTAGTTCTACTGTCCGCGTAAAGTCTCGCAACTAAGTAAGATACTAAACTTGACAGGTGGTTGTAAGGATGGAGTGGTGATGAGAGTGCGTTCCGCTTGGAAAAATTTCCGAGAGCTTCTCCCCGTCCTTACCGACAAAGGTATTCCCTTCAGAACGCGTGGGTTCGTGTACAACATGTGTGTCCGCAGCATATTGCTCTATGCCAGTGAAACTTCGCCACTCACCAGTGAGGATGTTGATCGCTTCATCCGGAATGACAATGCAATGGTGAGGTGGATATCTTCAAAGCGACTTGCCGACCGCGTTCCAATGGACGATCTGCGCGTGAGGCTGGGCATTCACAGAATTGAAGATGTGATACGTACAAGAAGACTGCGCTGGTATGGTCACGTTCAGCGAATGGATGACAACTCGTGGCCTAAGAAAATCCTGTCCCTTGAGGTTCCTGGACCTAACCCACGAGGTCGCCCCAAGAAGAGATGGCTTGACAACTTCAAGGAGGATATGCGAAAGCTTGATCTTCTCAACATCAACCCACAAGATCAAGATGGACCAACATTCGACGGCGTCCAACCATCGCAAGAAGGTGAAAAGAAGACGTTAAACGTGGAGTGAGTGAGTGAGTGACTTGGTAGACATCCGGTATTTAGTAAAACAGGTTCGAAGAGCGAATTCTCTCGCATAAGTTACAACTAATAACACTTTTATAAAGCAAATCATTTGTCGAAAATTCTGTTGTCGAAATATTTCTGCCTATATTTATTTGAAATCGTTGGAACAGTACAATGACCAAAGTTCAGCCTAAAACTTTGTACACATTATTAAAATACTACCATGATGGCTTACCTAGTGGAAAAACTTTCTTCCAATATTCTTGAATATGAAAATAATTCTTCCACAGTGCCTTTCTATTAAATTCGGTGATTATTAAGTTAACAGATTTGAAATGTGCTCACATTCGTGGGATCTTGTATTGAATACAACGTCGGACTCAATATGGATTTAGTGAAATGCAAAGTTGAGAGATTCAAGGAGTTAAGATGTCGCCATATTGTTCAATATTTCATCGAATCATTCAGAGTTGAATATTTCAACTATGATGTCAATGTCAACACAAGTAGCTCACTCGTCCATCTTGTGGTGACATAATTCGCTCTCAATCAAAGATTTCTATTTATTTACCAATCTATTTTAATTGGTAATGCCTAACGTCTGCTTGAAAACCATATAAACATCCATGAGCTTTTCATTCAATAAGCACAAATACTCCACGTCTCTTGATGGGGACAGTGAACTTCTTTCTCTCTTTGTTTACGGAATAGAATGGACAACAGCTGTTTGATCACAGACATTGACAATATAACTTCTTGAATGAAAGTAAATCTTCATGCAATGCACAATAGTGGCAGGAAAACCGCACGCATTTTCAATTGGAAACACCAACCAACGACTGTATAAGCTGCTTGGCAATCACCGGTCTAAAGGCCGCATCACATCATCTGTGTTTAGCGTGTTCAAAGTCATAGATAAATTGTCAGCATACTGTTCATATCCATGATGCATAGAAATAGATTGTTTAACTGAAGTTGACCAATGAAAAGCTTTGATTTACACATGTGACTGATTCTAACCCAATGATACAGACGTTGGCAGGTGCATCTAAGTGAAAATGCGTGCGATTTATGTGCCACTATTGTGTATTGCATGAAGCTTAACCTCCGTTCTAGAGGTCATATTGTTGTCGATTTCTATGCCATGATCTACTATGCACGCAGGAGGTAGCAGTTAAACACGTACATGAAAAAGGATGAAATGGC